>JARQOD010000002.1:513798446-513868368 GCA_033576555.1 Oophaga sylvatica | reverse complement strand
AAAGCGATGCAAAAATAATTATTTTTTATATAAAATTGTTTTTATTCTATAAAAGCGCCAAAACATAAAAAAATGATATAAATGAGGTATCGCCATAATCGTACTGACCCGAAGAATAAAACTGCTTTATCAATTTTACCACACGCGGAACAATAAAAACGCCTCCCCCAAAAGAAATTCATGAATTGCTGATTTTTGTTCATTCTAACCTCCCAAAAATCAAAATAAAAAGCGATCAAAAAATGTCACCTGCTCAAAAATGGTACAAATAAAAACGTCAACTCGTACCGCAAAAAATAAGACCTCACATGACTCTGTGGGCCAAAATATGCAAAAATTATAGCTCTCAAAATGTGGCGATGCAAAAAACTATTTTTGCAATAAAAAGCGTCTTTTAGCGTGACAGCTGCCAATCATAAAAACCCGCTATAAATAGTAAATCAAACCCCCCTTTATCACCCCCTTAGTTAGGGAAAAATAATAAAATTAAAAAAATGTATTTATTTCCATTTTCCCATTAGGGTTAGGGTTAGGGTTGCGGCTAAAGTTAGGGTTAGGGTTGGCGCTAAAGTTAGGATTAGGGTTAGGGTTGGGATTAGGGGTGTGTTAGGGTTAGGTTTGTGGTTAGGGTTGGGACTAGGGTTAGGGGTGTGTTGGGGTTAGGGTTGGAGTTAGAATTGGGGGGTTTCCGCTGTTTAGGCACATCAGGGGCTCTCCAAATGTGACATGGCGTCTGATCTCAATTCCAGCCAATTCTGCGTTGAAAAAGTCAAACGGTGCTCCTTTACTTCTGAGCTCTGCCATGCGTCCAAACAGTAGTTTATCCCCACATATGGGGTATCAGCGTACTCTGGACCCCAAGAGTTATTGTGCAATTTGTCCTATTTCTTCTGTTACCCTTGGGAAAATAAAAAACTGGGGGCGAAAATATCATTTTTGTACAAAAAAAAATATTTTTTTGTTTTTACGGCTGTACATTATAAACTTCTGTGAAGCACTTGGGTCTTCATAGCGCTCACCACACACCTAGATAAGTTCCTTGTGGGGTCTATTTTCCAAAATGGGGTCACTTGTTGGGGATTTCCACTGTTTAGGCGCATCAGGGGCTCTCCTAATGCGACATGACGCCCCCAGACCATTCCATCAAAGTCTGCAATCCAAAACGTCTCTACTTCCCTTCCGAGCCCCAACGTGTACCCATACAGTAGTTTTCTCCCACATATTGGGTATCAGCGTACTCAGGACAAATTGGGCAACAACTTTTGGGGTCCAATTTCTCCTGTTACCCTTGTAAAAATAAAATATTGGGGCGAAAAAATCATTTTTGCAAAAAAAAAAAGGATTTTTTATTTTTACGGCTGTGCGTTATAAACTTCTGTGAAGCACTTCGGGGTTCAAAGTGCTCACCACACATCTAGATAAGTTCCTTGTGGGGTCTATTTTCCAAAATGGGGTCACTTGTGGGGGGTTTCCACTGTTTAGGCGCATCAGGGGCTCTCCAAATGCGACATGACGCACCCAGACCATTCCATCAAAGTCTGCAATCCAAAACGTCACTACTTCCCTTCCGAGCCCTGACGTGCGCCCATACAGTAGTTTTCTCCCACATATTGGGTATCAGCGTACTCAGGAAAATTGGACAACAACTTTTGGGGTCCAATTTCTCTTGTTACCCTTGTGAAAATAAAATATTGGGGGCGAAAAAATCATTTTTGTAAAAAAAAAAAAGATTTTTTATTTTTACGGCTGTGCGTTATAAACTTCTGTGAAGCACTTCGGGGTTCAAAGTGCTCACCACACATCTAGATAAGTTCCTTGTGGGGTCTATTTTCCAAAATGGGGTCACTTTGTGGGGGTTTCCACTGTTTAGGAGCATCAGGGGCTCTCCAAATGCGACATGACGCCCCCAGACCATTCCATCAAAGTCTGCAATCCAAAACGTCACTACTTCCCTTCCGAGCCCCGAAGTGTGCCCATACAGTAGTTTTCGCCCACATATTGGGTATCAGTGTACTCAGGACAAATTGGACAACAACTTTTGGGTTCCAATTTCTTCTGTTACCCTTGTGAAAATAAAATATTGGGGGCGAAAAAATCATTTTTGTAAAAAAAAAAAAGGATTTTTATTTTACGGCTGTACGTTATAAACTTTAGTGAAACACCTGGGGGTTCAAAGTTCTCACCACACATCTAGATAAGTTCCTTGAGGGGTCTAGTTTCCAAAATGGTGTCATTTATGGGGATTTCCACTGTTTAGGCAGATCAGGAGCTCTCCAAACACGACATGGCGTCCAGCCAATTCTGCGTTGAAAAAGTCAGACAGCGCTCCTTCCCTTCCAAACTCTGCCATGCACCCAAACAGTGGTTTACCCCCACATATGGGGTATCAGCGCACTCAGGACAAATTGCACAATAACTTTTGGAGTCTTGTTACCCTTGGAAAAATAAAAATTGGGGTGAAAAGATCATTTTTGTGGAAAAAATATGATTTTTAAATTTTACGGCTCTACGTTATAAACTTGTGTGAAGCACTTGGGGGTTCAAATTGCTCATCAAAAATCTAGATAAGTTCCTTAGGGGGTCTAGTTTCCCAAATGGGGTCATTTGTGGGGGGTTTCCACTGTTTAGGCACATCAGGGGCTCTCCAAATGCAACATGGCATCCAAACTCAATTCCAGCCAATTTTGGTTGGAAAAAGTCAAATGGTGCTCCTTCCATTCCGAGCTCTGCCGTGCGCCCAAACAGTGGTTCCCCCCACATATCGGGTATCAGCGTACTCAGGACAAATTGGACAACAACTTTTGTGGTCCAACTTCTCCTGTTACCCTTGGGAAAATAAAAAATTAGTGACTAAAAGATAATTTTTGTGGGAAAAAAATAGGATTTTTTATTTTCATGCCCGGGCATTATAAACTTGTGTGAAGCACTTGGGGGTTCAAAGTGCTCACCAAAGATCTAGATAAGTTCCTTAGGGGGTCTAGTTTCCAAAATGGGGTCACTTGTGGGGATTTCCACTGTTTAGGCTCATCTGGGGCACTGCAAACGGAACATGACCCCCATTAACGTCTGCATTCCAAAACGTTACTACTTCCTTTACAAGCCCTGCTGTGCGCCCAAACAGTTTCCCCCCCCCACATATGGGGTATCAGCGTACTCAGGACAAATTGGACAACAACTTTTGGGGTCCAATTTCCTTGGGAAAATTCAAAAATTTGGGACTAAAAAATCATTTTTGTGGAAATTTTTTTTTTTTTTTTCACACCCAGGCTTTATAAACTTTTGTGAAACACTTGAGGGTTCAAAGTGCTCACAACAGATCTAGATAAGTACCTTAGGGGGTCTAGTTTCCAAAATGGTGTCACTTCTGGGGGTTTCCACTGTTTAGGCGCATCAGGGGCTCTCCAAACGCGACATGGCATCCAATCTAAATTCCAGCCAATTTTAGTTTGAAAAAGTCAAACGTCGCTCCTTCCCTTACGAGCTCTGCCGTGTGCCCAAACAGTGGTTTTCCCCCACATATGGGGTATTGGCGTACTCAGGAGAAATTGCATAACAACCTTATCTGTCCATTTTCTCCTTTTACCCTTGTGAAAATAAAAAAAAAGTTTGTAAAAGATAATTTTTGTGGCTAAAAAGTAAAATATTCATTTTTTCCTTCCACGTTGCTTTAGTTACTGTGAAGCACCTGAAGGGTTAATAAACTTCTTGAATGTGGTTTTGAGTACCTTGAGGGGTGCAATTTTTAGAATGGTGTCACTTTTGGGTATTTTCTGCCATATAGACCCCTCAAAGTGACTTAAAATGTGAGGTGGTCCCTAAAAAAATGGCTTTGTAAATTTTGCTGTAAAAATGAGAAATCGCTGGTCAACTTTTAACCCTTATAACTTCCTAACAAAAAAAAATTTTGGTTCCAAAATTGTGCTGATGTAAAGTAGACATGTGGGAAATGTTATTTCTTAACTATTTTGTGTGATATATTTCTCTGTTTTAAGGGAATAAAAATTCAAAGTTTGAAAATTGCAAAATTTTAAAAATTTTCGCCATATTTGCGTTTTTTTCAAAAATAAACGCAAGTTATATCGAAGAAATTTTACCACTATCATGAAGTATAATATGTCTCGAGAAAACATTCTCAGAATCGCGAAGATCCGTTGAAGCGTTCCAGAGTTATAACCTCATAAAGAGACAGTGGTCAGAATTGTAAAAATTGGCCCGGTCATTAACGTGCAAACCACCCTTGGGGGTGAAGGGGTTAATATAAGCTATGCACACAAATGTGTGTCACATGACTGGGAGCAGTCAATGGTTTTGAGCCTGTGTGAGAGGAAAATAGAGTAGTTTAAACATTACAACTGAGCATTTGCAAGGTTTATTCAAAATGGCTACTGCCTTCAATTCCTATTATACTTCGGCAAGGATTTCCGCCAAAATCCTAAAGACTGCTAATATTACACAGCCATAAGATATTCTGAAATAAACATATAGTTTCTAATACTGCCAATGTAAATTTGCAACCAAAACAGACTTAGGTTATTAATGGGTACTTTGCGGATTTACATTTGTTTTAAGAAAAGTATAGAAGGTCCAGGTATTAGAGCTGCAATACACGCGCCTGAATCAGGCCCCATTATGATATGTATAAATATTATAATATATATTATTTTTAGAGCACCATTGACACTATAGTGTGATATATTTGAAAAAAGTTTGCTTACAAAATACAAGCAAATTACATTAAAAAAACTAACAATGACAGACTGGCACAAAGGGGAGAGGGCCCTACTCTCGCAAACTTACAGTCTACCTTGTGATTGGGAAGGTGACAGTAGAATAGGGGGTTGCATTTTTAGTTAGCTGCTCTTACAAAATTCTATAGTAAATTTTATTCTAAATTAGATGCTACATAGTTAATTAGAAGGGCTTTGAAATGTGTTAACATTCCACTCAACAAAAAACTAACCCATTTATTCAAAGGTGTTGTAACAGTTCAGCAAGTTGTCAGACAACCTTTGGGAATTTCACCACCTTGTTCTTGGGATTGGTAATGATCTTAGCGTTCTAACCCCTAAATTGATCAGCAAGTTGTCACCTGTCCAGTGAATAGGAGCTGAATTTCCAAGTTGTTTCAACCCTTTTTAAATCAGAATTTCTTTTGATCATTCCCATTTGTCGTAATTTACAGCAAATACTTTTTGGAGAAAATATCAAATTAACTTGATAATTAAATACACAAATAATTATATATTTTTTTTCTTATGAAGTTCAATGAATTTTCAAAATAAACATAAAGCTGTGTTAAAATGTAATGATCCCCTCAATTATTCATAACCTATATCATTTTCATTAAGGCATTATTGTTCAAAGAAGTATATTTCTACAATATGCAACAAGGCAGTAAAGTGATTTGAATCACAGCATGTGGTATTATTACAGGAGCGTTGGAATGAATTACTTATAAATGACTTAACTTATGAAATCCATGTAGATATCATGAAACTATTTATAATGCATGTTGAGTTAATTGCATCTGATTGACTTACCTGGTTAAGTAATAACACTACATATAATTAAGTTTAAGAGGTTTTGAAAGTTATAATCATTCTTGCAAATGTAGAACACATTATGTCCTGAAATGGAATCCATTTTTGTGCAATTGAAGATCTTGCATTGCAATTTTTGAAAGACACAATTTGTAAAATAAACATAAAAAAAGTTAGCTGATTTGCTGTCAAATGTAAATCAATTTGTTTCCTGTTTCGCTGTACAAAATGTATTATTGAGCAAAGAGAAAGAAAGTGCAGAGGAAATGAAAACTCTGAGGCTCCTTTCTAGGAATTTGTAGGAACTCACCCTTGCAGCCATATGATGCCTCCTTTACCTGTTCGTAATTCGAAGATATTCTCCACTAGTAGCAAAAGTTTCAGGGATGAAGGGCTCAACAAGACAACATCTTATGAAATAAGACAGATTTATTTGAAACCTGTTTACGCCTTTTAATAATTTTTATAAGCGTTATATTAGAGTTATCTATAATTTGGCACTTGTATGTCAATTTAACAACACTTGGGCATAAATAATTTTAATCTAATAAACTATACTGTATTCAAAAGTCATTAAGAGACCTAAAAACATAAAGTACAAACAAAAACCTATCTGGAAATGGGTTATGTTCAGCATGGTTAGAATCAAAAATAACATTGATTTCTCATTAGTAGGATAAATTTCCCCCCAAGTGGTACTGGTTGATCAGCAAAAAGTCGGAAGCTACTAGAGAATTATAAAGCAATGGACACTATTGACCGTTTTTTAGCAATGCCTCCCAAATTTTTCTCTTTGGCAGCAGGGATCTCATTATCCCCTCTATTACCAACCTCTTGGGCTCCATATAAACCAGTGTTTATATGTAGCCATAAAACAAGCATATATGGATTTACTAGTGACACACAGCATGATTTTTGTTGTGAACGTATTGGAGATGACTTTGGAGCTGAAGCTCCCTCTGGTGGTTGCTGAGGTTGTTGAACCTATGTTGAACACCAAGAGTCCTACACCTGCAGCTGACGAGTGGTTGTCAGGTGATACTGACTGGCCTGATATAAGTGAGCTGACCTCCCATGATCCTTGCCGGTGCTCAATTGTTCTTCCTGGTCTAGGTGGGAATTCAGCTTGCTTTTCTGCTGTCTCCTGCTTGCATTCAGATAAGTCTCTTTCAGTTTTTTTTGCTGTGGTTTGAATTCCTTGCTTTTTGCTGCATTGCTTTTTGTCTTCAGCCGGGTCCCTTTTAGGGGGCTTTGGCTGGTCTCTGTTCGTTTTTTGCATTTGTTCATTTGCTCAGTTCTTGTGATATTTTACTGCTGGGTTGCTACGTGTCCACACCAGAGATCTGATATAGGTGGTCGAGACTGTGTGGTCTCAGTATTTTTGGATTCAGAAGTGTTGGAGTTTTTCCTAGGGTTTTTCTGGGTTGCAGACACTATTCTCTCCTTTGCTGTCCTATCTAGACAGTTTTGGGCCCCAGCATTTGCTCAATCTATTTTCTGTCTGTGTTCGTATTTTCATCTTGTCTAACTGCCATTATATGTCTGGGGGCTTCCTATTCTTTTGGGGTCTACTCCTGGGCAGTTAGCTTTCCTCTTTCCATCTTCAGGGATAGCTATCTCTCCGGCTGTGACGAGGCATCTAGGGCACCGTAGGAACGTCCCACAGCTACTTCTAGTTGTGCGGTTAGTTTAGGGGTCTGCAACCTATTAGTTTCCAACCTCTCTAGTGTTAGGCTGCCTATGTGGTTTTTTGCTCCTGCCTCCTCAGCTACCTAAACATGACAGATTTTTTTGTGAATCAAGTATCCAAATTCATGCATGTAAAGTTGTTATAAATACAGATTAAACATATGATTGTGTTTTTTCCAATATTTTAGTTACTGCTGTAAAGAGTTGACACAACCCTATTTTGGAGAAACCAATCATCTAATGTGTATTCGGGCCTCAAGACTTTTATTTAACAGATAATGTTTGGGTAGAAAATGATTGGGCAGCCTGACCTCATGTACCAGATACTTTTGTTATTTCAGGAAATAAGCCACTGCCAGAGGAATCTGGCAGATGCTCCCTCTGCTGCCCTCATTGAAAATACATATTGTCCGAGCTGGGTGTTTATGTGTATGGAGGGGTTGGAAGAGAAAACTGTTAAACTTATCTATGTTGTCTAAGGCCAGTTAGGACGCAAATCATATTATTGTAAGTACCATAAATAGATGTTTACAATGCCATAAGAAAGATATGCATGTAAAAACTAGTGCCAATAAGTGATGTTTGCAAATTTTCATACTAATATTTTTATTAGATACCTTTAACAATAATTTGTATCCTGTGTTATTGATCTTTGTCATTAGGAGCTTTAATTATACAACCAATAATAAGAAAGTCATTGACACATTGGTTCTTTTATAGTTTTTAGTTCTCAAAATTAAAAAGAGAACAAGTAAAAAATTAATTGTGACATTTATGACATCATAGTCATTAGAAAAATATTTAGAATTGAGAGTCCTCAGTGGTTGATACCTTTTAATGGCTAACTGAAAAGATGGTAACAAATTGCAAGCTTTCGAGACTACTCAGGTCTCTTCATCAGGCAAGGACTAAAACATATATCATAGTCATTAATAACTTGTTTTTTGAATGTCAAAAGACAATACGACCATTTCTTTATATAAGCATTACTGAAAAACAGAGCTAACTCAGTTGTCAGTGAATTAAGTAATTCCCAAGGGTTTGGTTAGAGAGCGGACAATAAAAACCCTGATGCGTAAGACAAACAATGGGGATTAATTGTCAGTAGTGTCCATTGCTTTATAATTCTCTAGTAGCTTTTGAATTTTGGCTGATCCACCAGTACCCCATAGGGGGTAATTTCTCTTAGTAATGAAAATTACATTTTTTTCAGCTTACAAAAAAAAGCTTATAAATTTGTTGAAAATAATCCTTTTATGGTTAGGTTTTTGCTTGTACTTTGTCTTTTCATCACTTAGTGAGTTTTGTTCACAGTTTTATTTTTAAACTTAAAATTACTTACTGCCCTAGTTTTGTTAAATTTACTAGTTGCTTCTTCACCTTGAAATATATTAAAGCTTATACATGAAGTGCAGAAAATGTAAACATTTATTAATCACATCTAGTTTGAACAAACTTTTAGCAAATTAATTGTAGACTATAATAATTTAAGAAAATATTTTATTTTTCCCACGGAAACTATGAAAATAATGATCATAATTAGAGTTGAGCGATACTTTCCGATATCCTAAAGTATCGGAATCGGAATGGTATCGCCGATATCACTAAAATATCGGCGATACCCGATACCGATACCGGAAGTCCCATGTAAGTCTATGGGAACAAAATATCGAAATTAAAAAAAAACCATTCTTGCCTTGTTGGTTAATTGTACATGAAGGAAAACAAGAAAGAGTAATGTAGAATGTATTGGGGAAGGTTGAGGAGACATTAAAGGCATAGATGTTTAACCCAATCAAATGGAATAGCATAAATATTTTTTTTTTTAAAGATGTTCGGATTGACGAAGAAATTGACAATGTTAACGTTTTTTATATTTTGGCAAATATGTATATTACACAACTTCCATGCTCTTCATCTTCACCTTTTTAACTTTTCACACACTTTCTCCTTCATAATCTTCTGCAGCATCATCTTTTTCATCAAATTATTCTTCATCTTCACCTTCTTTATCTTCTTCTTAAACTTCTTGCTATTCATCTTTGTTAACATTACTCATATTCTTCTTATTAAACTATTATTCTTATTCATATTCTGCTTCATCTTCTTTATCATATTCTTATTTGTGACAGAGAATCCTGTACTTGTAATCTGTCAAAGTATGAATTTTTCATCCTTCCGTTCTTACTGTCACAAAAGATTTAAATTACAACAGTATTTGTCCGTGTTCAGTTTAGCCTGCAGCAGCAGGCATTTTCCAGGGGCACCACGAGGAGGAACGGACTCACCCCCATACACTGCTTAGTCTTCTTCTGCTTAGAATTTAGAGCATATATTTTGCTCTTCATTTTGGTCTTATACTTCATGTTCTTCTGCTTTTAGATCTTCTGCTTATTGTTCTTGTGTCTCTTGTTCCGTATCTTGTATTTGTAGCACAATCTTGTACCAGCTGATGTTACTGGGACACGGTTACTAAGCAGGAGGTACCTGTGCTCCAAAGCACTACCAAGGACCAGCAGACGTTGCTGGAACTCGGATACCGAGATGGAGGCACCTAGGCCAAAGGCACTGTGGAGAACCAGCTGACGGTACTGGAACCCGGAGGGGCAGCAGAAGGAAAAGAGCCAATGGCACAACCGAGGACCAGCTGACGTTACTGGGACACGGTTACTAAGCAGGAGGTACCTGTGCTCCAAAGCACTACCAAGGACCAGCAGACGTTGCTGGAACTCGGATACCGAGATGGAGGCACCTAGGCCAAAGGCACTGTGGAGAACCAGCTGACGGTACTGGAACCCGGAGGGGCAGCAGAAGGAAAAGAGCCAATGGCACAACCGAGGACCAGCTGACGTTACTGGGACACGGTTACTAAGCAGGAGGTACCTGTGCTCCAAAGCACTACCAAGGACCAGCAGACGTTGCTGGAACTCGGATACCGAGATGGAGGCACCTAGGCCAAAGGCACTGCGGAGAACCAGCTGACGGTACTGGAACCGGAGGGGCAGCAGAAGGAAAAGAGCCAATGGCACAACCGAGGACCAGCTGACGTTACTGAACCCCAGTAACACAGGAGCAAGTGTTGACTGTGCTAACAGCACTTCCGAGCAACAACTGGCGGTGTTGGAGCCCAGGGTCAAGGAGGATGTTTAAATACTAGATCAAGTAATTTCCTTGTTACCTGTCAATTTTAAATGTCTATACTTCAAACAAGAGAAAGATAACCTTTACTACCATAAGATGATGATTTCATTTAAACTAATATCTAGATAAATAAAGAATTGACAAACATAAACACATACATTAACATGTTGAACAGCAATGCAAACCACAAAATAAATTAGTTAAGGAATCTGCTATACGGTTGTACATAAAAGCATACAAGTACATATCTGAATCCATTAATGATGGATAAGTAACAGTATGTACACCATTTTTATTGTATAGACAATGAATGTCTGACTTCAAAACATCATCAGCATTACAAGTTATCTGTGATATTACTAAAATGTTCCATTTGCTGAATAATGTCACTAAATATTTTATACAAAATTATACAATTTCCATCATGTAATACTCATAATATGTGGCAATAATCATTTTTATTAACAAACATAACCTTTAAAAAGTGCATAGTGCATAGTGAAAATTGCTATTTATGGCTGACTGTGACTGTCGACTTGGAAGCATGACAACAGATAGATAAGGTATATATAGATGAGACTGCATAGCCACAGATGGTGAATTGCGATGTAATACTGTACCTCAATAAAGTGTGCGTCACTACTACATAATTTTTTTTATATAGCTTTATAAACAGGGTACATGGATGTATGCTTGTGCCTTTGTTTTGACGCACAGACTGCCTTCCTGCTGAGACGCATTGGGTAGTGAACAGTTGTGTGCAGTGTTCACTGCAGTCTCTGCGGAATAACCACACTTAGACCTTATAACTTTTCAGACTTTCTTTATCAATCTACCAAGATGAAGAAGGCAGGGAGTAAGGCACGTGGTCGTGGAGTTTCTTCAGGGAGAGGACGTGGGGATTCTGTGGCTGCTGCGGCCCCAGTGACACAGCATCCACCAGTTTTCCCCGTGAGCGTTCCTTTATGCGCACTTTTGTAGGAGCTCGGAGTACCCCCTGCTGCGGGAAGAACAAATTGAAGCCGTTGTTGTTTGGATGTCAGCCAATGCATCGACTTCAATTGCTTCCACCTCCTCTCAGGACCACAGCACTGTTGGGCAACCATCTGTCTCTTCACCGCCTGGCAAATTGCCCAGGCAGTCAGAGAGTTCTGTACAGGAGCCAGCTGAGTGTCTGCTTCTGTTCTCAGAATCTATTGGCTTGCAAACAGGGGCCCAGCCAAGCAGCATTCTGTAATGTGAAGAGGGAGTATGCAGTGATGCGCAACAGCTGTGTCTCTCTGAATCTGAAGAGGCGGGTGAGACAGTGCCGATGGTCAGCACACCGCAGAACGCATCTGATGATGATGAGACCCAGGTGCCAGTTTCTGTTGAGCATGGTGCTGGCCAACCACCCAACAGCAGGTGTTGGAAGAGGGTAGTGGAGATGATGAGGTCCAAGACCCAACATGGCATGAGGAACAGGAAGGTGGTGGGAGCAGCTCAGAGGAATAATAATAATATTTATTTATATAGCGCCATCATATTCCGCAGCGCTTTACAGTTTAGCAGTTTCAGAACACAAGTCATAAGTAACAACGTTAACAATACAATAATTTAAGCTAAATAAGTCGCCCCTGCTCGTGACAGCTTACAATGTACAATCAGATGGGGGAGATACAAAGTATAGGTGTTTATATACAATGGTGCATTTACAATGATGTTCCAGCCATCTTAAGGGACTGAGGGATGGAGATAGTGAATGGGCTAGAGACACACACACACTTACACAGAATACATAGAATGACTTTGATTAGTGAATGTGATAGGCCGCTCTGAACAAATGTGTTTTGAGGGAGCGCCTGAAACCATGCAAATTGTGGATAGTCCTAATTTCTTGGGGTACAGCATTCCAGAGGATTGGCGTAGAGGAGGAGAAGTCTTGGAGTCGGGAGTGGGAGGTACGTATTAGTGCAGAGGTTAGTCGAAAGTCGTTTGCAGAGCGCAGCAGTCGGTTAGGCCGATAGATAGAAATGAGGGAGGAGATGTAGGAGGGGTGCTGCACTGTGGAGAGCTTTGTGGGTGAGAACCAGTACTTTGGTTGAAAGCTGGGAGAGGCCTAGAGAAATGGTTAGTGATAGAAGGAAGATAGAGGAAGACATTGCCCCAACGGTACAAACAGGAGGGAGAGTTAGGCTGCAGACTCGGTTGCCTGTAGCCTCCAGTTTGGCACCTGTTCGGAGCAGTTGTCTTCCAAAAGTCAAAACGTGCGCTCCCAGGACTTGCACTGCGTGGTCCTTTTTTCACACACTTGCACATGATATTTGCTATGTGAAATGCAAGCTGTGTAATCAAAAATTAAAAATAGCTAAAAGTGTCAGTCACCTCAATACCACAAATATGTGGAAACATGTGCGGACAAAGCACGTAGTTGAGTTACAAAGACACACTAGAGATGTAGGCCAACCTACAGCAGCACCTACATCTTCAGGTTGTGTTGAAGCCTCTTCATCGAGCTCACACACAGCTGGTTCTGCTTCCTCACAGGATCGCCATGGAAGAACCTCGGCCACTGTTGTCCAGAGACAAACTGTTATTCCACACACAGCAGCAAGTTCCCTGTCATCCTCACACTCCCAGGCCACAAAACAGCCATCGGTAGCACAGGCATGGGATAAAAGACGGCCATACTCCGCAAACCATGCACGAGCACAGGCTCTGAATGCTGGCATTGCAAAACTCCTGTCCCTTGAAATGCTGTGATTCAGGCTGGTGGAGACAGACAGTTTCCATAACTGAATATCATTGTCAATCCCACAATACAATGTGCCAAGCCGATTTCATTTCAGCAGGCAAGCCGTCCCTGGTCTGCAAAAGCATGTTGAGGGAAAAATTAAACATGCGCTACTAAAAGCCCTCAGTAGCAAGGTCCACCTGACCACCGATGCGTGGACCAGTACCCATTGTTATGATCTGCTACAACCAGTAAGGAAAGAAGGGAATTCTGTCCCTACAATACAACTAAGCTGAATCCCTACGATGTAACGGGGAACCTGATCCTGCGACCAGACCCGCTAAAGTCCTCATCTAGTGTGAACGAAGACCTATAGTTGCGAGGGAGTAATCCCTACAAGATCTAGGGACTGTGAGAAAAGGTGGACACCTCCTAACATAAATTGTAGCATGGATAATTAAACAGAAAAATAAATACTTTGTGATCCTAACATCAAGCAAAACTGACAGATTAAGGCACCTAAGCACCCGGCTAGCTTAACAGTAGATAATACAATGAAGTCAAGCAAAGCCAGAAGGGCGGAGCCAGACTAAATAGGGAAAAAAGGTCATGTGACCAGCAAACTGAAACAAAACCTAACAAGAGGGTTCTAACACCCATGGCCAGGGACAATACCTTTCCCTCACTGCCCATTGGGTCAATGTTGTGCAGCCGGGTACTGATCTTGCGAGTGGCGCTGTACGTGTTCTGCCAACTCCAAGGATTGCAGGAATCAAGTCTGTACACATTGATTCCTCCTCCTATTCCAGTTCCTCAGAATCATCGCTGCAGGAGCCGTCACGGTCTACCTCCACATGGACCCGTGAACGTTTACCTGTTGCGACCGATATGAGCACAGCCGTGTCCAAATGTCAACAGGCCATCCTGAAATTAATTTCCATGGGGAATCTTAGCCACACAGCGCAGGAGCTCTGTAATGCCATAAAGCAGGAGAGCGACGTGTGGTTTTTGGAAGAGAATCTACAGGCAGGCTTGGTAGTGTGTGACAATGGCCGAAATCTGGTGTCAGCTCTGGGCCTTGGCAACCTCACTCACATACCATGTCTGTCATATGTGCTCAACTTGGTCGTGCAGAGTTTTTTGAGGGACTATCCGGATCTTGATGCACTGCTGCACAAGGTCCGCCTAGAGTGCGCTCACTTGCGACGTTCCAGCATGGCCAGATCGCTGATTGCAGCTCTGCAACGCAGATTTCACCTTCATGAACATCGCATCATATGTGACGTACCCACCAGGTGGAATTCCTCGTTACATATGTTGGAGCGGTTGTGTGAGCAGCAGCCAACAGTAATGGAGTATCAGCTGCATCAGGCGCAGTCAACTCGCAATTTGCGCCGTTCACACTTCACCACTACTGAGTGGGCCTCTATAATAAGAATAATAATATTATTTATTTATATAGCGCCATAATATTCCGCAGTGCTTTACAGTTTAACAGTTTCAAAACACAAGTCATAAGTAACAACGTTAACAATACAATAATTAAAGCAAAATCAGCCGCCCCTGCTGGTGAAAGCTTACAATCTACAATGAGGTGGGGGAGATACAAAGTACAGGTGTTTATATACAATGGTGTTTTTACAATGATGGTCCAGCCATTTTAAGGGAGTGAGGGATGCATGGAGATAGTGAATGGGCTACACACACAGAATTACACATAGAATGACTTTGATTAGTGAATGTGATAGGCCACTGTGAACAAATGTGTTTTGAGGGAGCGCCTGAAACCATCCAAATTGCGGATAGTCCTAATTTCTTGGGGTAGAGCATTCCAGAGGATTGGCGCAGCGCGGGTGAAGTCTTGGAGTTGGGAGTGGGAGGTACGGATTAGTGCAGAGGTTAGTCGAAGGTCGTTTGCAGAGTGCAGCAGTCGGTTAGGCCGATAAATATAAATAAGGGAGGAGATGTAGGGGGGTGCTGCGCTGTGGAGAGCTTTGTTGGTGAGAACCAGTAATTAGAATTGGATCCTATAATGAATGGGCAGCCACTGCCAGTGTAATGAGTGGCGAATAACTCTATGAAGGATATCTGCCACGTTTTGCGTGCGTTTGATGAGTCAACGCGGATGGCGAGTGCAGATGATGCACTAGTCAGCCTGACTGTCCCCCTTATCTGCCTGCTTCAAAAAACACTGCAAGCACTAAGGCATGAGGTTTTGGAAGAGGTGGAGGATGAGGAGTCACAAATTCCATCACCTTCTGGACAGTCAGCGCAACGTGGTTCCTCACAAAGGGCTGGAGGACTTTCAAAGTACCATGCTGTATCAACAATTGAACCTCCAGAGTCGCTGTCTATATTTTCATAACCATTACAAACTTTTAATGTATTTACAAAGCACATAATGTACATTTTTTGTCTATCCTTTTGTAATGCTATTGTGTTTCCATAAACTGATGTTACAGAATTATGATACAAAGTTTTTAAATTTTGAGTTTTAAATTTTGTAAATTTATATGTATTTGAAGGACTTTGTGAGGAGGATGAGGAGGAGTCAATGGAGGAGGAAGACATCGCTCCAGAGGGAGGTAGACAATGCTCTAGTCAGTATGTAGACCAAGGGTGGGGTGATGCACAGCAGGCGGAGATGACGCCTCTTGCAGGGGACAACGTTTCTTGGCCAGTTGGGAGTCTGCAGCACATGGTTGATTTCATGCTGCAGTGGCTGAGAAACGACCGCCGCATCGAACACATTCACACCACGTCTGATTATTGGGTGTACACCCTCCTAGACCCTCGCTACCGGGACAACTTACAAAGCCTCATCACACCGTTGAACCGGGAGCGTAAAATGCGGAAGTACCAAGACACACTGGTGCAATCCATAATGTTCTCCATTCCAGCCGAGAGCACTGCTGCTGCTACTGATTTACAAAGCAGCTCTGTGCGTCGAGGCAGTGGAGACAGCTCTGCAACAAGAGGGAGCACAAGCAGCGCCTCTGCACAGGGCAAGAACAGTATGTTCCAAATGTGTCGAAGTTTTGTGGCAGCGCCACCAATGTCTACACCATCCGAGACGGCTCCAGTCAGCAGGAGGCAACATTTCCGTAAGATGGTGACAGACTACATGTCTTGCCCTCTCAGTGTACTCCCAGATGGCTCTTCCCCATTCAAGTTTTGTGTCTCTAAGCTGGATACATGGCCAGAGCTTAGCCAGTATGCATTGGAGGTGCTGGCTTGATCTGCTGCCAGTGTATTATCGGAGCGCGTCTTTACTGCTGCAGGTGGTGTACTAACAGACCGTTGCATGCGACTATCCTACGATAATGTAGAACGGCTTACTTTTCTGAAAATGAACTAGGCATGGATCTCGCCTGAATTTGCCTGTCCGGTTTCAGATTAACTAACTGGTTGGCAACGTTTTCCATGTCTCCTGTTATGTTCATCTTTCTACCACCTGAGCTATACTCCCTGGGCTACAACACTGCCAGTTGCTGCTCAGAAGTGTCGTGTCCACAGACCAATACACAAGCTATAGTGATAGTGGGGTTCAGTAACGCCTGCTGTTCCCCTGCTGTGTGTCCGGCAAAAATTACTGCTACCTAGCTACACATGTTGAAAAAAACATGACATGTTAAAGTGGCTAGTGCTACACATAGATATCAGGCTACACCCTTATTTCTAAGCTGTAAACAAGTGAAACGTCAAATTTAAAACCATTCAATGATTAGTGTTGGTAACAAATCTGTAACTAAATAATTGTGACATATTATGGCAGATATCCACATGTCTAACACAAATGCTAACACAAAAGCATACTTATGCTATAGGGTACTGATGGTGAACCTTCTCACTCCATAACTTTGACAAATCCAACTCACATCATGCCTCAAATGCTGCAATGTTGGAAGTGCATAATGTGGGTTGAACTTTGACAACAGCTGCAGTGCGAAGGTTATCCTTCTGTGTTCTTGGCTTTTAAATAAAAGCATACAAGTAAATATAATAATACATTGTTGATTAAGGGACATGATGTACACCTGTAATATTGTGCAAACAATGGATGTAGGACTATTCCTCTTCAACATTACTTATATTTGTGTCATTTGAAAAAATACATATTTTAGTTAAAAATTAAAAACCCATGTTCAGTAGCTGTGAAAGGCCCGTTTGTGTACTTCTATATTGTTTGCAACCAATGTATTGTATACGGATGGAAGCGCGTCACACTAATAGATTATATTTATTTTAAATGGAATGTAGCAGAACCAATTGGAGATAAATGAAAAGGATGAGCCACTGAGACACGCTCAGCAGAGTACAAGCAGCAGTGCTTGAACAAGTAACTGGAGCGTGATGTGCACTCAAAAAAGTAAAAAACACAGACTGAAGTGAACACTGAAACACAACTGTCCACAATCTGTGAAAGGCTACTCCTTTGTGTACTTCTATAGTGTTTGCAACCAATGTATTGTATACGGATGGAAGCGCGTCACACTAATAGATTATATTTATTTTAAATGGAATGTAGCAGAACCAATTGGAGATAAATGAAAAGGATGAGCCACTGAGACACGCTCAGCAGAGTACAAGCAGCAGTGCTTGAACAAGTAACTGGAGCGTGATGTGCACTCAAAAAAGTAAAAAACACAGACTGAAGTGAACACTGAAACACAACTGTCCACAATCTGTGAAAGGCTACTCCTTTGTGTACTTCTATAGTGTTTGCAACCAATGTATTGTATACGGATGGAAGCGCGTCACACTAATAGATTATATTTATTTTAAATGGAATGTAGCAGAACCAATTGGAGATAAATGAAAAGGATGAGCCACTGAGACACGCTCAGCAGAGTACAAGCAGCAGTGCTTGAACAAGTAACTGGAGCGTGATGTGCACTCAAAAAAGTAAAAAACACAGACTGAAGTGAACACTGAAACACAACTGTCCACAATCTGTGAAAGGCTACTCCTTTGTGTACTTCTATAGTGTTTGCAACCAATGTATTGTATACGGATGGAAGCGCGTCACACTAATAGATTATATTTATTTTAAATGGAATGTAGCAGAACCAATTGGAGATAAATGAAAAGGATGAGCCACTGAGACACGCTCAGCAGAGTACAAGCAGCAGTGCTTGAACAAGTAACTGGAGCGTGATGTGCACTCAAAAAAGTAAAAAACACAGACTGAAGTGAACACTGAAACACAACTGTCCACAATCTGTGAAAGGCTACTCCTTTGTGTACTTCTATAGTGTTTGCAACCAATGTATTGTATACGGATGGAAGCGCGTCACACTAATAGATTAGATTTTTTTCCACTAAAATGGAGCAGCACCAATTAGAGAAAAATGTGAAGGATGAGGCAGTGACACACGCTCAGCAGACTACAACCAGCAGTGGTTGAAGAACTAACTGGAGCGTGATCTGCACTCAAAAAATCAAAACCTCACAGACTGCAGTGAACACTGAAACACAACTATTCACTATCTGTGAAAAGCTCCTTTCTGTACTTCTATAGTGTTTGCAACCAATGTATTGTATACGGATGGAAGCACGTCACACTAATAGATTTGATTTTTTCTAATATAATGGAGCTGCACCAATTCCACTAAATAACATAAAAAAAAAAGAGTCAGTGACACGTGCAGATGCCTACAAACAGCGGTGGATGCAGAGCAAACTGCAGCGTCACCTGCACTGTCACACACACACCTTGCACAGAGCTGTTAAAACAACACTGGCAAAATGAAGCTTTACACAGCGGTTGGTAAACTAGCCTGCCTCAAGCACAGTAGTACACAAAATCGCAATATCTAACTGTCCCTCAGAGTCAGCACAGCAGCGTTCTGTCCCTAACTGAGTTCACAGCACAGTGACGCTAAAATGGCTGCGGCGCCTTTTATAGTGCATTCTGACATCATTTCAGCAGCCAATCACAGCCATGCCATTAGTTAAGATGACCGCATCATTACAGGATGTGCCCACACTTCGTAGGATTCCTCATTGGCTGACTAAAATCACATTGCCTCTCAAAGAATTATGGGAACTTCCGATTCCGGTATACGATATTGAAAAAGTATCGGAATTAAGTATCGGAATTCCGATAACGCGAATATCGGCCGATACCCGATACTTGCGGTATCGGAATGCTCAACACTAATCATAATACATTATAGAGGAAAATTCTAATTCACAAATCCATAATGGAAAGGTTTATTTACAGTTCTGGAAGACAAACTCTTGAATATTCTATCACAAGAGATGACAAAGGCATTTATTTCAGAATGCAAAGCAAGAGTTAACGTCATTAGTATGATGCATTTCTTCTCAAAGAAATGACAATTCCCAAGATTATTGGTGAGGCACAGCTGGGGAGGTATTTTTCACTCATTATAATCTTTCTCTGGTTAACAGCTCTAACTTCTTTTGTGACTAATTTACCATTCTCTTCAGTTCTGACACATGGATTACAATTTAGGATAGTGTCACACGACAGTATGTAATCCATGTTTTTAATTAATAATTTCCAAGACCATTTATAGTTTCCTACTTACATAATTTCAATGTATCCGTAAAAATTGGATGACATATTGTGCCATCATATGACATCAAATTTTTTTTCACATCCATAAACTTGAATGGGTGAGTCGCATCCAATTTTCGGAAGAAAATTGTGCATACTGCAGGTTTTTCTCACATGCATATTCAGTTGGTGAAACAAATTGTTCATCTGCACTGCCCCATTGAATAACATTGGTCTGAGTCCATCCGTTTTTTTTTAAACACATCTTAAATATGGCCCCAATGATGAGATAGAGACATCACCACATTCTGTCTAGTGATTCCAAGTAGATAAAGATTGAGAACAAAATGTTACTGACATTCAGATTGTGCCAGATACTATTTAATTTCTTTTGTTTCCACCTTGTAGCTGAATTAGTTACAGTTGGCCCCAAAGGTATATTTTGCTTTTCTCTGAATTAACAGCCAGGTCTGGAAAAGGTTGAGATTGATGGATTTGTGATTGTTTTCAGCGCTGGAAATTATATAACCTATAGTAAACATTATAGACTCGGAGGATTAGAGACCTACATTGTGGTTACAAAGTTCTTAAAGTACAATAATACACTTCACGTCTGTTCTCCATTGTCCTCATGTACAGGGTGAATAGCTGATGTTAGGTCATGCAGAACAAGACATATTCTGTAAAAAAGGCCAATAGATGCAAATCTATGCACAATATTTAACCTGCATAAGAATCTTGTTTCCATGTACAAGCTACTGTAATACTCTTGAGGATTCAATGGAGCTTTATGCCACATTTAAATACTGTAATTATCAACGGTCATACAATTGTCAACTGTTGTTTATTCAGTAAAGTATTGTATTAAAGTGCAATGTCGGCTCATAAGGCTTGACTTTAGCAACCAAAGCCAAATTACACCTTATTTTACTTTTATTTACGGTACAGATAAAGGTATGGTATTTTATTTTTAGGTTGTGATGTCTGTAAAGCACTACAGATATTAATGGCGCTGTATAAGCGCGTTCACTAAAAATACAATCTAAATATAATATACCACCCAAATCTACATGAGTCTTACTATTCTTTTTTGTTTTCATTGTATTGCACAATCTTTATTAATTTTACTATTTAGAAAAATATCAAAAGGACTGAAGAGTCAGAAATGGTATGTTTCATACAATATAAAATAGAATTTACAGTCCTAGAGATAGTGGGATAAGAGATGATAAGTACTCAGATATCTGGTCATCATGTCGTATACAGGTTGTTGTAAAGACAAGCATTCACTAGAAATAACAAGGGGAACATATTGATACTGATAGTAAAACCTCTCTCTTTTACAAATGTTTACTTAGCTCTCATAACATTCACTGACATTATTTAAAGATGGCTATAGATATTAGTATGCTGTTTGCTTTTCCAGCCAATTTTACCATATCCTATTGATAATCCAATTACTGGTGAAACTTTAAAAGCTATGGATGCCTTTAACAAGGAAACAATTTTTACGTACATTTGTGACTAAATCCTTTCCTATGGTTTAGAATATGCTCTCAGTTTCAGACTTATCTCATATAGCCCTGACACCCCCAGTAATACTTTTTGGAAGTAAGTTCTGATTGTATATTATTGCAGCTAAATTCAATCACTCTCTGCAGTGGCATAACTTGAAGCTTGTGGGCCCCAATACAATATCTCAAACAGGGGCCCCACAAATCTTTAATAATACTGGTGTGGGCCAAAGAGACATTTTGGGCCAGTTTAGTCCCTAGGTCTAGAGTATGACTGCATTCCCTGTACCTATCATTGTCAAGGCCTTTGCTCTCAGGTCTCAGTAAAACTTCAGCACTAACTTCAAGTTACTCTACCATCATGATGCTTAGGAATATGTGTGTCCATTTTCCTAGATTATTTTCTCTTCTCTCTCTGATGCAGACTATGTGAACTTCCTTCCTCTGCATATTCTGCAGCCTGTATATGATCTGTTCTCAACTTCTTCCTGGTGCAGAATCTGCTATGGATTTTCCAATCTAAGTCAATAGCCTGTGTGATCTTTCACATATATATTTGGGTCCATGACTTTATTTTTAGTGAATTGAATGTCCCTTGTTAGGTCTGAAGAGAACCCAGGGCATAATAAAAAATGTAGAAAATAAAAACTAAAACTCACCTCACCTCTGTTCACTGTCCCCTGTATGATGTTCGGCTCACCTTACTGCTGTCATGCGTTACAACTTTACACTAGTCCAGGACTGACTGTGACTAGATCTGGGATGACACTGCATAAGTTTGTGCAGGGCCTAGCATGACAATGCAGGGCACATTTGCTGCAAAGAAAGGCTCAGAGGACCGTACAGGGGAGAGAAATCAGCAGAGGTGGCTGGAGATTTGAGTTGTGTTAAGTATTATGTATTTCATTTTTTAATCATTTGATGGCCCTTTATTGTACAGCAAAATGGCAGCTAACTTGCTGCTATTTTGCGGAATTCACAAGGATTGAAATGAGAAGAAGGTTGCATTCTGGAGAATATGGATTTTTGTAAAATTTGAGTAGAATTCAATTCTACTAAAATAAATTAACTTACTTCTATACATTAAAGAAATCATTTTGATTTGATTTCCTTTTCAATGTAGCAAGTAATTTAAAACATATATAAATATTGTATCTGTACATTAAAGAAGCTTCACAATCTTGTCACATTGAGGGCCACAGATTTAACACAGGAAGAAAAAAGTTTTTATTGAGAATGAGGTGAATTTTTGCACAGCCTGACAAATATAGGTACATGCTTTATATTGATGATGTTTTGAATAGGTTCCTTCATGTAGCTGGAATTGGCTTGTTAAGTAAGAATCAAAGTATCTAATATATTATGAGTTGTCACAGCACTTGTTGAATTTTACCTTCCATGTCATATAATTAACTGTAAGATTTCAATTATATTTGTTTTTAGCATAAATTGATATTACCATTATACACAAGCATACTTAAAAAATGTCATGAAAAAGTTTGTGGTTTCAATAACCTTTTCTCCTACTTCTTGGCATTGAAGAGTAGCTCATAAGATGAATAGGTTATCAAAGGATTTTGTGCATGCTCTATAATCATAAATGCTAATCAAGACACGATGCTTAATGTGTTTGCATTTTCTTTTGCCAAGTTAGTGTTCTGCCAGATCTAAAAAAAAGTGCTTTTTTAAATTCTTCATATAATTTTACATAACGTCTGTTAAAAACAGTTCATTTTTCCAATCAATATCTAGGAAAAAAAGATAGATATGACCATCATTAAAATTTTACTACTCTGAAAAATAATTCTATTAATGTGGTTAATGTAAAATGAATAATATACTTGTTTATTGGATGATGAAATATGGAAGTACTTAAACACTTTATGATGATGATTTGATCTGACTTATGGAAATCACTGAACAATGTCTCATATATGTCGCCTCATTCACTACTGAGCAGTGCTACTAGGACTAAGGATGCTTTGATCATTTATGGCAGTCACTGTCATATCTATCACAAGTCGTATTGCATGATATTTGCTTAATTGAGTTTGACTCTGAGATTGCAGTACCATTTATTCTAGAAATTATTAGAAATTCTAGTTGACGAATTTGATCAATGCTTAAAGTTTTTTCTGAATCAGAGTAATAAATATGGTATGAAAAATTTGGACCTTTAGTTTTAATCGATAATATACTTGGACCTAAAAGTAAAATTTGAATTGCTCAGTATGTATATGTAAAGTACAGTAATATTTGGATTTTTGTCAATTTTCGCTTTTGTAACGAATATAATTTGGAGAATACTGATAAAAGATAATTTTGATTTGTTTTAGATTCATGGTGGCAGTCTGACATGCAGTAACCAAATCAAGTGATTGCTGGACGTTCATAAGGCATTGCTTCAAGGGGTTATTCCCTTCTTTAAAGATGGGTCTAATTGGAATGTGCTTGTGAAAGCAAACAACATTCTAATTTGAAATTTTTTTGCACAGTTCTCCATATAAAAACAATTTTGTTATTTATTGGTTATACTTATTACTCCTTGTCTGTTTTACCGGTCACTGCTTCAGTCTAGCAGCATACGGCTACATACATAACATACGGCAAGATACGGAAAGTTTATCAACCTTTCTATGGAGCTTGTATGCACTGCAATAAAACTGAGCAGGAGTGCTAGAGTACACTTCTAATGTCTCCAATACTGCAGAGGAACAGCTGACTCACATAGCAGCATTGGAGACCATACAGTTACTGTATAGTATGCAGTGGAATAATTCTACAGATTCAGCAGTTTGCTGGTTGGAACTGTCAGAGATGAGAGTAAATTAAACCATTGCCAGACAACCCTGTCTAGAACAATATTCTGTGCCATTATTGTTGGGTTCTAGATGAAATCGCTGTTGACTGACTTTAATCTATTTATGTATGGAGGCCTTAAGTGTTTGTTATTTTTATACTCTGCATTAAAATTTGAACTAGAAGATTGAATATAATTATCTATTTAACACCCTTTATTGAGATAAAGAGACATAAACACAAAAGGAACCTTAGATACTGCTACATTATTCTACTCAGCATTCACCAGAGATTGGATTTGAACACACTGCTGGGTGGGGAGTATTATAAAGACTTTCATTTTATATGCCGGTCTTGATCAAATATATGCTAAAATAAAATACCCCAAATTGAAAGGTGCATATTTCAGGTTGCTTGGTGCATTAGAGTTAGCAATATACTCCATTCTAAAGCCAAGTACATTTCTAATAATATTTATTTCCCTTTTTGGTGTAAATTATAATTAATCTGCTGGGCTGTGCTAGACAACATCTCCACCTAATCTGGCATTAAAAGAATTATTTTTTTGTTTTCTTTTTAGCAGCATTTTGATAAAAGAAATACATAAAATACTATAAAATAAGTCTATAAAAATGTAATTCATAATCTACTGATTGATTAGGAAAATGATCATTAGCTAATTGCATGAGTTAGCTAAATTGAGCAGAATTTATTATGGATACCCTACTACCATGTATGCCAAGTGGTCACGACCAAAGATTGTATGCAATGGAAAATATATGGGGTTGGTGGCGTCCATTCCCAATAAATTAGTTCATATAAACTAAAAACGGCATCATATAAATTGAAAGTCAATATTGACCCTTAACAAACCTTGTCACATGACTTTGTAAAAAAGCCAAACCAGACTCTCAATTACAGATATGACTTTCAGCATGTTTCACCTCCTCAGTGCAATACATGAGGACTGATTTGGCAGTATGAGAGGCCTCTGATTGGCATTTAGAGAGTAACTTTTCTCCTTGTGGAGAGTGACATGTCTTACGCCTTACATAACAGTGTAGGAAGGCTTTAGACTATGCATTGCTACTCTGGAAAATTAAATATGCAACTTACCTCTTCAGAGAGGAAGATGACTTAAAGGCTAGTGCCACCCATTATATAGAGTTCAAGTTTCTTCCCTCGGAAGAGGCAATTTGCATATTTAATTTCACAGAGAAACATTTCATGGCCTATATTCAATGATGTGTCAGGCATGTCACTCTCTACAGGGAGAAACATTAACCCTTAGACCCCAGTCCGAGGCCTCTAATAGAGTGAAATTAGATCTCATGCTTTGCACTAAGCAGTGACAACTCCCTGAAATATGTCTGCAAATTGAGACTCTGGTTTGGCTTTTATTGTAAATAATGTGGCAAGGATTTTTAAAGGGTCAATATTGATTTTTAGAAATGCTGCTTCCAATAGTTGGCAATAAAGTCCTTTTCTTTGAGGAGACAATTTGAATATATAAATAGAGGTAAAAAAATGAAAAAAGGAAGGGAGGAAGAATAAAAATAATTACTAATGAGTATGGGGGTAATAGACCATATATGTGTCATAGTATATTCATTAATATTTTTGTGATCAAATTTTTACTATAATTCTCTGAGAAGGTACAGATGTCACCAAAGACAAATATGTTAGGCAGGTATGAGCAGGTATCCATATACTTTGGAAGGAGGAGAATTTGCATTTTGTTAGTGATGCTAGTTCCTCTAGTTAGAGAAGTTTGTCTACTTTATTTTAAGGGAAGCTATCATCAGTGTCATATAGCTTCCCAGTGGAATGACATAGATCAAGGAGATTGAACAGGATTCTACAGGTGAACAACTGGCTATGTTGATGGTGCAGTGAGCAACATTTTGGGTGTCTTGACCATGGAGTGAATTACCTGTATGGTGGATTCCTTGCTAGAGATGTGTTGCATCTTAAGAAAACAGGAAAACACATATTTGGTAGACGCCTTGCTACATTCATCAGGATAGCTTTAAAGTAGAGCAATACAGGATCGGAAATATACAGCCAGGAAAAAATATGCAGCTAATTAATTCTTTTAGGAACCCTGCAGCTAGAAGTGGAAAAAAAGAACAAAAACAACAAACTCAAACTCTGAATGAAATTAGAGGAGCAAGAGAAACCGAATGCAAACTAAAATGTTCCTATACAAATGCACAGAGCATGGGAAACAAACAACAGAATTGGAGCTGCTAACACAAGAAGAGAGATGTCATAGGCATCACTTAAACTTGGTGGTTTCATACACAGGATTAGAATACAAACCTTCAAGGCTACAACTTGGATTAACAAGAGGGGAGGAGATTTAGTATTGTATGTTAGGAAAACATATATCTCCACAGAGAGCCAAGCTTCAGAGACTGGTAGCTCTGTAGAAACTGGGTAAGAATACAAGGAGAGAAGAACAGAAAGAACATTATTGTAGGTCTTTAATATAGGCCACATGAGCAGACTGAATTTATGGATGAACTCCTTTACATCAGTTTTCTCTGTTCTCAAAAACTATGACATAGTGATCATGAGAGATTTTAACTGTCCAGATATTTGTTGGGAATCTCGCTCAGGCAAAACTAACTGGTTCAGAATTTTTTTTCTTAATTGTCAATTTTTATTGAAAATAAACATTTCCAAAGTTATTAACATATAACATGGATATCAACATTCTCTTGTAGAAAACAGTGTCAAACAATAAATTGTCAAATCAATAGCTAACAGGATGTTGTCAACATTATATTAGGTGGCATTATAACGAATGATATATTAGCAGAATGTTCAAACATTATATACATGAATCGGTATACTCAAAAGTGGAGGACCAACCAAACAAACACAAAACAGGACATTAACAAGGGGGTATCTGAAAATCAGGAAGGTGAGACCGGGAGTGGCTATATAGTCTAGAGAATCGGGTTCATGTATTTATTGAGGCCCAAAAAGAGTCCCAAGGAAACCAGATAGAATCAAATCTATCAATCGTGTCATTATGCAGCGCTGCGAGGTATTCAAAATTTCTAACATCTTTAATTCTGGCATATAAGTCAAGTGTATCTGTGGAGAAGTTTACTTCCAATTTGACACCACCATTCATCAGGCAGCTGTCAAGATGTGTAAGAGGAGCCTAGTAGTTTTTTTTGTTAGGTAAGGTGGTAAAATGTTAAAAAGAAAAAACTGGGGATCCAGAGTCAACTTCAAATTCAAAACCTGATCTATCAATCCCTGCACCTGCTTCCAATATGGGCAAATAAGTGAGCAATCCCAGAATATGTGAAAGATCGATCCTCCTGAAAGGTTGCACCTCCAGCAGAGGGGAGAGGTAGATGGGCCCAGCCTATGTAAGAATTTATGTGTGTGATACCAGAAATGAAGGATCTTGTACTGGTTTTCTTTACATGTGACACAAGATGCCGATATAGCTGGTCTCGATTAGACAAGTCCCCAATCTACATCAGTCAAGGCTTTTCCCAAATATCTCTCCCATCTAAGCATGTACTGATGTCTCATCAGGGAGTCTGCATTTTCAATGATGTTATAAATTGCGGAAATAAATCCCTTCATTGATGCACCATTTCTGCATAATCTTTCAAAAGCGGTTGGGAGAGAGAGCTACAGACCCTAGAAAAGTAGTGGCGAAGTGTCTAATTTGAATATACTGAAATAGTGAGAAACCATGTATGGATAGATTGGATTTTAATTCTAGGTATGGGAGTATGGCTCTTGTTCTATGAGCTATAATATCAGCCAAGTTGAACAAATACATGTGAGACCACACTCCCATCATTGGGTGGGTCAGATTATTAGGGAAGCCTGGGTGGTACAAAAATGAGGTACAGTAAGAGGAGAGTTTATTGATGAAAGTTTAATTTTTTTGGAACAAGTCTTCCAAATGCTTTTAGTTAGGGACATCGAGCCAAGGAGGTCACACGCTGGTGGATGGTAGAAGTTATTCCAGATCAGGGAGTTAGGATGAGCCTCTGTTTTTCAATTTCCTTCCATTTTGTATAGGCAGGCTTGTAGGTCCAGGCTGGGATTCTACGCAAGTGAGTTGCCCAATAGAAGTGAATAAGGGGTGGAACTCCAAGTCCCCCAGTATTTCTACCGTTTAACACAATTAACTTTGGGATCCTGTGACACTTTCCTGCCCAAACAAAGCTCATAATGCCTGTAAAGATTGCAGATCCCTGAGTGGAACTGTAATTATTATTATTATTATTATTATTATTATACATTTATATAGCGCCATTTATTCCATGGCGCTTTACATATGAAAAGGGAAAAATATAGACAGATACAATAAACATGTGCTAGACAAGGGACACACTAGTACAGAAGGAGAGAGAGACCCTGCCCGCGAGGGCTCACAGTCTACAGGGATGGGTGAGAATACACTAGGAGAGGGTAGAGCTGGTCGTGCGATGGTTCAGTAGACTGAGGATCATTGCAGGTTGTAGGCTTGTCGGAACAGGTGGGTCTTCAGGTTTTTTCTGAAGGTCTCCGTTGTTGGTGAAAGTCTGATGTTTTGCGGCAGGGAGTTCCAGAGTATGGGGGAAGCCCGGGAGAAGTCTTGTATGCGGTTGTGGGAAGAAGAGATGAGGGGGGAGTCGAGAAGGAGATCTTGAGAGGATCGAAGGTTGCGTGTAGGTAGGTAGCGGGAGACCATGTCACAGATGTATGGAGGAGAAAGGTTGTGGATGGCTTTGTATGTCATGGTTAAGGTTTTGAACTGGAGCCTCTGGGCAATAGGAAGCCAGTGAAGGGCCTGGCATAGTGGGGAGGCTGGGGAATAGCGGGAAGACAGGTGGATTAGTCGTGCAGCAGAGTGTAGGATGGACTGGAGTGGTGCCAGAGTGCTAGAGGGGAGGCCAGACAGTAGGAGGTTGCAGTAGTCGAGGCGGGAGATGATAAGGGCGTGCACTAGTGTTTTTGTGGTTTCATGGTTGAGGAATGAGCGGATCCGGGAAATATTTTTGAGTTTGAGGCGGCAGGAGGTGGCGAGGGCTTGGATATGTGGTTTGAAAGAGAGGGCAGAGTCGATGATTACCCCAAGGCACCGAGCATGTGGGACTGGGGAAAGCGAGCAGCCATTGACATTGATGGATAGGCCTGGTGGAGGGGTAGAATGAGGTGGGGGAAAGATGATGAATTCTGTTTTGTCCATGTTCAGTTTGAGAAAGCGAGCAGAAAAGAAGGCTGAGATAGCAGACAGACACTGTGGGATTTTGGTCAGTAGGGAGGTGAGGTCAGGTCCAGATAGGTAGATCTGCGTGTCATCGGCGTAGAGGTGATACTGCAAGCCATGGGATTCTATGAGCTGTCCCAGGCCGAAGGTGTAGATGGAGAAGAGTAGGGGTCCTAGGACTGAGCCTTGGGGAACACCGACAGACAGGGGGCGAGGTGAGGAGGTGGTGTGTGAGAGGGAGACACTAAAAGTTCGGTCTGTTAGGTATGATGAGATCCAGGATAGGGCCAAGTCTGTGATGCCAAGAGATGAGAGAATCTGTAGGAGGAGGGAATGGTCTACGGTGTCAAAGGCAGAAGACAGGTCCAGGAGAAGGAGAACAGAGTAGTGTCGCTTGCTCTTGGCGGTTAGTAGGTCGTTGGTGACTTTAGTTAGGGCAGTTTCAGTTGAGTGATGCGGTCGAAAGCCTGATTGTAACCGGTCAAAGAGGGAGCAGGAGGAAAGGTGGGAGGACAGTTCAAGATATACATGCTGTTCCAGTAGTTTTGAGGCGAAGGGGAGAAGAGATATCGGGCGATAGCTAGACGCTGAGGATGGGTCGAGGGAGGGCTTTTTGAGGATCGGGGTGATTGAGGCATGTTTGAAGGATGAAGGAAAGACACCATTTGTAAGTGAAAGGTTGAAGAGGTGTGTGAGAGTAGGGATGAAGACTGTGGCAAGGTTAGGGATGAGGTGGGACGGGAGTGGGTCAAGCGCGCAAGTGGTGAGGTGTGATCTTGACAGGAGAGTGGAGAGCTGATCTTCTGTCATGGTGGTGAAGCTGGTTTTGGAAGAACAGGGCTGAGTGGCTAAGAGGGGCATTGGGGGCTGCGGGCCAAAGCCTTCTCTGATAGTATCAATCTTTTGCTTAAAGAAGGAGGCAAAGTCTTCGGCAGAAATGAGAGGAGAGGGAGGAGGTGCTGTGGGATGGAGTAGAGAATTGAAAGTGTTGAAGAGCTGTTTAGGGTTGTGAGACAGGGAGGATATGAGAGATGCAAAGTAAGTTTGTTTTGCGGCAGAGAGCGTGGACTTGAAGCTGGCAAGGGACTGCTTGTATGCGTTGAAGTGCTCGATGGAGTGGGTTCTCTTCCATCTCCGCTCGGTAACCCTGGAAGCCCGTCTCAGTTCTTTGGTCAGGCCGGTCAGCCAGGGCTGCCTGTTGATTGTACGAGTTTTGCTCTGCATGAGGGGGGCGGCCGAATCAAGTGTGGTTTTTATTGTGGTGTTATAAAATGTGGCAGCAGCATCTGTGTCATGAAGTGAGGCTATGTCTGTAAGAGGGAGGAGGGACTCAGAGAGCGATTGTAAATTGAGGTGTTTGAGATTTCTGCGAGGGTGGGTGAGTTTGTGGAGTGGGGGATGCGTACTAACAGAGGATAGGAAAGAGAATGTCAGTAGGTTGTGGTCAGACAGGGGGAGTGGGGAGTTAGTGAGATTAGTGAGGGAACAGAGACGGGTGAAGATAAGGTCCAGCGTGTGACCGCCTTTGTGAGTGGCCACAGAGGACCATTGAGTGAGGCCAAGGGAAGCTGTGAGCGAAAGAAGTTTAGAGGTAGCCGGGGTGGAAGTGTCAATGGGGATGTTGAAATCGCCCATGATGATGGTGGGGATGTCAGCAGAGAGGAAATGGAGTAGCCAGGTGGTGAAGTGGTCGAGAAAGGTGGAGATGGCTAGTTCCGGGGGGCGGTAAATGACAGCCAGTTGGAGGTTGGAGGGGGAATAGATGCGGACGGAGTGCACTTCGAACGAGGGAATAGCAGCGGAGGGTGGAATTTGAATAGGGGTAAAGGAGCAGGTATCAGACAGGAGTAAGCCAACTCCTCCACCACGTTTGTTGCTGGGGCGAGGGGTGTGAGAAAGATGAAATCCGCCATAGGAGAGCGCAGCTGGAGAGGCTGTGTCAGAGGGGGTGAGCCAGGTTTCAGTGATGGCAAGGAAGGAGAGTTTGTTGGTGATAAAGAGGTTGTGGACAAATGACAGTTTATTGCAGACGGAGCGTGCGTTCCATAGTGCTCCGGGTAGGGGGACTGGGGGAGGGGGGTGTGGATGGATAGGTATGAGGTTGACAGGGTTGCAAAAACGTGTGGAAGATCGTGGCAGGGTGTTAGAAATGAGTGTGGGGATGTGATGAGGAGGGCCAGGATTTGGGGATACATCGCCAGCGATGAGGAGTAGCAGACAGAGCGTTAGAAGGTGAGAGCAGGATAAGCCATGGTGTGGCCGTGTGTGTAATGGGGAGGGTTTCAAATAGATAAAGCAGTTTCTGGAGAATAGACATTTTAATCACAGCAAAGCGACCTTGAAGGAGAGGGGTAGGGACATCCACTTCTTTTTAGCAGAGACCCGGGTTCCGAAATTTTTTATCTTCTCTTACTAACAACTTTATCTTTCAAAAGGTAGAAGAGAAAATTGCTATCTTGGACCTAATTCTTAAGGTACTGCCACACTAAACAATCCCGCTAGCGATCACGATAACGACGCATACTAATGCGATCGCTAGCGGGATTGTTTCTATATCGCTAAATGCTGCCACATTTAGCGATATAGTTAACGACGCTATCGCCGTTAGCGATCTTCTTAACGACTTTAGCGGTATAAAAGTACCGCTAAATCGCTAAGAAAAGGTGCCACACAGCGATTAGATACTCACCCAGCGGGAGCGCCAGCGATGAAATAGGGTCCGGAGCGATTCCAGCGACGAGCGAGATCACAGCAGGAAGCTCGTCGCTGGAAGCTGCCGCACTGAACAATATCGCTAACGGGATCGCTAAATAGTGACGTTTTTTAGCGATCTCGTTAGCGATATTGTTTAGTGTGGCATACCCTTTACCTACAGGGAGGAAATGGTTGAGGAAATAAAGGTGGCTCGGAATTTAGAGGGCAGCAATCATGCTATCCTCGAATTTTGGATTACAAGAGGAAGAAGACTAGCGAGGACTCAGACTTTAAATTTGGACTTTAGAAAGTCAGATTTTAATGGACTCAGAAAGAGCGTAGGAAAGGTCCAATGTCTGGATGTTCTAAAAGACAGAAATGTCCAAGAAGGATGGGAGATTTTGCTAGATGAAATTCTCACTGCACAATCGGTAACAATATCGAAAAGGTGGAAGAATTGGAAGCATTTAAAGAGACCAAGATGGATGAACAATATTCCCTTAATAATAAAGACCTTCATTTAAAAACTGCATTTTGTGTTTACTTGTGTAAAATTACTAGCCACTTGAGACTTTTAGACTTTAGCCTCCTGTCGTTTCTGTAATCATAGTGACAATAAATAAACCCCGGCTTATCTTTTGTGGTAGTTGTGTAATGATCTTCTGCAAAAGTTTTTGTGAAGGGAAGGGGAGCAGGGTCAGGTCTTACATTGCCTATTGTGATTGATGGATCCTATGTTGTCAACTTTTTATAGCAATATTACCAATCCTGGTAATCCTCCCCTTGATAATAACAAGCTTTGCTGAAAACTCTGCCTGAAAGGTCTGACCTTTCAGGCAGAGTTTCCAGCAAAGCTTGTTATTATCAAAAGTTCTTAAAAATATGAGCCTAGAATAGCCCCAGTGGCCAGTGTGAAAATTGCAAGATTTATAATCTGTTTATTTAATAAAGACTGTAATATAAAAAAAAAGTTGACAATGATTTTTTTCATATTACAATCTTCATAAAAGATATGTAACACAATATGATTTACACAACAGATTATTTTCTCACTATATGTTCCTTTTAACTAATTAGCTCAGCATTTCCATGGATTTGGAATGAAAATGCTCATGCAAGGAAATGCAATATCTGTGTAGCTACAGTATGTATTAGCTGGTATATGACAATTATTCAGAAATAGAAATAGATTTTATATAATCTTTTCTAATCCAAAGAAGTAGGATTTATTGTAAGTGCAAGAGGTGAAGGAGGTCATGACTGCTCAGAACGGTTTTAAGGCACACCAGGACTTCTAGATTTACATGTAATTGCCTTTTTTCCTTTTCACATTTCCAAGTCACGATATGATAGCATATGTGAGGTTTCACATATTGCATTCATTTTTTTTCTGGGAAGAAAACAAAGGCTTAAATCTGTTTCCCACTGGAAGATGATTGCTCATTTTACTATTAAATGGACAGTGAGTAGAATTGTAAAGAAAGAAAAAAACTTTCTTGGGACAGAAAAAAATACATAATACTTTTAAACATGGTATGATTTCTGTGCAGTTCATCTATTGAGATGTAGGACATCAGTATGTTTTAATTAGAGAATGATGTAAAAGTGGATCTGATTCCATTTTTAGAGAATAATATTTTGACTGTATCCTAACAACATGCCTAAATTGTTAATATTGTTAAAACTAGAGATAAGAAAAAAATAGAGATAATCGGATCTTACGAGTTTCCAAATTGGCAATTTTTTCAGATTTTACTGAGAAATTCAATTTGAAGTGAAAATATTCCTCACAAATTGAATGTACCTTATTATGTTCTGGGGTCTGAAGAGACCCAGTGTATAATAAATATAAGATATAGAAAAATAAATAATATCACTCACCTCACCTCTCCATTGCTCACTCTCACCAAGTACAGTTCTCTGCAAGTCTTTTTCTCGTCGCCACGTGCTGATCTTTAGACCATATAAGGTTGCATAAGAAAGTGGAGACTACCCTTAGAAGATTCTAAAAATGATCCTAAAAAATTAAATAAAATTTTATAATGCCTGCGCTGTTCTTATTTTTTGAGGAATCTAAAAATTTTCCTCAATGTACTGATTTTCCTGTTGTATAATAATAAAAAAACTAATACTAATAACCTTTACTCATTAAAGGTTTGGGCTTTCCACCATACCTTATAGATCAACTTTACAGAGAACTAAGGATATTTTCACTTAATGGGCTACCTGTCATTGGCACAGTAACTTGGATCACGGTGAAATTCTTCCTCCCCCAGCTATTATATTGGTTCTGCTAAGCTGCTGGGAAAAATATTCATGTAGAACAGGGGTCTCAAACTGCATTTCTTGAGGGCCACAAACTGCATGTTTTCAAGATTTCCTTAAGGCCCCGTTACACATAGCGAGATCGCTAGTGAGATCGCTGAAACGTCACCGATTTTGTGACATAGCAGCGATCTAGCCAGCGATCTCGCTTAGTGTGACACTTAGAGACGATCAGCCCCCCTGCTGGGTGTCGCTGATCGTCGCTGAATGTCCTGGACCATTTTTTGGTCTCCCACTGGCCAGCGCGCATCACTGCGTGTGACAGGCGGGAGACCAGCGATAAACAAGCTGGAGCTGGTAACCAAGGTAAACATTGGGTTTCCAGGCACCGGGCGGCGCCAGGAAACCCGATGTGTACGTTAGATACCAGCGTGCTTCTGCAGGGGAGCTGGTAACCAAGGTACACAGGGGGTTACTAAGCTCCGAGCGGCGCCTGGAAACCCGATGTGTACCTTGGTTACCAGCTCCCTGCACAAGCACGCTGGTATCTAAGGTACACTTGGGGGTAACTAAGCGACGTGCTTCGCTTGTTACCCGCATAGTCGCTGTCCTGATTGCTGCTGAGAGCTGCCTGTTTGGCAGTTCAGCAGCGATCATGTAGCGACACACCAGCGTTCCTGACACGTACATATCGTTGTCGGGATCGCTGGTGTGTCGCTATGTGTAACGGGACCTTTAGCATTGCACTAGGTGCTGGAATCATTATTTGTGCAGGTGATTAAATTATCATCTATGCAATACAAGGAAATCCTGAAAACATGACCTGTTTGCGGCCCTTGAGAAATGCAGTTTGAGCCCTCTGATGTAGAAGGTACTGTGAAAACACCATTGTGTAAACATGCTCTTTAATAAAGGCTTGTTTTTATTTCCACAAGAGGTCTCTGAAAGGAGAGACGTAAAAGACAAACACTATATGTGATAGAATTATGTCAGCAAACTTAGCAGTTCCAGCGATTGTAAGCATCGGTTAAGTCAATGCTATGACACTGTTTCTAAGATTTCCAAATAATGAAATAAAAGTATGGTCACAAACTTGAGACAAGTTGGCCTACACTGCCATGTCAAGATATTTGAGGAAAAGTATTGCAACCTACTTGGGGCGTAATCTATGAAAAGGATTAAGAGGCATTAAGACCAACTTTCCCAGTTAGTTAGAAGCCCATAATAATGGCAAAACTGGATAGTAAAAATAATGGCAATAAACAATCAGCCCTCAGTATCCCTCCGGAAAAATAAAGTGTTATTTGCACACTTTGCAGCTTTATATTCATAAAGCTGGAACTATATAAATTATATTTGTATAGTTTAAATCTCATTATAATAGAGAATGAACAGATTCTGAACTTTACCAGTTCCAATTTACACTTTATGAGGCATTGATAGTGTTGAAAAAACTATCCTCTCCTTCAAACTCTACCACAATCTGAAAATGAAGACAGAAGCATCTAATATTATGTAATTTAAAATCTGTTGGGAAAAATGTTGAAATTATAATTTAGCTAACTATTATCAAAAGCAAACAAGGATTATAAGATTCTGGCTTTTCTTTACCAGGTTTTGGCAATACTGCTGTTACTGTCTCCATCGTGAAGCAAGCAACGACACTATCCATGTAAGATGCATTAAATACATCCCATATAGCGCGAAGGAGAAATTCACTATACCAATTGCAGAAATTGAGGGGTGCAGTTCCAAACTCCTGATTTATTATTAGACTCGTTTTCTAAAGCTTGACTCTTTCATCTTGGATTAAATTAGCATCCAAAAACTGTTATAGAAAGAAAACTGTCAGTCTTCTGATAGATTTTGGGATCAGGTCAGGTGGCACGTGCACATCATGAATATCATCTGATAATTCTTGCACTTGTGGACTTCTTCCTGGCCACATGGGTTAAAATTTATGTATAAATCCTAAAAAAAACTGCTGAACAAATTCACACAAGTGAAAGACGGAAAATCAGCCTGCCAGTAAGTACTATATGTCATCCACATATAGATTCCTTTATAGACCAATGACACTGATGTACAGAGACCTACTCAACATATATAACCAAAGTGACTGGTTCAAATAATGAAAAGATGTGTATCTTTGTACCGTGTTAGCCAGTAGATAAAAAAATATTTAGTCTTGAAAGCTTGCAATTTGTTACCATCTTTTCAGTTAGCCATTAAAAGGTATCAACCACTGAGGACTCTCAATTCTAAATATTTTGGTTCAAATAAATAATGCAAAAAGCACATAGCACAGCCATAAAACATTATTTTTTTTTGTCTTGATTTATCTTTACTATCTCTGATTATTGTTTAGCTTTTTCATTTAATTTCTCTATTTTTCTGTTTGTTCAGAATGTTTTTTGAAACCATGAACATACTGATAACTTTTGTCACACTTGCTTATTTGGTTTTCAATCTGATATTGTTTGATTGCTACATAGCATTTTTTCATAATAATATCACAATTAGATGATTTTCATTTCTTACATAGCAGAGAATAGTCCAGCTATATATAGTAAGATGTATGTAAACTCCATAATGCATTATGGCATATAAGTATGTATTTGTGGGGGTTACTGCATGTGGAGATGCAAAGCTTCAAAATTTGTTAGAGCTTTTTTAACTGCATTATACCAGCCTAATCAGGTCTAATTGATCTATATAACAATTACATTTACATTTTGAAATCTGCTGACTAGTGATCGTTGGACCCGTGGATGTTCCGGTCTGTAGGGTTTGTCTAAACTTAAAAAAAAAATTGGTTTAGGTAGCAGAACGGTACCTGATTTCGAACCCGAACCTGTGTGACATCTGTGTTACAGTATGGAAAACAATGTCTTTGGTTGGTGGTAACCTTTCACATTACTGACGGTCAGTGCGCTGTAGTTCCCACACTGTCACACAACTACTGCTATCCGCGAGTCCTGGCGAGGCTAATGAGAGTATTCACCAGCCGTTGCCTGTCCATAGTAATAAATATGTCAGTGAGATAATTATTGCAGTACATGTGTAGCTTACTGTACATGTATTTATTGAATGAGTAAATAAAAGAAAAAAATGGTGTATGGTCCTCCCTATTCTTGATAACCAGTGCAGGTAAAGCTAACAGCTGTCAACTTTATCTTGGCTGGTTATCAAAAATAAAGGGGACCAACGTCATTTTTTAAAAATATTTAAATACATAATTTTAAAAAATGGTGTAGGATCCGACCAATTTTTGATAACCAGTCATGTTAAAGCAGATAGCTGGGAGCTGGTATTCTCAGACTGGAAAGGGGCCATGGATAATGGCCCTTTTGAGCCAAAAAATAGTTGCCCACATCTGCCCCAGAAAAATGCATCCATTAAATGAGACAATTCTAGGGTTTTGCCCAGCTCCTCCCCCAGTAAATGAAATAAACACATACAGACAGCCTTTTACTCATTTATTAATGTAAATATGAAAATAAAAAAATCATAATTTTCCTCACCTGTCCACCAATAATCGATATATCCCATGATGTGCTCTAACTCTGCTATATCTTGATGTATTCCTGAACGATGGCATGATCCAGGATACACTGAGCTGAGCTTGACTGGCTTTGACATTATTAAGTTTGCCGCCAGTCATATGCAGCCATGTTCTCAAACTCAGCTTAGTGTATTTATTTAAATAATTTAAAAAAACGCATGGAACTCATCTATTTTTGATAACCAACCAAGCTAAAGCTGACAGCGAGAGGCTGCAGCCCGCATCTGTCAGCTTTATCTGCACTGGTTATCTGCAACAGAGGGGACCTCATGTCTTTTTTTTACATTTTTTTATTTTTTTTACATACTGCGCTGACTAATCACAGCTATGCCAATGCTTGACATGGCTGTGATTGAGACAGAAGTGCCCACACAGGAAAGCTTGTTGACAGACTTCACTGCAGACTTTCAACAAGCTTTGTGTTAGGCACCAGAATTCTCCCACTGCACAGGGTAGATCCAAGCCTTGCCTACCTCTGCGGTCTCCCATTCTTCTCCAACCAGTGGAGGCTGCACAGTAAAGATGTCGGTCTCAGTGTCTTGCTCAGACTCGTGCTGTTCACTTGGTTGCTTCTGGCCTTCCAGCCAAGTCTATGGTAACTAGCGATAGGCTGCAGCAAACAGACGCTCTGGAGGCTGAATCCAGAAATCACTCTACTGAGAATGCTCATATGGCGACCTCTCATTGGTGGTCGGTCGTCAGCTACTCTGGTGATGCAGCAGCTCCTGATTGGTCCATGAGCAAGGTCCTATCTGACTGGACTTGAGGGCAACATATAAAAGTTTCTCTTGGGTGCGCTAGTTTCATTTATGATTTGTGTGTGAGTGGATATGCTGCCACTCTGCACGTGTGCCGCTTCTAGTATGGCGATTGTGTGTATAGGCAGGCAGTGTAGGGTGGGAACTCCCGCTTGGGCTTATCATCTGTCTCCGGTCATGTGTGCTGTTAGCACAGTCGAGTGTCAGAGCAGGCACAATCACCAGCCTAGACTTCCCTGGGGGTAGTGATAGTGACCCCAACTAGTGTCATAATTGCTCTACTCCTGTGTCACCAAACAGGGTATAGTTCTAGTGCTCTCTTGTACAGTACGCTCTGTGAGGTAACAGAGTTTGGCTCCAAGTGCTCATTTGTATAGTACCGCTCTGTGGTGTAACAGAGCTGGATACTTTGCGCTCTCTTCACACTGAGAGACATTTATCACAGTATATTTAAAGTGCTTGCTCGCAGCTTTGCTCCGCCATTATTCACTAGCTGTGGTTTTACATCACTGCACGGTGCACCCTGGGTTGCGATCGTACGTTATCATAATTTATATATTTATATCATAATTTATATTTAGTTTCATCCGCAAACCCTAACACTTTGTTCAGGCTGTTGACCCCAAACAATAACACAGGTCTATTTTCAGGGTCCGTGCATGGATACCAGATGTCCGGTAAGGATCCTGAACTTTATCATTAAGATTTGCCCATGTAAGGCCGGTTTAACGTCCTGATATTTCCGGTACCGTGTGTATGTGTACAATGTCCGTGTGTCATCCGTGTGTCATCCGTGTGGACACGTACCGGAGACAATTTTTTTCAGCCTGGAATTAAAGAGTTGGGCCTCTAATTAAAGGGATATATGAGGGAAAGGTGCCCTAATTGAGAAATTATCATTTTCATGTGTAAAATACACTCATCTGGCCCATTTCGACTTATGAGAATGGTTTATTTGGTGTTGTGTTGTTTTTAATTTTTATTTGTTTAAAAAAGGCCTTTTTTCAAACCATTGTATTTTTGAATTGACTTTAATATCTTACAGGTAATAAACATGTGTATTTATGATGAATATTATGTGAAATTTGTCAGAAAATAATGTATATATATTTTTCCCTCAATAAATTGTGTTTTCCGTGTGTTGTAACCATTTTTTAAAGAACCATTCGCCTATGCTGAAACACTTATGTTCGACCATTTTACAAGATTATTTTGTGTTGTGTAATTGATATGGTGCAAAAAACTATTTTGTAATGGTCAACCAAAGAAAGACAACAGGGACAACCTTTTCGTATTTGCCAAAACAATTTTTACTACTTCCCAGGCCAACAAATATAAATTTTTATTTTGTACACAACATACCATCAATAATGTGCTTTCAGAACATTGATACATGGCACAAAGGTAGAAAATATAATAAAATCTTAAAGATTGAGAAAATCATCCTCAGTAGACACTGATTCTTGTGTACTGTTTTCTGTGATTACATCTTCCGTGATGGCGGATTGTGTGGGCATTTCCGATTGAGTGATTTGTGGCTGCAGTGGTGGATTATTGGAGGTTCCAACAAGCATTTGTCGGTATCCTGAGGTAGTAGTGTGGTAGTTTTGGCTTTCTAAGGAGGGCCAATAAAATGGTTGTTGTGGGTGGAGTGGTTGCTGTTGGTAGTTTGCACTGATGGGGTATTGTACAACCTGACCAACAGGTTGCATTTGCCTTTGTGGCCATGAGATGTATCCTTGATATGTTTGGCCAGTTGTTTGTTGTGTTGTTGGGATGGCCAAATCTACTTAGGGCAGTGTAGTTTGCCTTGGTGGCAGAGTGTACTGGTGTGGCATTTGAAAGGTGTGTGGTACTTCACCCAGTGGCCTAGGTTGTAGCTGTTGGCTGGATGCAGGGGGTGATTCATGGACATAATATGGTGTGGCCATTTGTGGGTATGGTTGTCTTGTGCCGGGTAGTTCCGCCCCATAAGAGATTGCAGGAACCTGTTGCTCCTGGTGTGTTGACGCTGTAGTTGTAAAAGGGGTCTGATTTTTGTCAGTACGCCACTGTTCTATGGTTGCAAGCACGTGGTTGGGCTCATTCAGGCCCGGACACGTTCTTGACGTTCTGTGGGTACTTTTGCCAGACAGGGAGACAGTGAGCGACAAAAACGATCAACATCTGTTTCTGACATCATTGAGTTCAATATATGCAGGACTCTTGCATCAATTTCTTCTGGCAACAGCCTGCTCTCCTCATGTCGCCTACTGCGTCTTCCTTTCAGAGTAGCTGCTATGTACCGCGGTGGAATGGTTGTTGATGCTTGTGATGCCTTGGGTGCTGGGGCGATTGATGCCTGTGAAGGTTATTCTGTACCTATTTGGCTGCTTTCATTAGCTCCCTCACTGGTTCTGTCACCAGCATCAGAAGGCTGTTGTGGCTGTGTTGTTTGGCCTGAGCTGTTTGGTCCGTCTCAGTTGCAGACGTAGAAGGTGCAGAGGCTGCCGCTGTTGGTGATTCATCAGAATCGTCCAAGTTGTCGTCAGTCCTATGTTCAAAAATGGACAGTCTCACAAAAACATGTCTTGAATATTGTCCGTAAAAGTGTAAACAATAAACAAATGTAAATAGCAATAGGGGATGTGAGGTCAGGCCCTTCCTTTTTTTTTCTGATATCTTGGGATATTTATTTTAAAAATTTTATTGACATTTTACTGGGTTGCTGTAGTATTCCTATCAAACATTAATGTTAACCAAAAACCAAATATGCATCTGACAAGGCATTTTACATGTGCATGTACAATGATGCTGCCTCCAGTATTTACAGTGCCAACTACATAGATACCAACAAACTACATTGTTGTGGGGTAAGCAACCATAAACCTTGAGGTGGTTGAAGCAGTACATTTACTTGTTGACTTCCATGACTGGGCATAGGAATTCTAAATGGCGGAAATACAAATATTGGCGCTTTCTACCAACACCAGAATTAGAGGGAAGGGGATTAAATTTCCGCCAGTACTGGTCCCTTGCTGAGCACCAGCGTCGTTTCAATAAAGCCACTGTTGACAAAATAAAAAAAAAAGTTCTGATATGGCAAATTATAACTCTGACATATATGCAATTACAATGATTACAAACATCATATGCCTTTTAAGGCTCACGGGCTCAGTATTTTCACAAAACTACACAGCAACAAGGGCATAACTATACATCTCATTCTTGGCACTTAGATACCTCCTGCCATGCCTAAACTTGAAAAATGCACCATAAAGTACACACTGCTATGGTTATTAGCAGAGAAAGCTAATTTGAAAATGGATGTATGTATAGTAGTAAGTATACACATCTTTTACAATGCCAGACACCTGTAAGGCCAGTATTGGTGGAAGACACTTGGTGGAGTTTTTGTATAAAACGAAGAAATGCTCAAATAAACAAGTAAAGAGGGAAAACATGGGGGCTCCTATAAAAGTTGTGCATGAACAACAAAGGGACACTATACTTTGTGGGCTGGAAGAAGCATGGTAGTCCAGACAAGGCAGTCATGTGTGAGAACAGTGGGAAAGCAAAATGCTTAATATTTTTTTTATGTGTAGTTATAAATACGAAGGCAATATACATCCTGAACATACTGCATGCCATCCACGCTCTATAATCAGCCAGTTGTGGTATCCCTCCTCACGAGTGTCCCAAAGTTCTGGGTGTTCTTTAACAAGACATATTAGGCACTCAGTATCAACACGAGGTGCCATTAAATAATCAAAATGCAGGAGAATAAGTCCACACATGTCCCTCCACTCACAAGCAATTCACCTCAGAAAAGAAAGGCCAGGCAGACTGAATTTTTTGCTTTTGTCTCTTAATCAGGACACCTGTCTCTAATAATGATACAATGTTTTTGAAAACGCACACGGACAGCACACGGATGCTCATCCGTGTGTCCATGTGCTGTCCGTATTGCGGTACGTGCTGCCGGAAAAAAAACGGACATGTCTACGTGTTTTGCACACAGACACACGGTCCATGTGAAAACACCCACATGTGCATAAACACATAGAATGTAATGTGTCTACGTGTGTACGTGTATCCTGTACGTATAAAGACTGTCAAATATGTACCGGAAACACAGACGTGTGAAACTGGTCTAAACTGGTGACTAATATCTTTCAAATTGAAAAGTGTCTGTCTACCTATCTGCCTGACTGACTGTCTGTCTCTCTGTCTGCCATTTTGCCTACATGCTTTTCTATCTAGCTATGAAAAAGTGGGGTACCTTTTTGACTCATATCTTACACAATGTTCAATTCCCAATAATATAATGTGCCTTTTTCAAGCATCCATGAAAAAACTGGCTGATTTTTTGGGAGTTGAAACATTAATCCACTATTAAGAATGCTACTTTTCTGTAGTTTCTATCATAAAGGGTTTTATTTAATAGCCCCATGACTTGCTCCTCACTTATTCCATAGCACTGCTTTTAAATTTCTTATTTTCTGTCTAGTTATCTATTTTACCAGAGCATAACACTGAGCAAAAAGCAAAAAATATTTTATTATAGTATTTATGCAATTTTAATTCTTCTACGGAAGGCTATAGATTCTTTTAAACTCAAAATTATGGGCAAAACTGATATCTTCCTATTTGTAAAAGATTGATGTAAAATAATTGCACACAACTGTGTTTAGCTGTTAAACCTACAGTTGCAATTCTCTGTATTGGATTAATCTGTATTTTTATATCACTCTCAGTAGTGGTACAAACAATTTTTCACAATTTTGAACAACTGAAGATATCTATGTTGAGATAGGAATCATTTGTCTCGAAAGTGTTACATTAGTATTGCTGTGTACAAAGGAATGAAACATTTGATTCTATTACATGGGTTTTACTTAGAATTCCCATTGGGGAGTATCTATTATGTTAGCAATAGTGCTAATTGGGCACTTGATACAGAAACACCCTATTGAGTTCAAAGGCTTCTGTGCGAGTCATCTCAGACTCTGAGGTGCTTGATAAAGACTTTCTTTCATGTTTTTAAAACAGTTTTAGCATAGAATTATTCTGTAGTATTTAAAAGTACCTCATTATGACTGTTGATCATGGCAAAATGCAAAAGTACTATATATATTTAGGTTAACATAGATATAGTACAGTAATGTTTATGGCAAAAACTATAATGCTCCACTTGGCTTATTTGTGCACTTCCACACATATTTAAATTCTCATACATGCATTCCTTCTCAGCTATCACATGCTAAACAAAATTACAACATAACCTGTGGGCGATTTTCCTCTTTATGTACAAAGTTTGCCTAGAAAGAAAGAGAAAACCTATAATTAACCAGATAATGAAAGTGGATTTGAAAAACTTGATCTCAGGCCTCCCTTGGCATATGGCACAGAACCTATATCTTACGTGTACTCTTGCACTAGGAATTTAGTTTCCTTTAGTTTCCTTGTTTTGGCTTATACTATGTATCAGGATCATGGATTCAAATGGTTAGAAAATACAAAAGTAATTTAAATTTAGAGGGGTTGTACAGTCAAAACTGATAAGTCTGTATCCATTCTGTGTGACTGCACTGTGTGCTGCAGGGTTACAGACTTGGGAACAGAGGCTATGTATGAGTTATACTATCCAGTAAAGCCATTAAAGGAGACTCAATGCCTCCAAAAATTCAATATAAACAGCAGAAAAAAACATCAACACTTACCTACCCAGATCTCAGAACAAATGCACTGCAGGGTGCAGCTAGCCCATAAAGCAAGATGTTAGCAGCACAGGTGCAAAATACCAGATGAAACAGCCACTCTCCACATACCCATATAGGGAGGGGGTGATTGCCCAGTATACAATTGCACAATAAAGGCCCACATAGGGTGCCGTTCACACAAGGATACTGCATAGTGTCCGGTTCACAGCCTATTAGTCACGCCCCTACTCTTCGATTAGGCGGGCTGGCCAGTACACTCTCAATGCGCACCAGTGTGAACACCCCTCATGCGAGACCAAACGTGCTTGGGCTTCGCTGCACCCCGAAAAATACAATGCAAAAAATACAAAATAGTGGGGTATTAGTTGATATTTTGGCCAAAATACGTAAGCTTGTAACCTGCGCCAAAGGTCCCCACGCTTACAAGTCCTACACTACACTATCCAGCAAAGCCTCTAAAGGAGACTCAAGGCCTCCAAAAATTGTATTTTTCGGGGTGCAGCAAAGCCCAAGCACGTTTGGTCTCACAATTGTATACTGGGCAGTCACCCCATCCATATATGGGTATGTGGAGAGTGGCTGTTTCATCTGGTATTTTGCACCTGTGCTGCTAACATCTTGCTTTATGGGCTAGCTGCACCCTGCAGTGCATTTGTTCTGAGATCTGGGTAGGTAAGTGTTGATGTTTTTTCTGCTGTTTATATATATGAGTTATACCTACTCTCTTCCTATGGGCGTGGCCTCACTCTCCATACACTTGTATGGAGTGAGGCCACTTCCTCTAGTCTAACACACCCCCTAAATGTCCGCTTTACAAGTCAGGCCACGGCCTCGGCTCAATGAAAGTACAGTGACGGAAATAGTTATTTGATCCCTTGGTGATTTTGTAAGTTTGCAAACTGACAAAACATGAGCAGTCTATAATTTTAAGGGTATCCCCTACCAACTATTAAGAGTTCTGGTTCTTACAGACCAATTAGACTCTCCTAATCAACTCATTAGCTGCATTAAAGACAGCTGTCTTACATAGTCACCTTTATAAAAGACTTTTGTCCACAGACTCAATTAATCAGTCAGACTCTAACCTCTACGACATAGACAAGACCAAAGAGCTTTATAAGGATGTCAGGGACAAGATCATAGACCTCCACAAAGCTGGAATGGGCTACAAAACCATAAGTAAGATGGGAGAGGAGACAACTGTTGGTGCAATAGTAAGAAAATGGAAGAAATAAAAAGTGACTGTCAATCATCATCGATCGGGGACACCATGCAAAATCTCACCTCATGGGGTATCCGTGATCATGAAGAAGGTGAGAGATCAGCCTAAAACTACATGGGGGAAACTTGTTAATGATCTCAATGGCTCAAAAAGCCATTCTCCAGACCTTAATCCCAATGAAGACTTATGGAGGGAGTTGAATGCTGATAAATGGCAAATGAGCTTTAATGGGGATAAATGTAAGGTCATGCACATGGGTAGAACCAACAAGATGTATAATTATGTGCTTAATTGTAAAACACTGGGCAAACCTGTCACTGAAAAAGACCTGGGTGTATGGGTGGACGATAAACTCACATTTAGTGGCCAGTGTCAGGCAGCTGCTGCAAAGGCAAATAAAATAATGGGATGCATTAAAAGAGGCATAGATGCTCATGAGAAGAATATAATTTTACCTCTATACAAGTCACTAGTGCGACCACACATAAAATACTGTGCACAGTTCTGGAGCTGAACTGGAGCGGTTGTAGAGAAGAGCGACCAAGGTTATTAGAGAACTGGGGGGTCTGCAATACCAAAACAGGTTATTACACTTGGGGTTATTTAGTTTGGAAAAACGAAGGCTATGGGGTGATCTTATTACAATGTATAAATATATGAAGGGACAGTACAAAGACCTTTCTAATGATTTTTTACTCTTAGACCTGTGACTGGGACAAGGGGGCATCTCTACGTCTGGAGGAAAGAAGGTTTTGTCATAATCACAGACACAGATTCTTACTGTAACAGCAGTGAGACTATTGAGCTCTCTGCCGTATAATGTTATAATGAGTGATTCCCTACTAAAATTTAAGAAGGGACTGGATGCCTTTCTTGAAAATTATAATATTACAGGCTATATTCACTAGTTACCTAGATATTGCGTTGATCCAGGGAGCTAGTCTGATTGCCGTATGTGGAGTCGGTGCTATGCGCTCTGTTGCAACAACTTTATTAAATAATGGATTGCAACCGAACATGGGGTCCGCAATGCAGTTTATAGTCACTGCTGCCGAACACCCCTAGAGTATGAGGGTCAAACTGACAACAGAAATCTAACATTAGATCTCACCTGTGTTACTTCACATTAGGGGAGATGTAGAATTGGCACTATCTCTGTTAACGTCAAGGGAGATGTGCTATCGACTGGCGTAAATGTAGCCCTGTTAATGGCACAGAAGACACTTGCCAGACATTAGGTTTGCACTATGTGCTACAAGCTGGTATAGATGTAGCCCTACTCACTGCACAGAACCTACGTGCCAGCCGCTAGGAAGTGTGTGCAACTAACGCCAGGCATACGTGCTACCAGCCTGCGTGAGACCGGACTGAGCAACTCTCTGTTCAGCTTGGCAGTCAATGCCCAGGTTACGCGCCCGCAGTCTGTTCAGGGTGTATAGCTACCCTATATTCATAGCAAGACTGCGCCGTATTAGCTACAGGTTACGCGCCCTGCAGTCTGCTCAGGGTGTATAGCTACCCTATATTCGTAGCAAGACTGCGCCACCTTGGCTACTTGCCTGGCATAAGCTGAAACTACCTGAAGGACCTGTGCTAATAAGCCAAGCGTACTCTGACATTGGCAGGTCCCGGAGAGCAAAGCTAGAGAGCACATGGAGCCCAGATTCTGGTACATCCACACAAGAGAACTGCCCATAATAGTATGATCTGACTGCGCCGCACTGCGGACAGACAAGCTATTTAAGGGCTAAGCTCCACCCCCAGCCATCTCATCAATCGCATCATCGGTGACGTCATCCGTGACCAATCAGGCGGTGCCAGGTCAGAGGATCAGCTGACATTAACCACCAATAATGGCTTGCCATGTCACGGACATGCTCAGTGCAGTCATTTCTGAAGTTAGGATTACATCAGCCTTTTCCTGTTCTGTAACCTAGGTTTAAGGCTACTATGAACAAAGACCCAAGTAACTACTTGTGTCTCTTGGGTATTGGCTAGGCATTGGGAATGATGGCAAAGCTGAGCAGCATCTGCCTCGGCTGGGTCTGAATGGGAGACCACAGACTCCTCCGATCCAGGTTTGGATCCTGCAATCGCCTGATGCCTAATAGTCGGGAAGGAATTTTTTTCCCCAGTGTGAAGCTTACAGTTTGCCACTTGTTTTTTTTGCCTTCCTCTGGATCAACATGTTAGGGCAGGTTAGGATAGGATATGGGTTGAACTAGATGGACTTAAAGTCTTCCTTCAACCTTAATAACTATGTTACTATGTTAGTATGAAGCTCTGAATTGCCAAGCGACAGCCTCAAAATCTTAATGATTTAGAGATAATCTGCAAAGAGGAGTGGACCTAAATTCCTTCTGACATGTGCACAAACCTCATCATCAACTACAAAAAATGTCTGACTACTGTGAATGCTAGCAAGAGTTTTGCCACTAAGTATTAAGTATTTTCAAAATGCAAATAAATTTATATAATTTATGAAATGTGATTTTCTGGATTTTATTTTTGATATTCTATCTCAGTGTTAAAATTAACCTACCCTTAAAACTATAGACTGTTCATGTCTTTGACATAATCAGCTAGGGTTCAAATAATTATTTCCTTCACTGTATATGGAGCGAGGCCATGCCCATTGGCCCGGGGTATGTAGAACTCATAAATACCCTCCATTCCCGTGTCTGGAACCTGTGCACTGAGGGGATTAATAAATCTGCTGTCATAGCGAGTGACTGCCAACTTATCGGTTTTGACTGGACAACCCCTTTAAGGAATATGTAAATACCCTTATGTTAATATGTTCAATAAATATATTTATGCTCAAAAAAACAGATTTGATCATGAAGGTTATACATAAGTAATAGTTGGGCACCGAAAATATAATTTCTAAATATTTATCTTTACATCCTAATTACTTTTATTATAAGTTTTCTTAGACAATAACAAACATTTTTCCTTATCTACCTAGTCTCTAAATGTATTTTTTACTGTACTTCCTGTGACATTTTGTTTGAGAGGAGTTTCAAACATGACATCATAGGAGGCTAGGGCTGCAGTTGCTCGCTAGTTTGTTGATTCCCCCCAGAAGATGTCCTGGCTCATGGGTGATGGACGCTGTGGCAGATGTGAGTGCAGCGATAGCACTTTGCTTCTGTCTCTGCCACCTCTGTAGCCTCTGTGAAAGAAGACATCATAATAGGGGGAGATATAAGCAGTGAGTAACACCTCTGCTTCCCACACATATAGACATTAGATAGATAGAGAAAATTGTAGGGTGCTGTGTAATAAAGCAAATTATAAAAGTGGTTAGGGTGTAAAGATAGATAATTAGAAAATTCAATTTAGATGCTGGACCACATCTCTAAGTTTAATTTGATGGAATTGTTAATAAATCCAATTGCTTTAGATAAGTTTATTTTCATAGCAGATGTTCCATAAAGCTTAACATGAATCCTATTTATTCTCTCAGCTGGATGTTACAATGGGAAAATAATAGCTCTCAATACATCAGGGCAATGTGCTGTAAGTTCTTTTTCAGATCATTGGTAAAAGAGTTAATACATATTAGCCAATTAATTTAAAAAAATTCTGCTACAGGCCAGAGATTTGTTATATACACTAATAAGATTATTTCTAGTAGGGTATTATTTCCTACTACTGTAATAAAAACAGAAATAAAATGGATCATTAATTTCTTTAAAATGATGTTCAATGATTATTAAAATAAATAACCCCAATGACAAGGTCTTCAAGTATACGCAACTTTGGAAGTACATTGAATTGCTGTTGACAAGCTTAGACTAAAAGAAACATTTTGATTATAACTAGTTTCCTAAAAGAAAGGTTTTGCCTTTGGGTGATAAAGTAATACTTTAGATAGAATTTTGATGCAAAAAGATTTTAATTATTTTTTTTTATAAAAGTGTTTAGATGAAAAAGCAGTAGAGAGCAGGAACATCCATTCCAGAAATAAAAATAAATTATATCAACTGGCAATTTTTTATGTGCATTATCCTGCCTAAAAGAGTAGTGGCAATTTGATTTACAATGAATCACAAGTGCTACAATTGCATCAAAAAAGATATTGTTCTATGATTGTAGGACTTTTTGTAGGCTATGTTAGTTCCTTTTGATTGGCTGTGCTATACCATCTGATCTGATAGTTGCAAGGTTTTATGGAAAAGCCAGTCCGCCTTGCCCAAGCTCATGCTAGCATTCTTTCGTTGATTAAATCTTTTGCAGTGTGAATATTGCCAGCTGACATTTTAGTGGATTTACGTGAATTAAATTGCAAATTGTTTGAATTTACAGGGACTAGTAAATTCCTGAAATATTGACATAAATCTACTTTGTATCAATTCAAATCAATCATTTCAAGTTAAAGTTAAAAATTCGTCCTTGCAGCACCTTTCAAACCCTAAGCAATTGTCAAAGATTCCTTGGTCTCTCACCACTCCAGTGATGAGCTGTGATATTGACACATGACTACAGAAATTAATTACTAGCTGCAGTGGTGACATTAGTGAGCTCAACACATCAATGCTGTGGACAGTAATTGGTTGCCATTATCACGTGTAGAGACTGTATGACCCCATAAAACTCTATAACCCCTTAAAAAACTCTTAAAGTCAATTGAACATTATTAATGAAATTCCTTGCTTGTGATTTTATTTTTTAGCCAACGGTGTCAATTTTTCTAACTAAGCAAAATATAAATTATTTTTTAAAATGCTTTTATTAATATAAATAGCATAACTATGTTTTCTTTTTTTAGCCCAACCTAAACAAATTCAAAGGAATTAGTTAAATTTAAATGTATCTAAAGGGAAGAGTTACCCCATTGACCGTGTAATAATAAACTTCCATGAAAGATGTTAGAACATTTGCATTTCCTTTCAACTGAACTTTTGTAGGAAGACAAATTACTAATTAAGAAAATCAGTGCATAAAGAAATAACATTGGCCTGCAGCTCATTCATAAGAAAGCTCAACATTTGATTAAATCCTGAAAAAAGGAACGTAGAGTAACAGCATGCAAAATGTTGAAGTTACATATTATGAAACATTACAAGCAACCACATAATTTAAAAGGTTAAACAAAACAGTAGTAAAATAATAATGTAGGAATTATTTTTTTTAACAATCTCCTTTTTTACTAATTACACTTTACATGATTATTTGAAAGGGTTACACTAAGCGAACTCTAAATATGTACACCTATATGATTCATGGATGCATCATTGTGTCTTACAATACAAAAAAAATCAAAATAACAAGTTTGTTAGTTAATACAATTTGGGTTATGTGTTACCCACATAGCTCCCAAGCCCAGATTTGCAGAAACTGGCAGGAAAAATTTTGCACATGCTACTAGTGATGAGTGAACGTGCTCAGATAACGTGTTAACCGAGCATGCTCTGGTGTTATCCGAGTATCTTGGGTGTGCTGGGATAATATATTTGAGGTCCTGCTGCTACATGTTTTACAGTGGTAGGCAGCCACAACATATACAGGGATTGCCTGTTTGTTAGGCAATCTCCGCATGTGTTGTGACTATCTACCGCCGAAAAACATGCAGCTGCAGAGACTTGAATAGATTTTCCGAGCACGTCCAAAAATCTCAGATAATACCCAAGCAGACAAGTTCAACATGTTATCCGAGCACGTTTGTTCATGAATACATGCTACCAAAGCAAAAATTTCACACATTGACTAAAAAAGCAATAGAGTGACGCAGAGCAAAACAGTAAAATGTGGTAGAATCAAGGGTACCCAGGGAATTTTGCAATGTATTTGACTTTTTTTTTCCAGAAAGTGACAAATCCTCTTTAAGTAATTCAGTCATAAAATTTACCAAATAATATCACTATGCAATGTACATACTGTGTATTATTTAGAAGATATTGCTATTATTATACAAAGCTTTCTATAATAAGGTCAATATTACCAATAACAGCATTTTACTATAGCCATATAATACCACACAACTGTACCCATACATTATCTCTACATACACTGTGTGCAGAATTATTAGGCAAATTAGTATTTTGATCACATCATCCTTTTTATACATGTTGTCCTACTCCAAGCTGTATAGGCTTGAAAGCAAACTGCCAATTATGTAAATCAGGTGATTTGCATCTCTGTAATGAGGAGTGGTGTGGTCTAATGACATCAACACCCTATATAAGGTGAGCTTAATTATCAGGCAACTTCCTTTCCTTTGGCAAATTGGGTCAGAAGAGACATTTGACGGACTCTGATAAGTCAAAAATTGTGAGATGTCTTGAAGAGGGATGCATCAGTCTTGAAATTGCCAAACTTTTGAAGCGTGATCATCGAACAATCAAGAATTTCATGGCAAATAGCCAACAGGGTCGCAAGAAGCGTGTTGATAAAAAAGTGCAAAATAACTGCCCATGAATTGAGGAAAATCAAGCGTGAAGCTGCCAAGATGCCATTTGCCACCAGTTTTGCCATATTTCAGAGCTGCAACATTACTAGAATATCAAAAAGCACAAGGTGTGCCATACTCAGGGACATAGCCAAGGTAAGGAAGGCTGAAAAATGACCACCTTTGAACAAGAAACATAAGATAAAATGTCAAGACAGGGCCAAGAAATATGTTAAGACTGATTTTTCTAAGGTGTTATAGACTGATGAAATGAGAGTGACTCTTGATGTGCTAGATGGATGGACCTGAGGCTGGATCAGTAAAGGGCAGAGAGCTCCATTCCGACTCAGATGCCAGCAAGGTGGAGGTAGGGTGCTGGTATGGGCTGGTATCATCAAAGATGAACTTGTGGGACCTTTCGGGTTGAGGATAGAGTGAAGCTCAACTCCCAGACATACTGCCAGTTTCTGGAAGACACCTTCTTCAAGCAGTGGTACAGGAAGAAGTCGGTATTGTTCATGAAAAACATGATTTTCATGCAGGACAATGCTCCATCACATGCATCCAAATACTCTTCAACGTGTCTGGCCAGTAAAGGTCTAAAAGAAGAAAAAATAATGACATGGCCCCCTTGTTCACCTGATCTGAACCCCATAGAGAACCTGTGGTCCATCATAAAATTTGAGATCTACAGGGAGGGAAAACGATACACCTCTCGGAACAGTGTCTGGGAGGCTGTGGTGGCTGCTGCACGCAATCTTGATCGTAAACAGATCAAGCAACTGACAGAATCTATGGATGGTAGGCTTTTAAGTGTCATCGTAAGGAAAGATGGCTATATTGGTCACTGATTTTTTTGTTTTTGTTTTTGAATGTCAGAAATGTTTATTTCTGAATTTTGTGTTGTTATATTGGTTTACCTGGTGAAAATAAACAAGTGAGATGGGTCTATATTTGGTTTTAATTAAGTTGCCTAATAATTCTGCACAGAAATAGTTACCTGCACAAACAGATATCCTCCGCATGTGAAGCAATGTTCATCTGTACATGCCATAGCCCCTGATGAATCCTAAGGGAAGAAACGCGTCGGGAAAAGGCTCCATTCACTTTGGACAATGACTCTTAAATATTTTTGTCTAAGAGAGACGCCTTATGAATGGGTGAGATTGTTCCTTTTATTCCCATATATTGGCGTCCCATGCAGTTATTTATAAATTGGTTGACAGCATTTATACAACTCTAGCGGTGCTAGATTGTTCATTAAATATCGGTTATAGCGGTGCAGAACTGATTTTGCTGCTATTTGGTATATGTCTCTTTTGTCCAAGTGTCTCATCTCTCTATATATATCATATATCCTCATCTACTAATATGATGTTGAGGATGGTGTTTTTTGTTATATGTGTCCAATTTTAACGTTTTTGGTAAATAAATGTTAAGTTTTATATATCCCCCCTTTTTTCTATTGCTGCTTTACGAATAAGTAATGTTGCAGTCATTTGTACTAACCACACATATATTTATTCAAGACAATTAGATCCCCTCTAAGTTGTATTTTTCTAAGCTAAACAAGTCCTACTTTTCTAACCTCTCATCAGATGAGAGGCCTTGCATCCCTTGCAGAGATGGACAGACTCCTGGATGTTAGGCCGAACAGTTACAAAAAGATCGGGTTCAGGTACCAGAACAGGACCGGAACCTGGACCCCACTCACTTGAATGGGGGCCCAAACATCCAGTGTTTGCAACGCTGTCATGTGCATGACAGAATGTCAAACACTGCTTCCGATTGGCAGTGAAATTCTCTCCGACGGTCAGAGAGCCATGGTTCCCACACTGTCAAAATTCAGCGTGAGCGCTCAGCTGTAATCGGAGGTATAAATTTACCTCCGGTCACTGGTGTCAGCTGATGGGACTACTGATCCCATCAACACCTGCTGCCGCTAATAAAAGTGAGAAAAGATCGGTGGATAGGAGTATTCATCAGCCGCTCTTGCACTGTAAAATAAATAATTAAAAAAAAACCTGCATAGGTTCCCCTGTATTTTTGATGACCAGCCAGGCAAAGCTCACAGCTAGTAGCTGCAAACCTCTGCTGTCAGCTTCAACAAGATTGGTTATCAAGAATTGAGGGGTCCCCACACTTTTTTAAAATAATTATTTAAATAAATAAAAAAACTGTGTGGGGTCCCTCCATTTTTGACAACCAGCCTTGCTAAAGCAGACAGCTGGGGGCTAGTATTCTCAGGCTGGTAGGGGGCCATGGATATTGGCCCCCCAGTCTAAAAATAGCAGTCCGCAGCTGCCCAAAAAAGGCACATCTATTGGATGCTCCAATTCTGGAGGTTTGCCTGGCTCTTCCCACTTGCCCTGTAGTGGTGGCAAGTGGGGTTCATATTTGTGGGGTTGATGTCACTTTTGTATTGTCAGGTGACATCAAGCCCATGACTTAGTAATTAAATAACTAAAAAAAACTGCGTGAGGACCCCTCTATTCTTGATAACCAGCCTTGTTGAAGCTGACAGCTGAGGGTTGCATCCCTCAGCTGTGAGTGTTGCCTGGCTGGTAATCAAAAATACAGGGTGACCCACACCGTTTATTTTTTTATTATTTATAGCACAGGAGTGGCTGATGAATACCCCTATCAGCCGATCCTGCTGTCACTGTTACTAGTGGCTGCAGGTGTTGGATGATGAGATCAGTAGTCCCATCAGCTGACACCAGTGACCGAAGGTAAGCTTTATACCTCCGATCACAGCTGCTCACTCACGCTGTCTTTTGACAGTGTGGGAACCGTGGCTCTCTGACTGTGGGGAGGATTTCACCGCCAATCAGAAGCAGTGTTTGCCGCGCTGCCAGGCACATGAGAGCGTGACAAACACCTGTGTTGGGGCAGCTGAACCCGAACAGTAACATGGACTTCCTGGTGAAGTCCATGTTCAGTGTCCATGCCGAAACAGTAGGTGTTCGGTATGGATGCCGAACTTTACAGTTCTGGTTCGCCCTTCTCTAATCCCTTGTAATAATCTATTTGCCCACCTTTGAACTGACTAATTTTTGTATGTCCTTTTTAAATATAGAGCCCCAAACTGGATCCCATATTCTAGATGTGGACTTACAAGTGATTTATAAACGGGTAACAATAAATTGGGATCGTGGGACTTTATCTCTTTTTATACACTTTAAAATCTTGTTTGCTTTTGCAGCTGCTGCTTGACATTGAATACTACAGCTCAGCTTACTTGTAACCAGAATGTCCTCCTGTTCTGTAGTTCTGAGTATACTCCCATTTAAAGTATATGCAGCAATAGAATTACTCCATCCTATATGCATTTCTCTACATTTATCTCCCTTAAACTTCATTTGCCTAGTGATTGCCAATTCAGACGTCTTATCAAGATCATTTTGCAAAATTGTACTGTCAAGATCACTTTTTGATATCCTATATAGTTTGGTGCCATCAGCAAAGACTTTTTATTCTCAATCTCAATCTGTAGCAGGGTTCCCGCAACCGAGCGGAGCAAGAAGACCGCAGCATCTGATTGCTCCTACTCCTGCTCTGAAAAGAAGCACTTCATCTTCTTTTTAAATGGTGTTAATTTATTTTGGCAGAACAGGGGTTAATCTGCCAAATTGGGAGCTTTGGGGGTCTGAGCTCTTAGCTGAGCATGGTAAGCCTCTCCTATCCCCTATATATTCTGGGTACTGATAGAAACACATCGTCAGAGCTAGCTTATGCTGCATAGCTTGGAGGAGAGGTGTTTTGGTGCTTATATGGCAAGGAGTTTTGAAGAGTTATGTGTGACTGCTGCATGGTTTTGTAAGTGTGATAATTCCCTTCCCTCCCCTTATTCTGTCTGTTTCCTGTCATCTAGCAAATTCCTTACCCGTCTGCATATAGTTTGCAGTTGTGAGGTTCAATGAGCATTATGTCTGTAAAGTGCTGTGGAATTAATGGTACTTTATAAGTGAGTAAACTAAATGTAAATCTCATGCCAACTGTGCTGTTTTTACATTATATAAGCAGAAATTTGTAGAATTTTTGGAATCTGCAATGTGTCAATTTCTCTTGCAGGTATGCTGAGTTTAATGTGTGGATTTCTCTCCATAGAACTGCATTAGATGTGAAAACTGCAGATAAAACATTAAAAACTCATGTGATCCACATATGACTGCATCAATAACTTCAAATACCAGGAAATATAAAAAACAGCAGTGTCAAAAATGCAATCAAATCTTAGGTAAAAAAAATGCACTCAACAACACAATGAAAAAACACGGGTAACTTAATTTAAATAATAGACTCAGTGTAATCAAGCAATCAGTCAATTGATTGTAATCAATCAATGATGAAGAGCTAAGCTCGGAACAAACAACAATAATTCACACAAATTTGTATACTAGAAAATTTACAAGGTGACCAATGCTATTGGTACTTTAAGAGGCTCACAATAGTAGTATCAAAACCAGAGCTCCATAAACATACAATAAGTCTCAAATATGCATATAGCAAATTGATAAGGTGCTCAATATCACCAGAATGATTTGATCTCACCTTAATTCTCCTTGTTTGCACTTTTTCACTGATGGACCAAAAGATGAGGTTACACAGGTTAAAAAAGGGCTTCACCCAAGTATATCCTAATAAGGCGGGGTTAGACATGCGAGAAACTCGCACGAGTCTCTCATGTCAACACCCGACACTGCCACTGGCAATCAGACAGGAGCGTGCGGCTGCATGTATATCTATGCAGCCGCACGCTCTGGTCCCGAGAGCCGGCGGCAGTGCTGGGTATTGACATGCGAGACTCGTGCGAGTTTCTCGCATGTCTGATTCCAGCCTAACAGTATTAATCCTTCAAAAAATCCCCAAAAAATTGGTGCTAGGTGCTGCATCAATACCCCCACCAATAGCATTTAGGTATTGGTGCAACACCCAGGACGCCCCAGAACCTAAATATTTATGAAGGAATGCAGCACTCTGCATATTTCTATAATATATCCAAGCTGGATGTATAGTATCACTGCATGCCTGGCCTTATACCCAATATGTTTCTTTATCTATGGATCTTATGGATCCATTTCCCCCTCTTGCAAATACTCTCCCTTCATGAGACCTCATGACTGAGGCTGAAATGCATCTTGAGAAATGTTTTTGTAGGGGTACTACAGTACTGTTTGGGATATACACTTTTTCTCTTACAGTTATTTATAAATTAAATAAAAAAAGTCTACCATTTTAGATATAAAGTGCAATAAACAGAGAGGAAGACTACATGTTGATAAAAGGCAACAATACCTAGATTATCCTAAATCAAAGCTGTGCCCGTCTCTTATTCATTCATTTTGCCTCCAAATTACTGAAGACAGTTAAAGTGAATCTCTCAGCAGTTTTTTTCTATGTAATCTGAGGACAGCATAAGGTAGTAGTAAGACACAGATTTCAGGGATGTGTTACTTATTAGGCATGTTCTGTTGTTTGCTTACAATGAAGGTTTTATCATCAGGAGATTATAACTTCCTGGACTACAGTGCACGCAGGCATTGGTTCAACCACAGTCCCTCTTCTGATAAGTTGCTTACAGTCAATAGACAGTATACATAGAATTCTGCAGTGTGGGTGCAGTCAGCTTCCTGAGCTCTGCTACATCTGAAAACTTTGTGTCACGACTTCTGCAGCCAGTAAACTAAGTGATACATTGCTGGTATGAAGGCCTCTTTTACAAAATTAAGCTGCTCTCAGTTAAGGTAGTAAAAGATTCCATTTTAACACATTAGAAGAAACATTGTAAACTACTAGGAAACCTCAGAGTGTTATCTACATAAATCAGGATAATTATACCACTGGCAATGTTGGGAAAAAATGCCAAACTTGGCGAATAAATAGTTGTTCTTAAAAATGCCAAGCAAAACCATCCAGAGGCAAGTTAAGATGATGCTTTTCTATCATTGTGCCGCCATTCTTTCAAATGACTGGGGTAACCACAGAGAAATAGCCAATAATCAAATAATAATGGCAAATTCAAGCAATCTTCCGTTATGCCTCTGCTCAGATAACCTCATTTATTTGACTTGTTCTTTTCAATGTCTTCTGTGATCTTGGCTTTTTTTTGCCAGCTAAGCTTGTGATTGCCGTTTGGAAATGAGTGGTTCAGACCTAATGGGGCATAACTGGCTTTGGCTATTACACATATCAGAATATGTGCACAATTTTCCCTTGTAATATAACATTCAGTAGAGGAAAGGCATGTGTACTGTAGCTTTTTCTATTGTATTAAATTTGCTCTAATGATTAAATCCTACGTATCCTCATCCTGCAAGGTTCTAAAATTACTTTCGCCCATCATCTTTTTGGTCTGGAAGAAATGAAAAGTAGAAGTTTTCCTACTTTGTTAATGCATTTTTAATATTAGTGACCCATATCCATAAGGATTAATATTGACTAGCTAGGGAACAATAGATAGAATTGTATAATATACAGTATATTGGTTTTCTAAGAATCGTAAGACCCTTAAAAGAAAGCATGAATATTGTTGTCAATTATTAGGGCTTAGTAATTTAAAGTATTATTAAAATGTAAGCATACCTTACATAGTTACACTTGTAAATGAAAGAATGGCTGTAACGTTACCCCCTCCCCCCATCACACGCAGAGAAACACATCGAAGCGTCTGTTTTATGCTGCTATATTCAGTGCACAATTATAGAAGGACCTTCATACACAAGTTTTGTGGATTTATCACACAGGAACTCAAAGGGTCGCAGGAGCAAAATGACACATTCGACTAAACAAGGTAAAGATTACTAAGAATACAAAGATAAAAAAGGAAATCAAATATTTTGTCTTTCATCGATCGACTAATGACAGCCTTGTTTTGAATGATTGCTATGTATGTCTCATCATCGTCTTTGGCTGCTGATTTACTTTCATTTCTTTTCTCCATCATTCTTTTTTGCTATATATAAAATTAGTGAGATTAATTTTCATTTCACTGTACAAATTTTAGGTTTGGCATATGAGGGAATATTTTATGTGTGTCAACAGATTTATTTTTACAAATGAGAGCTTGCTTGGGAAAAAATATGTCTACTTCTTTGTATCTTGCAGATGTCTTTCTGTGTATCTTCATTTATCATTATATTTAAATAACTATTTTACTTTACTAAATGTTTTTAACTATTTTATTATTTTACATGAATATTATAATTTAATTCTTCTAACATTTTTGAGGTGCCTAAAATATAATTACCAATTTTTTTACAATTATTATTCTGTTCATACTTAGATATTTGTTTTCAATGTTAGAATTTTGGAATTTTGACATAAGACCTTGCATTTCCCTTGTATTGTTATTTACTGTGTATACAAGTAGACGTTCCGCTTTTAATTTGTGAGCTCAAACGCCATATTTTTTAGGAAGTTTATTATTTTCCTTTTATTTCTGTCCTGTGCTTAGTATTATGTACTTGAATTATAGAAGCTGATGTATAACTCACCAAACAGGGAGAGAAAGGAGGCTGTACTATTTGTGCCCAAATCAATCTCTAAGGGTATGTTTCCACTATCAGGAAACAGTCCGGAATTGCTGCATGTTTGACGCTGTGCGTTGGTGCAGCGTCAAACACGCAGCGTCCAGATGTTACAGCATAGTGAAGGGGATTTCAAGAAATCCCGTCTCCACTATGCTGTAAAACATGCAGGCGGAAGACCTGCGTTTCCGGACATGCGGCGCGTCTTTTCAGACCGCAGCATGTCCTAGTCCGTTGCTGCGATCTTTCCGGATGTGTTCCGGAGGTGTCCTGAACACATCCGGAAAGAGCGCGCTACAAAAGGGGGTGGGGCTTTGGGAGTGCGGAATTTCCGCTCCGTCCAAACTGCTGTGGTTCCAGACCGTGGAACAGCCTAAGCAAAAGGAAGTATGGCTCCTTCTAAAAAGGGTGGCTAGTAAATTATAATATGGGCACATCCAGAATAGCTTTTTTCAATTTGTCTGTTACTTAAAAGAAATTGATGCAGGATAACACTGGTTTGCAAGGGTAAAATTGTTTGAAAAGTAAGAGGTGATGTTTATATATTTTCAATTGCTGAACTGAGAAAAAATATCAAAAAAATTCCATCACTTACAGTTTTTTCACAAACACTGACTCAATAGGCTTTCAATTGCACCATACTTTGCCCCATTTGCATGACCTTTGGTGGATGATTTTTGTGTAATTAGATTAGATAGAAATGTTTTTTCATGGTGAAGAAGCAGAGAAAAGGGATTCCTTCCATACTCTTCTCAAGATGGTGCTCTAGTGTATTGCAGTGATGGTACTGGGCTGATGGGAAAATTTAACATTGAGTAAAATGTGAGTCGGTGGAGACTCTTTATTGTTTCATCCAAAAAAGGCTGAAAGCTGTGCTACTGCACGATGGCAGCAAGTATGCTATACTGGCTCTAGGGAATTCTGTGCAATTGAAGGAAAGCTGTGAGAATTTAGATTTTATTATTAACAAACTTAAAGAGGATTTTCACTACTTTTACACAGATGATCTATCCTTAGGATAGGTCATCAATGTCTGATTAGTTGTGGTGCGCCACCCATCAGCAGCCACCATCCCAAAGTACTCACTTGCTGAGCTGCTCCATCTACTTGTAGACAGCATTTCTAAACATGTCCAGTTTTTTATTATTTTAGTGGTGAAAAAAATTTAAAGCTTGCAAAAAAAAATTTTGGAGCTGTGTCGACATTTTCAGAGACCTGGAACATTTCTATTTTTCATCTGATGGAGTTGTGTGATGGCTTATTTCTTACAGGGCAAGACTACATTATTAGTACTATTTTGGGATAGATGTGACTTTTTGATCGCTTGTTACAGAATTTTTTTGGGAACTGCGGTGATCAAAAATACTTAATTTTTTTGTTCTTGAATTATTTTGTTTACGATGTTTTTAAATTTTGTTAGATTGGATTTTTCGGAACACAGCAATACCACATGTGTATTTTTTTAATTTTTTTAATATCTTTCCTTAAAAGGTAAAGTGATTTGAACTTTTATTTTTATATTTTTTTAAACTTTTTGTTTTTAGTCTTTACTGATTTTGTTAGCCCCCTTGGGGGTCTTGAAAATCCAATAGTCCGATACCTTGTGCTATATGTAGTAGGACCTCAACATTGCTGGATATAGCAGTAATCAATGTCTACTTTAAAGCCTCAGGCAGGATTTCAAAGGAGTTCCGTAATGACAAGCACATGTTGTGAATATGCTGGAGGCGACTTCTGAGCTGGGGCTCCCTCCGGTGGTTGCTGAGGGTAATGAACTGATTAATGAATGGCCTTCAGCTGGGCTGAATATTAGGATATAGGTTGGCCTGAGTTCCCAGCAGCCTTGCCGGTTATCAATTGTTCCTTCTGGTCTTGCTTGAATAACTACTAGTTTCCTGCTCTCCTTAAGATAAGTTTTTGCTGTTTTTTTTTCTCTGTTTGATTTTCTCTGCTGTTTGCTGCCTGCAGTGGACTGCAGCCTATCCCCTTTTGGGGGTCTGGCACTGCAATTGTGCTCCGTTTGTGTCTGCACTTTTGCTTTTCTCTTTTGTTACTTTTTATTTGCTGAATATCATTTTGTTACACCAGAGATCTGATTTAGGTGGATGAGATCGTGTGATCTCAGGTTTTTTGGCAATCAGAAGTGTTGGTATTTTTGTAAGGGTTTTGTTGGATTGCAGTCAGAATTATTTCCTGTACTTTTCTGTCTAGACCGATTTGGCCCCAGCGTTTGCTCTTTCTATTTTCTGTCTGTGTCTGTGCTTTCTTCTTGTCTAACCGCCATTACATGTTTGGGGGCTCAGTGTCATGAGTTTCGTAAGCGCAATGGGTTATGTTTCTACTGTGGTGACGCTTCCCATGCTATTTCTGCCTGCCCTAAGCGGGGAAGATGTTTTGCACGCTCAGTTGTCTTGGGTAGTGTTCAGACTAAATTTCTGTTGACTGCTACCCTGATTTGCTCCCTGTCCACATTTTCTGCTCAGGCTTTTGTTGATTCAGGAGAAGCTATTAACCTGATGGATTTTGACTTTGCCAAACGTTGTGGGTTTCCCATGATACCACTGCGGAAGTCTATTCCCCTACTGGGCATTGATTCTACCCTTTGGCGGAGAATAAACCCCAGTTTTCTACTCAGGTGATAATGAGGGTTGAACCAGATTATCAGGAGAGTTGCAAATTTCTGGTGCTGCATAATCTGCATGACATTATTGTACTAGGTTTCCCTTGATTACAGTCTCATAATCCTGTTTTGGATTGGAAATCTGTGTCTGTGACCAGTTGGGGCTGCCAATGTATTAATACTGACGCTCCTATTTTTCTGCCTCTCCCCAGTCTCAGGATGTCCCTGACTTTTTGGCTGAATTTTCTGATGTGTTTAGTGAAAGTAAATCTGCTTCCATGCCCCCTCACAGGAGCTACGATTGCGCTATTAAATTAGTGCCTGGTGGTAAATTTCCTAAAGGTCGTCTTTTTAATTTATCTGTACCTGAACACGATGCTATGCGATCTTATATCAAGGAGTCATTGGAGAAGGGTCATATCAGATCATACTCTTCACCCTTGGGCGCCGGTTTTTTCTTTGTGGCCAAAAAGAATGGTTCATTGAGGCCGTGTATTGATTATCGCCTCCTGAATAAGATCACTGTTAAATATCAATATCCGTTACCTTTGATTTCTGACCTATTTTCCAGAGTGAAAAGTGCTGGTTGGTTAACCAAGCTTGACCTCAGGGGGGCGTAGAAACGTATTCGCATTAAGCACGGGGATGAATGGAAGATGGCATTTAATACCCCAGAGGGGCATTATGAGTACCTAGTGATGCCTTTTGGGCTTACTAATGCCCCTTCTGTCTTCCAAATCTTCATGAATCATATTTTCAGGGATTTTGTGGATAAATTTCTGGTTGTTTATTTGGATGATATCTTGATTTTTTCCAATGACTGGGACTCTCATGTGAAACATGTTCGGACTGTGTTCCAGATTTTGAGAGAGAATGCACTGTATGTGAAGGGATAAAAGTGTATTTTTGGCGTACATAAGATCTCATTTCTGGGATTCATTTTGTCTCCGTCTTTTATTGAAATGGACCCGTTCAAGGTTCAGGCCATCTCTGATTGGGTTCAACCTACTTCATTGAAGACTCTTCAGAGATTTTTGGGTTTTGCCAATTTTTATCGTAAATTTATTGGTAATTTCTCTGGTATTGTTAATCCATTGACTGATCTGACCAAAAAGGGTTCCGATGTGGTGAATTGGCCTCCTGAGGCAGTTTCTGCATTTCAGGAACTTAAGCAGAGATTCATTTCTGCTCCTGTTCTATGGCAGCCTGATGTTTCTCTGCCGTTTCAGGTGGAGGTTGATGCCTATGAGATTGGGGCAGGTGCGTTTTGTCCCTAAGGGATCCAGAGACCTCTAAGAGTAACCTTTGTGCCTTTTTCTCTCGAAAATTTTCTCCAACTTAACGTAATTATTACTTGGGTAATCGGGAGTTATTGGCCATGAAGTGGGCCTTTGAAGAGTGGAGACATTGGCTAGAAGGAGCCAAACATCAGGTGATGGTCCTCATGGACCATAAGAACCTGGTTTATCTCGAATCAGCCAAGCGACTTAAACCTAGACAGGCCAGGTGGGCCTTGTTTTTCACACGTTTTAATTTTGTGGTTTCTTTTCTTCCTGGCACTAAGAATGTCAAGGCGGATACCCTCTCGAGGAGTTTCTTTGCAGATTCTCCTGAGTTATCTGATCCTGCTGTTATTTTGAAAGAGGGTGTGGTTCTTTCCGCCATTTCGCCCAATTTGAGACTGGCTCTGGAAAGGTGTCAGGAGGATAAACCTGAGCGCTGCCCTGTTGGGAAGTTGTTTGTTCCAGACCAGTGGAAAAAGAGTGTGATGTCTGAGATTCATTGTTCAACGTTGGCTGGTCATCCCGGAATTTTTGGTACCTTGGTAGACTTGGTGAGTCGCTCCTTTTTGGTGGCTACTTTGTCTCGTGACGTCAGGGACTTTGTTCAGTCCTGTGGGACTTGCTCTCTTTCCAAGCTTTGCTCTCGTTCTAGTGGTTTGTTAATGCCATTACCTGTACCTAAGAGGCCATGGACCCATATTTCTATGGATTTTATTTCTGACCTTCCTGTCTCTCAGAGAATGACCATTATCTGGGTAATCTGTGATAGGTTTTTCAAGATGATACATCTTGTGCCATTACCTAAGTTGCCTTCCTCCTCCGAGTTGGTGCCTTTGTTCTTTCAGCATGTGGTTCGGTTACATGGTATTCCAGAGAACATTGTGTCTGACAGAGGAGTCCAGTTTGTTTACAGATTTTGGAGGACATTTTTTTCTAAACTTGGTGTTCAGTTGTCTTTCTCCTCTGCATTTCAATCTCAGACCAATGGACAAACTGAGAGAACAAACCAGACCTTGATGTTTGAGATGTTTTGTGTCTGCTGATCAAGATGACTGGGTCTCTTTTTTGCCTTTGGCTGAGTTTGCTCTTAATAATAGAGCTAGCTCTGCCACCTTGATGTCTCCATTTTTCTGCAATTCCGGGTTTCACCCTCGATTTTCTTCAGGACAGGCGGAGGCTTCTGTCTGCCCGGGGTTGACTCTATTGTGCAGCGTGTGCAGCAGATTTGGGACCAGGAGGTGGAGAGTTTGTCTCTCTCTCAGGAGAAGGCCCAGCGGTTTGCCAACCGGCATAGGACTGATGGTGCTCATTTTAAAGTGGGGGACTTGGTTTGGTTGTCCTCAAGGAATATCCCTAAGAAGTTTGCATCTCCAAAATTTAAGCCAATGTTCATTGGACCTTATAAGATCATGGGAAATTATTAATCCGATTTTCTTCCGTTTGCTTCTTCCAGGGACAATTAAGATCCATAACCTGTTCCACAAATCCTTATTGAAGAGGTTTATCGAACCAGTGGTTCCTATGGCTGCACCTCCCAACCCTGTTTTGGTTGAAGACAATTTGGAGTATGTGGTTGAGAAGATATTGGATTCTCGTTTTGCTAGATGGAAACTCCAGTATTTGGTTAAGTGGAGAGGTTATGGTCAGGAGAACAATTCTTGGGTGTTTGTTTCGGACATTCATGCTGGGAGACTTATCCGTGCCTATCATCGAGCCCATCCTGATCGGCCTGGTTGCGCAGGTGAGGGTTCGGTGACCCCTCCTCAAGGGGGGGTACTGTTGTGAATATGCTGGAGGCGGCTTCTGAGCTGGAGCTTCCTACGGTGGTTGCTGACGGTAATGAACTGATTAATGAATGGCCTTCAGCTGGTGCTGAATGGTATGATATTGGTGGCCTGAGTTCCCAGCAGCCTTGCTGGTTATCAATTGTCCTTCTGGTCTTGCTTGAAGCACTGCTAGTTTCCTGCTCTCCTTCAGATAAGTTTTTGCTGTTTTTTTTTTCTCTGTTTGATTTTCTCTGCTGTTTGCTGCATGCAGTGGACTGAAGCCTTTCCCCTTTTGGGGGTCTGGCGCTGCAATTGTGCTCTGTTTGTGTCTGCACTTTTGCTTTTCTCTTTTGTTACTTTTTATTTGCTAAATAGCGTTTTTTTTACACCAGAGATCTGATTTAGGTGGATGAGATCGTGTGATCTCAGGTTTTTTTTCAGAAGTGTTGGTATTTTTGTAAGGGTTTTGTTGGATTGCAGTCAGAATTATTTCCTGTACTTTTCTGTCTAGACAGATTGGGCCCCAGCGTTTGCTCATTCTATTTTCTGTCTGTGTCCGTGCTTTCTTCTTGTCTAACCGCCTTTACATGTTTGGGGGCTTCCTATTTTCTTTGGGGATCTGCTCCGGGGCAGATAGCTTTCATCTTTCTGCCTTTAGGTGTAGTTATCTCTCAGGCTGTGACGAGGCGTCTAGTATCAACGTAGGAACGCTCCACGGCTACCTCTAGTTGTGTCGTTAGTTCAGTTTACTGCAATCCAATAGGTTCCATCCTCTCTGGTGTATTACCGCTTTTGCAATTTTTTGCTATTTCTCTTCAGTTACCGAAACATAACACACACATTAGCTGACCCTCGGCTGTCTTGACAACCTATTAGCAACCCGTGATCACGTCACGGGCGCGCCAATGGGTGGAAGTACCGACACTCATGTAAAATGCCGCTGTTAGAGATTGACAGCGGCATTTAACACGTTAACAATCGTGGGCTTCGCTCCACCCATGATTGTTAGTGGCACATCCTGGCTGTAATATTCAGCCATCACATGCTGGATACAGGGCAGGCTCGCTGTGTGAGCCCACTCCATACACATTCTTCCGACATGCGTCATATACATGCAGTATATGGTGGATGTTGTGAAGGGGTTAACAAGCTCACTATCTGGTGTATTGGCTTCCCTGTATAATTAACCTCTCTTCTTGTCCACAAAAGGTAGAATTCTCTTAAAAATGGATTTGTATGTATGGTGATATAATTGTACCAGTACAGTAACTTTTTTTCTAAGGAAATACCATTGTGATTAACAGCATTCCCACATTAAAATCTGGGATTACAGAATTTTTCACTGCTGGCTATTTAACCTGTTAAATATTGCAGTCAGTACTGATTTTGGTTTTTATTAGTTGCAAAAAAGGTTCCTACGTTATAATATAATTATAAAACCAACATGATTGTCAGTTTTCATCTTTCTTTTCTGATAACACAGGACCTAAGTATCTAACGTTCTGAATAAAGTAGGATTATTTCCAATGCATACAGTGCTGGAGTACAAGTCTTTGAACACCTTTGCAGATGCAACTGCATGTTACTCTACGAATCTTTAAATTTCTGACATAGATTTAATGATTTAAAAAGTTGCAATAAAGTTAAAAATTCTGCATTGTCCCAAACTAAAACACTGGAATCAAGAGATTATTTATATCCATTGAAACATGTAGCAAGGAAAAATTCAGCAAATCTATAAAATAAATATTAATATATTTGATTGGATAAATTCTCCTTTCTTGTTTTCCCCACCCGCATTTTCGCTGTGCAACCGTAAGTGGAATGATAACTGTGCTAATACTTGCTTTGCATAGATTCACTGTTGGTACTAATTGAAGCTAGATGGAAACTACCGTAATGTGCTGCTAATTATTTGTTCCCCTGCAAAGTTGTAAATAAAATGAACTTCTATGGGACTAAATGTACTGACATATTCAACCAATTTAATTATATATGGATTAAAAACAAGAAAATCAAATAGTTCATTTCATTATACAAGAAAAAGTCACTGCAGTAAATTGAGAAAAAGTATCCATATGTCTATCTACTGTACATTATTTATTTAGCTATCTATCTATAGATTTATCTAGCTAGAGACCTATCTACAGATCTATCTGTTTATCAAGAGATCTATCGTGTTCTAAAAACATAAATATATGTTTTTTTGGTGTTTTCACATAGCAGCATGTTAATTGATATGTATGGCTTATATAGCACTGTATTGTAAAGTATTTCTTAGATTTTGAATCTGTAACGTCAATTCTTTCAGTGACTGTAGCGTTTTTTGCTAAATATGCAGCACACAAGTTTTGCTGAGTTATTGCAGTGTATTTTGCTACATTTTTGGTGAATAAAACTAACATTATTAAACAGGTATTTTAAATAATCACACATGTGATTCACACAAAAGACCCTCAGCAGTGTAACGCAACAAAAATGCACCATAGAAAGTCGCAAAAATTCAGCAAAATCTGCGTTTTGAATACAGCAATTTTACTGTCGAGAGAGCTGATTTTAGCAGCTGAAAAAAATGCTTCAAAAATGAAAATAGCCTAGGAGTTCAGAATTGCCTTTAATTGTAAAGACTTAATAATTTTCTATCTTCATATCAGACTTTTCTATTTCTCTCTTACGGCTGCAAACAAACATAAAGTGTAAAAGGTCAAAACTAAGAATAAAATGGACAGAAAACAGGTTCTGTCATAACGAGTGTCTTGTTCTTAGTAGTCTGATTAGTGGTCACTAGTGTTGAGCATTCCCATACCGCAAGTATCGGGTATCGGCCGATATTCGCGTTATCGGAATTCCGATACTTAATTCCGATACTTTTTCAATATCGTATACCGGAATCGGAAGTTCCATAATTCTTTGAGAGGCAATGTGATGTTAGTCAGCCAATGATGAATCTTATGAAGTGTGGGCACATCCTGTAATGCTGCGGTCATCTTAACTAATGGCATGGCTGTGATTGGCTGCTGAAATGATGTCAGAATGCACTATAAAAGGCGCCGCAGCCATTTTAGCGTCACTGTGCTGTGAACTCAGTTAGGGACAGAACGCTACTCTGCTCACTCTGAGGGACAGTTAGATATTGCGATTTTGTGTACTACTGTGCTTTAGGCAGGCTAGTTTACCAACCGCTGTGTAAAGCTTCATTTTGCCAGTGTTGTTTTAACAGCTCTGTGCAAGGTGTGTGTGTGACAGTGCAGGTGATGCTGCAGTTTGCTCTGCATCCACCGCTGTTTGTAGGCATCTGCACGTGTCACTGACTCTTTTTTTTTTTTATTTTATTTAGTGGAATTGGTGCAGCTCCATTATATTAGAAAAAAATCAAATCTATTAGTGTGACGTGCTTCCATCCGTTATCAATACATTGGTTGCAAACACTATAGAAGTACAGAAAGGAGCCTTTCACAGCTACTGAACAGTTGTCTGCAGGGTTTACTGTAGTCTGTGAGCTTTTCATTTTGTGAGTGCAGATTACGCTCCAGTTAGTTCTTCAACCACTGCCGGTTGTAGTCTGCTGAGCGTGTGTCACTGCCTCATTCTTCACATTTTTCTCTAATTGGTGCTGCTCCATTTTAGTGGAAAAAAATCTAATCTATTAGTGTGACGCGCTTCCATCCGTATACAATACATTGGTTGCAAACACTATAGAAGTAGACAAAGGGGCCTTTAACAGCTACTGAACAGTTGTGTTTCAGTGTTCACTGTAGTCTGTGAGCTTTTCATTTTGTGAGTGCAGATTACGCTCCAGTTTGTTCTTCAACCACTGCCGGTTGTAGTCTGCTGAGCGTTGTGTCACTGCCTCATTCTTCACATTTTTCTCTAATTGGTGCTGCTCCATTTTAGTGGAAAAAAATCTAATCTTTAGTGTGACGCGCTTCCATCCGTATACAATACATTGGTTGCAAACACTATAGAAGTAGACAAAGGGGCCTTTAACAGCTACTGAACAGTTGTGTTTCAGTGTTCACTGTAGTCTGTGAGCTTTTCATTTTGTGAGTGCAGATTACGCTCCAGTTTGTTCTTCAACCACTGCCGGTTGTAGTTTGCTGAGCGTGTGTCACTGCCTCATCCTTCACATTTTTCTCTAATTGGTGCTGCTCCATTTTAGTGGAAAAAAATCTAATCTATTAGTGTGACGCGCTTCCATCCGTATACAATACATTGGTTGCAAACACTATAGAAGTAGACAAAGGGGCCTTTAACAGCTACTGAACAGTTGTGTTTCAGTGTTCACTGTAGTCTGTGAGCTTTTCATTTTGTGAGTGCAGATTACGCTCCAGTTTGTTCTTCAACCACTGCCGGTTGTAGTCTGCTGAGCGTGTGTCACTGCCTCATCCTTCACATTTTTCTCTAATTGGTGCTGCTCCATTTTAGTGGAAAAAAATCTAATCTATTAGTGTGACGCGCTTCCATCCGTATACAATACATTGGTTGCAAACACTATAGAAGTAGACAAAGGGGCCTTTAACAGCTACTGAACAGTTGTGTTTCAGTGTTCACTGTAGTCTGTGAGCTTTTCATTTTGTGAGAGCAGATTACGCTCCAGTTTGTTCTTCAACCACTGCCGGTTGTAGTCTGCTGAGCGTTTGTCACTGCCTCATCCTTCACATTTTTCTCTAATTGGTGCTGCTCCATTTTAGTGGAAAAAAATCTAATCTATTAGTGTGACGCGCTTCCATCCGTATACAATACATTGGTTGCAAACACTATAGAAGTAGACAAAGGGGCCTTTAACAGCTACTGAACAGTTGTGTTTCAGTGTTCACTGTAGTCTGTGAGCTTTTCATTTTGTGAGTGCAGATTACGCTCCAGTTTGTTCTTCAACCACTGCCGGTTGTAGTCTGCTGAGCGTGTGTCACTGCCTCATCCTTCACATTTTTCTCTAATTGGTGCTGCTCCATTTTAGTGGAAAAAAATC
>JARQOD010000002.1:513734179-513798346 GCA_033576555.1 Oophaga sylvatica | reverse complement strand
GGAAATGAAGTTATGAGATCAACTGATGAGAATTCTATGCCCAGAACAGCAATTTAGCCTCTTACTGTCCAGCAACTAATTGGTCAAGGGCAATGGAATCATCGTAGATTTTTCATACATCAGTTATTTTCGAATAAGGGAATAATAAAATGCTTTCATACATGTAGTGCCCATTGAAATCATTTAATAAACCCCTTCCCTCCTCTCCAGATGGCTATATTTTTCAACTGTCTACAATACAATGTTTTGCAGAAAATAAGCCATGAGTTTTTTTTATCACAAATACATATGGTATGTGCTGTAACCACATTATGCAATTACTATAACTAGTTTACAATCCAAATAAAATATGTTGTTCTTAAAGCATTGAAGGAAATTACGTAACATTACTGTTTCCAAAAATGTCTCTTCTAAGTGATTTTAACTGAGTTTAATAAATGTCTCTCCTTGGAATAACGGAAAAAAAGACATACTTTTAGTAATCAGCTAAGTAATGCTGTTTCCAACTGCTAATCTCTTTTCTTTGGTTACACGGAGTAGAGTTTGGTACAAAAGCCTCTCGAGATGTAATAAACCACAATAAAGAATATACTCTAGGAGGAGATTCCTGCACAGATGCCATGGTTACAGACTTTATCTAGCAAAATGTAATGCTATGATATAGTGCTGCATTAGAAAAAGTGGACATGTTAATAAAATAGTTACTGTAAACCAAAACATATAATAGTTTCAGTCTAGTCTTTAATATTAAATATAAAAAAATTAAGTACTGCTTTTCTTCTATTAAAAGTATTTTTTAACCCCTTTGTATTGTATATATGACTTTTCATCTCACTCTCCCTTTCTTTTTTGAGAACAGCAAAGAGATGTGAACAATGTAGGGGAAACAGTGGAGAGGGGACAACGTGGCGTGTGAAAGGCAAAGTTTATATGAATGAACAGTGGTGATTTTAATTCATAAGATTGAACAGTTTGGAACAATAGATGAGGAGGTCATATTTCATGAGGTAGCACAGTAATGGAAATCATTCATTGGAGGGCAGATTCTAGGCAACTATTTTTACACAGGGACCATTAAAATGAGACCGCTATATTTAAGAATGCTGTTAGTGGGAAAAGCACGATAATCTTGTAGTTATGATACCTTTTAGCTATTTTTATGGGCACAGTGTTAGGACTACTTGTATAATGCCAAAGAGGAGAGAAGTATGCGGAGACGAGGGGCAGATGTGAAAAGTTATCATGATGTCAGACAAGAGGATATTTCTAGTGATGCATTAAAGTATTGATGATGGTTTTGTGTCCAAGAAATGATGTTCTAATGATCTATTCATGTACTGATGATAACTCTTGTGATGTATTCAAGTACAGATGGTGGTTCTGTTGCTTTATTCATGTACGATGATGGTTCTGATGTTGTATTTATGCACTGCTGGTAATGCTGGTGATGTATTTATGTACTGATGGTGGTTCGGGTGAAGTACTCATGTACTAATGATGGTTCATGATGTATTCCAGGACCAAATGAAGGTTCTGGTAATTTCTCATGCACTCTTGATAGTTGTAGATCTTTATTTAAATATAATAATGATGGTTTTGGTGATGTATTCATGTACTAATGGTTATGGTGATCTACTGTACTGTATACAGTATCTACTGTGTATCTACTGGTGATTTTGGTGATATATTCATGTACTGATGATGATTCTGATGTTGTATTCATGTACTACTGTTGACTTTCATGGTGTACTAATGTGGTGATAATGGTTATGGTGCTGAATTTATGTACAAATGAAGATTATGGTGCTGTTTTATGTACTGATGGTGGCTTTAATTCTATATTCATATACTAATGTTGATTTTGGTGCAGTATATCTGTACTGAAGATGGTTTTAGTGATGCATTTCTGTGCTTTTATTGCTTCTGATTGTGTACAGATGTATCAATCCATAATTTGGCAGATGACAAGCTAAATGGTTATGCTAATAAAAATTGTGTGCAGTCTGACAATTAAAGATTGCTATATGTGTATTTATGTTAGATGCATTAAAATTTTGCGTTTGAAGATCTTCACTGCTGCCATAGGTTGAGCTTCTTAAGAGGCTAATATTTTACCTATATACTTCAACATATAGTATAAGTAATCATGCAATCTAGTCTTCATGTCCCCTAAGAAGACTAGAGAATGATACAAAGTTTTTAAAATATTTTTACATAAATACATTCAAATCAACTCTATCTCCCTGGTTAAAAATAAAATAAAACAGATTCTTATTTGGGAGCAACAATCCTGTAAAAGTCTGGCCTATCAAAATATAAAATTAACCATATAGTAAAGAGAAATAAAAATATAACACAACATAGTTGTGTTTATTTTTGTGGGCTCACCTCTCTAATAAAAATAAAAATTGAAATGTACCCCAATTTGGAATAAAAAAAATCAGGTCACCATTCAAAAAGCAAGACCTCACGGAGCTCCATTATTGAAAAAATAAAATGTTACAGGTCACAAAATAAACAAACTTTTTTTTTCTTTTAAGAGAAAAAAAATTGGTAAAGTTTTTAAAATTTGGCATTGTCATAATCATATTTAAGTACAGAATCATGTTTATGGGTTATTTTTTACAAATGAAAAAAGTAACAGCAAAGCATGAGAAACAGTGATGAAGTTGCCTTTATTGACAGCAGGGGATAAATTATCACTTCCATCACATCTTGTTCTTTATATTGATGAGAATTCTGCATGATATTAACATATTGGGGATAGTTGTCCTGCTGCAGAATAAATTTGAAGCCAATCATAGACCTCCCTGATGGTATTGCATGTTGGATAAGCATCTGCCTGTATTCCTCAGAATTAAGGACACCATTAATCTTTCTTGACCAAATCCCCAACTCTATTTGCTGAACTGAAGTTCTGTACTTTCACGGAACCTCCCCTAAGCTTCATCATTGCTTGCAAATACTATTGTACTGCACTCATTTTTGTACTGCTCTCTGGGCCTTCAGGGAACAAAAAGTATTACAGGCAAAATAGTTAAAATCTTGACATCATTTCAGAACACCTGCCATTTTTCAGCATCTCAATTCCTTTGTTTTCATGTGTTGTTGATTTATTTGACATTATTGCAATGTTAAAGTCAAGGCATTTTGGCATAATTTTTCCACAAAGGCCACTTCTCTCCACTCTTCTCTAAAAAGTACAAGGGTGTTTCTGAGTTCCACTGTTTGCTGTCAGTAATGGCACTAATGGACATTTTCGGAATTTAAATTGAAGAAAACAAGATGTTTCTTTTATCTGTTGCCGTTAGCTTCTTTGGCCAACCACTATGTTTGGGTTCTTCAATTTTTCCCATTTCTTGACACTTCTGATTTGAAATATTTGTTTGGGAGTGATCTTGCTGATGTAGTAGAACTACCTTGTGTCTTGTTGCTATATGACTTACCAAGGTATATGAGCTGTGACATGTACTCAAAGTGATGATGTACATCACTTGATAGGCAGGGATAAGAGCAGGAGTAAAGGTCATAATTTAATAATTTTCTTTGTGAATCTCTTTAACCTATCGCTGATTATCTGGATTGCTTGTGCAATTTTTGTAGATAGCACCTACCCTGCATTATTGGGATTGTCCTGATTAGTAGAAGTACTACCATGGGATCTTTTTCAGCTGTTTTTTTGTCCCTTTTTAATGTATATCTATTAAAAGTAGTTTTTAGGGTTCTATGTTAAATTTGTTGTTATTCCCTAAAGTATTTTAGATTATAGACATTGTTAACTGTCTAAAATGTTGAAACAATACTATGTATACATACTGTGACATATGCAGTGACATGTAAAAGTTTGGGCACCCCTGGTCAAAATTATTATTATTGTGAACAGATAAGCAAGGTAAAGATAAAATGATCTCTAAAAGGCCTAAAGTTAAAGATGACACAATTCCTATGTATTTTAGGCAGTATATATATATATATATATATATATATATATATATATATATATATATATTGAACTTTTACATTTTAAATTTATAACAAGGAAAATGATCTGATGCAAAGTTTGGGCACCCTTGGAGATATGTGTGCTCAGATAGCATTGATCAAAGTTTCAGAACTTAAATAACCTATTAGGGTTATGGCTTGCTCACCATCATTGTTGGGAAAGTTCAGGTGATGAAAATTTCCTAGCTTTAATAAAAACTCAGCTTCCTCTAATCTAGTGCCAAAAAATGCAGCCATGAATTCTTCTAAGCAGCTGCCTAGCACTCTGAAAATGAAAATGGTGGAAGCCCACAAAGCAGGAAAAGGCTATAAGAAAATATCAAAGTGTTTTCAAATTTGAAATATAATTAAGAAATGGCAGTTAACAGCAACAATGGAGGTCAAGATAAGGTCTGGAAGACCAAGCAAAATTTCTGTGGGGGTTGCTTGTAGGATGATAGAGAGGCAAATGAGAACTCCCGCTTGACTGCAAAAAACATTCAAAAAGATTTAACAGACTCTGGAGTTGTCGTACATTGTTCTACTGTTTAGAAAACCTCTCCTGTGTCCTCACCATAAAATTCATCATCAGAAGTGTGCAAAAGAATATATAAACCCTCCTGATGTATTTTGGAAACAAGTCCTGTGGACCAATGAGGGTAATGTAGAACTATTAGGTCAAAATTATCAAAGGTATGTGTGGAAAAAAAAATGGCACAGAATTTCAGGAAAAGAACATCTCGCCAACAATTAAGCTTGGGGGTGGAGCAATCATGTTTTGAAGTTGTGTTGCAGCCAATGCCACAGGCAATATTTCACTGGTAGAGGGACGAATGGATTCAATGAAATTTCAACAAACTCTTGATGCAAACATAACTTTATCTGAAAAAAAGCTGATTGTTGAAAAAAGGATGGCTTCTACAAATGGGTAATGATCCTAAACACATGTCAAAATCCACAATAGACTACCTCAAAAGTGCAAGCTGAAGGTTTTACAATGGCCATAGCAGTCCTCTGTTCTGAATATCATTGAAAATATGAGGTTAAACCTCAAAATAGTAGTGCATGCAAAACGACCGAGAAATTTCACAGAATTGAAAGAATTTTCCAAGTAAAAATGGATGAAAATCCATCCAGCTAGAATTGAAAAACACTTATCTGGCTGCAAAAAGCATTTACAACTGTGATAGTTTCAAAATAGAAGCAATGGAATAAAACTGAATGGGAGGAGACAGATTAGATATTGGAAAAAACTTTTTAACAGTTAGGGTGATCAATGAAGGGAACAGGCTGCCACAAGAGGTGGCGAGTTCTCCTTCAATGGAATTCTTCAAACAGAGACTGGACAGACATCTGTCTGGGATATTTAGTGAATCCTGCTTTGAGCAGAAGGTTGGACCAGATGACCCAGGAGGTCCCTTCCAACTCTACCATTCTATGATTCTAAAAAGGGGTGCTACTAGGTACTAACCAGGCAGGATGCACAAACTATTGCATCACTTTTTAATTTTTGTATTTTTTAAAATGTAAAAGATGAAAATATATGTTTTTTGCTTAAAATACAAATGAAGTGTGCCATCTTTAACTTTAGGCTTTTAGAGATCATTTCATCTTCAATTTGCTTAACTGTTCACAATAGCAATAATTTTGACCAGAGGTGCCCAAACTTTTACATTCCACTCTACAAACACTCACAGATATAAGTCTGTATGTACACGTGTGTGTATGTGCATTAAAATTAAGTTTTTTATGTAGGGTGAAGTTGATGGTAACACACAAATAAATATATCTGTTTATTTGTATGTACATGTCCATCAATTTTTGTCTTTAATAAACTAGGCAGTTTGGTTATATAGCTATATATACATTATATATATGTACAGTTATGGCCAAAAGTTTTGAGAATGACACAAATATTAATTTTTACAAAGTCTACTGCTTCACTTTTTCTAATGGCAATTTGCATATACTCCAGAATGTTATAAAGAGTGATCAGCTTAACATCAATTACTTGCAAAGTCAATATTTGGCTAGAAAATGAACCTTATCCCCAAAACACATTTCAACATCATTGCAGCCCTGCCTTAAAAGGACCAGCTAACCTCTTTTCAGTGATTGCTCCATTAACACAGGTGTGGGTGTTGATGAGGACATGGCTGGAAATCAATCTGTCATGATTAAGTAAGAATGACACCACTGAACACTTTAAAAGGAGGCTGGTGCTTGGCATCATTGGCATCATTGTTTCTCTTCTGTTAACCATGGTTATCTCTAAAGAAACACGTGCAGCCATCATTGCAATGCACAAAAATGGCCTAACAGTAAAGAGTATCGCAGCTAGAAAGATTGCACTTCAGTCAACAATCTATTGCATCATCAAGAACTTCAAGGAGAGAAGTTCCATTGTTGCCAAAAAGGCTCCAGGGCGCCCAAGAAAGACCAGCAAGCACCAGGACCGTCTCTTAAAAGTGTTTCAGCTGCGGGATCGGGCTACCAGCAGTGCAGAACTTGCTCAGGAATGGCAGCAGGCAGGTGTGAGTGCATCTGCACGCACTGTGAGGCGGAGACTCTTGGAGCAAGGCCTGGTCTCAAGGAGGGCAGCAAAGAAGCCACTTCTCTCCAGAAAAAACATCATGGACAGACTGATATTCTGCAAAAGGTACAGGCAGTGGACTGCTGAGGAATGGGGTAAAGTTATTTTCTCTGATGAATCCCTTTTTCGATTGTTTGGGACATCAGGAAAACACCTCATTCGGAGAAGACAAGGTGAGCGCTACCACCAGTCTTGTCTCATGCCAACTGTTAAGCATCCTGAAACCATTCATGTGTGGGGTTGCTTCTCAGCCAAGGGAATCGGCTCTCTCACAGTCTTGCCTAAAAACACATCCATGAATAAAGAATGGTACCAGAATGTCCTCCAAGAGCAACTTCTCCCAACCCTCCAAGAGCAGTTTGGCGATCAACAATGCCTTTTCCAGCATGATGGAGCACCTTGCCATAAAGCAAAGGTGATAACTAAATGGCTCAGGGAACAAAACATAGAGATTTTGGTTCCATGGCCTGGAAACTTCCCAGATCTTAATCCCATTGAGAACTTGTGGTCAATCATCAAGAGACGGGTGGACAAACAAAAACCTAAAAATTCTGACAAAATGAAAGCATTGATTGTGCAAGAATGCACTGTTATCAGTCATGATTTGGTTCAGAAGTTGATTGAGAGCATGCCAGGGAGAATTGCAGAGGTCCTGAAGAAGAAGGGTCAACACTGCAAATATTGACTTGCTGCATTAACTCATTCTAACTGTCAATATAAGCTTTTGTTACTCATATGTTTGCAATTATATTTCTGTCTGTGATAAAAAACATCTGTCAAACACACATAAAAACCAGAGGGCAGCAGATCATGTGAAAATATAATATTTGTGTCATTCTCATAACTTTTGGCCATGACTGATATATATATATTATATGTAGATATATATATATATATATATATATATATATATATATATATATATATTACAATATATATATATATTACTATTATTTCTAAACGTGATTACTTTTTATTTCCATTCATACTGCACCCACACACACAAATGACACACCATTTGAAAGGTAAACTTGCCCCCTTCAGCAATAAAATATCCAAACAAACCACACATCCATGATTTGATCACAAAATACAGTTTAAACATTAATTTTCATAAACCTGCAGTAAGGAAAATGATCTGCAGGTGGCACCACATTACCCCAAAGCGCACTCTCACAAAGCTGCTTACAGACATCACAAATAAATCCAAACATTTGCCTTGGGGGCTTTCCAGCTTGCCGAGCCTATTTTAGCCAAATTGGGGGATTGCACACTTCAGTGCAGGTGAGTCACATATGCAAACACATTTGTATACATGCACTGCTTTTTCGGTGATTACTTCGACCCACACACACAAATGGTGAGTCACATAAGCAAACACATTTGTAAACATGTACTGCTTTTTCGTTGATTCTTCAGCCCCACACACCACAAGTTTATAACCATTTGAAAGGTAACTTGCTCCGTCAGCAAGAACATTTTTTGGCCTCTACTTATCAAACCAATTTATTGTATTACCAATCTACATATATAAATACCTGTCTGTGTTCATCATCTAATGAAATACATTTACATTTGACCAGTTTACTTTTTCTGAAATTGCCTGCGTCCCCCAAAAACCATTGTGCGAAAATTTTGAACGGGCAAAGCTATTATATATATATATAAAGTTATCCATATCTATATATAAATGTATATATTAGGGATCGAGTTCCCATTGCTGCACAAGGGGAATCTTGAACCAGTCCCGCTGTGGTCTCCCATCCATCTCCAGTGGAATCTGCTCAGCAGAGACGTCGGTCCCAGCGTCTCGCCTGGTATAGTACTGTGCAGAGACTTACTGCTGCTGCTCCTGGATCCTCTGTTGTAACCAGTATTGGAGCAGGCAGATTTGAGACTAAGTCCTCTGTTTCTCCATCTGAGCATGCCCAGGGCAACATCTTCCATTAGAGATCAGGGGTCACATGCTCGGATACAGCTGCGACTCCTATTGGTCCTCCTGGAAGGTCCTGAAGCTGTTGGTGTTCTGAAGCAGCTTCCTATTGGTCCTTTCTGGAAGGTCTCGTGCTTGTGGCTACTATAAAAAGGTGGCATAACCGCACGGCTGTGCGCTAGTATCAAGTTTGTTACGTGCTTGCGCCAGTGTGGTTATGCATGTGTTCAGGGACCCGGCTGAAATAAGCCTCTAGAATACCGGCACCTCCGGTGAGGAGATGTGTGTATGGGTTCAGGGCTCTGGCTGAAATAAGCCCCTAGTATACCGGCTTCTCCGGTGAGGAGTTTGCTGTGTGCATTGCTGACTACATAATGTTGAAGCTGCGCAGTCCGGATGTAACCCGGTGACGGCACGCGGACATCGCTATTAGTCATCGTTTAGGTTGCGACTCTGTGGAGCAACAGAGCTCTCTTATATCGCCATATAGCTCCACATCCTTTTATTTAGCGGCTCTGTGGAGCAACAGAGTTTGCCCACTTCGCCATATAGTGCTACGGCGACCATATCTGTGACTCTGCGGGATAACAGGGTTTGCTCATACCACCTACTGCGCCATCTTACTAGCAGCAGGTACTGCCTGCACGGTGGACCCCGGGCTGCGAACGCACCTTCTATTTATATTTATTTGGTGCGTTCGCAACTTTTAACTATATATGTACAGTTGTGTGAAAAAATGTTTGCCCCTTTCTGATTTCCTATTCTGTTGCATATCTGTCACACTTACATGTTTCAGATCACTAAGCAAATTTCAGATCACCAAACTGAATTTAAACAAATCCTGAATTCTGCCGTACCTGTTCTCAATCAAGAAATCACTTAAATAGCACCTGTCTGACAAAGTGAAGTAGACTAAAAATTCCTCAAAAGCTAGACATCATGTGATAAAACAAAGTGATTGAGATTTATCAGTCTGGAAAAGGTTATTGAGCCATTTCTAATGCATTGGGACTCCAGCGAACCACAGTGAGAACCATAAGCTATTAAAGTGGTGACCCTTCCAAGAATGGTGGGGGACTAAAATTACCCTGACGACTCTTCAAAGAAGTCACAAAACCCCCACAGCAACATCGAAAGAACTGCAAGCCTCACCTCAGTGTTTATGACTCCACCATAAGAAAAAGACTGCAAAAATGACCATAAAGAACATAAAGGTTCATGTTAGTTTTGCCAGAAAACATCTTGATGATCCCCAAAACTTTTGGAAGAATATTCTGTGGACTGCCGAAAAAGTTGAACTTTTTGGAAGGTGTATATCCTGTTACATCTGGCGTAGAAGTTACACAGCATTTCATAAAAGTAACATCATACCAACAGTAAAATATGATAGTGATAGTGTGATGGTTTGGGGCTGTTTTGCTGATTCTGAACCTGGAAGACTTGCTGTGTTAACTGGAACCATGACTTCTGCTGTCTGCCATCAAATCTTGAAGGAGATTGTCAGACCATCTGTTTGTGACCTCAAGCTGAAGCACACTTGGGTTATGCAGCAGGACAATGATCCAAAACACACCAGAAAGTCTACCTCTGAATGGCTTAAGAAAAACAAAATAAAGACTTTGGAGAGGCCTAGTCAAAGCCCTGACCTTAATCTAATTGAGATGCTGTGGCATTACCTTAAAAAGTTGAGTCATTCTCAGAAACCCTCCAATGAGGCTGAATTGCAACAATTCTGCAAACATGTGTGGGCCAAAATTCCTCTAGAGCAGGGGTGGGCAATTATTTTTCTTGAGGGGCCACAAGAGAGACAATGACTGTTGTGGAGAGCCAAACCAATATGCTGAAATTAATTATATTCAATAATAATATCAACATATTAATTATAATTATTATATTAATAATTATAAGATTAATTATATCACTTAATATTGAGCAGAATTAAGTACGCTAAATTGCCAAATCCCCCTATATACAATTTGAACCCGAATACAGACCCTTTAATATATCGTATGAGGCCCATACAGCCTCCCCATGTCCAGCATCTGAGGCCCAAACAGCCTCCCATGTCCAGCATCTGAGGCCCACATAGCCTCCACAGGGTCAGCATCTGATGCCCACACAGTCTCCCCAGGGCCAGCATCTGATGCCCACACAGCCTCCCCAGGGCCAGCATCTGATGCCCACACAGCCTCCCCAGGGCCAGCATCTGATGCCCACACAGCCTCCCCAGGGCCAGCATCTGAGGACCACACAGCCTCCCATGTTCATGTTAAGCCCCCATAACCTACCCATGTCCTTGTTAAGACCCCCATAGCCTCCCCATATCCATGTCAAGACCCATATAGCCTCCCATGTCCATGATAAGACCCATTTAGCCTCCCCATGTCCATGATAAGACACATATAGCCTCCCAGTGCCTATGATAAGACCCATATAGCCTCCCTATATGCAGCCAAACATCCCATACACCTAAATAAATTAAAAAAACACCACATACTCACCTTTCTCCCATTCCATGGATCTCTGCTCTGCTTCTGCCTCCGCCTCCAATGCGCTGACTCTCTGCAGTACACAGCTGACGCGATGACATGATGTCATCACGTCAGCTGTTTCACACGCTGATTGGTGGAGGAGTGGCCGGAGCCCCCTCACCATGCAGTCAGCGTGGATGGAGAGTGACTGCGGAGACAGCAAGCGAGCAGGCGGGCGGAGACAACAAGCGGGTGGGCAGAAGCAACATGCGGTTGGGCGGAGACGATAAGCGGGCGTGCGGGCTTTTTGAGACGAATAGGCAGGCACGGTGAGGCCCATGGGCCACTGTTTTCAGCCCCTTAGTTGTCTTGGTCCACGGGCCGCACTGGAACAGCCAGAGGGCCGGATTTGCCCAGGTCTGCTCTAGAGCGTTGTAAAAGACTCATTGCCAGTTATCGCAAACACTTGATTGCAGTTGTTTCTAAAAGTGGCTCAACCAGATATTAGGTTTAAGGGGGCAATCACATTATCACAGAGGGTCCTGTAGGTTTGGAATTATTTTTCCCTTAATAATAAAGACCTTCATTTAAAAAGTGCATTTTGTGTTTACTTGTGTTATCTTTGTCTGATATTTAAATTTGTTTGTGATCTGAAACATGACAAACATGAATAAGAATAGGAAATCAAGAGAGGGGGCAAACACTTTTTCACACAACATATATATAATATAGATACATACATACGTCCTGTATAAACATGTTAATATGTCAATCAAATTTAGCCTTTCCATGTACACACACACATATATATAAAAATAAGGAGAACCAGGAGCCTTAGGTGATAATAGTAAAAAAACATAAGTTTATTAATTTATTAAATAACATCACATAAGTCACTCATAATATAATAATACATGTGCAAACCAAGAAATGGAACAGACAGAGGGGACCAGACACCTCCAGAGAATATATATGTCACATATGTAATATGGTGACAAACTCCACCATAGAGCCACCGTGTGCCCAAGGGCAGCCCATAAACAGGACTAGTCTCAGAACAATAGTAACAGCTTAGCAAATCCTATGGAGCTTACCCAGGAATGGTGGAGAGTAGGAGGGGACGGGTCCCAAAATGATGTCCACCCCGATGCGCGTTTCGCTGGCACTGAACGCCGCTTTCTCAAGCGTATATATATATATATATGTATATGTATATATATATATATATATATATATATATATATGCAGTATATATATGCAGTGGGTTTGGAAAGCATTCAGACCCCTTTAAATTTTTCCCTCTTTGTTTCATTGCAGCCATTTGGTAAATTCAAAAAAGTTCATTTTTATCTCATTAATGTACACTCTGCACCTGAGACCCTTTGCTAAGTATTGAGTAGAAGCACCCTTTTGAGCTAGTACAGCCATGAGTCTTCTTGGGAATGATGCAACAAGTTTTTCAATCCTGGATTTGGGGATCCTCTGCCATTCTTCCTTGCAGATTCTCTCCAGTTCTTTCAGGTTGAATGGTGAACTTTGGGGAGCAGCCATTTTCAGGTCTCTCCAGAGATGCTCAATTTGGTTGAGGTCAGGGCATCGGCTGGGCCAGTCAAAAATTGTCACAGAGTTGTTCTGAGGGACATCTTTGTTATTTTAGCTGTGAGCTTAGAGTCATTGTCTTGTTGGAAGCACTCTGAAAGGTTTTCATTCAAAATATCTCTTTAGTTGCCCACATTCATGTTTGCTTCCATTGCAACCAGTCGTCCTGTCCCTGTAGCTGAAAAACACCCAAATAGCAAGATGTTGCCAACACCATGTTTCACTTTTGGGATTGTATTGGGCAGGTGATGAGCAGTGCTAGGTTTTCTCCACACATACCGCTTAGAATTATTACCAAAAAGTTCTATCTTCATCTCATCAGACCAGAGAATCATATTTCTCAGTCTGGGAGTCAATGTGTTTTTTAGCAAACTCTATGTGGACTTTCATATGTCTGGCACAGAGGAGAGGCTTCTGTCGGGCCACTCTGCCATAAAAGCCCGACTTGTGGAGGGCTGCAGTGATAGTTGACTTTGTGGAACTTTCTCCCATCTCCCTACTGCATCTGTGAAGCTCAACCACAGTGATCTTGGGGGTCTTCTTTACCTCTTTCACCAAGGCTCTTCTCCCACGATTGCTCAGTTTGTCTGGATGACCAGGTCTAGGAAGACTTCTGGTGGTCCCAAACTTCTTCCATTTAAGGATTTTGGAGGCCACGGTTCTCTTATGAACCTTAAGTACTGCAGAAATTATTTTGTAACCTTGGCCAGATCTATGCCTTGCCACAATTCTGTCTTTGAGCTCCTGAGCCAGTCAAGAATAGTTTCAGGGTTCTTCTGAAGCCACTCCTTTGTTATTTTAGCTGTGTTCTTAGGGTCATTGTCTTGTTGGAAAGTGAACCATTGGCCAAGTCTGAGGTCCAGAGCACTCTGGAAGAAGTTTTCATCCATTATATCTCTATACATGGCTGCATTCATGTTTCCTTCAATTGCAACCAGTCGTCCTGTCCCTGCAGCTGAAAAAACACTCCCATAGCATGATCCTGCCACCACCATGTTTCACTTTTGGGATTGTATTGGGCAGGTGATGAGCAGTGACTGGTTTTCTCAACACAAACCACTTAGAATTATTACCAAAAAGTTCTATCTTCGTCTCATCAGACCAGAGAATCTTATTTCTCATAGTCTGGGAGTCAATTTGTTTTTTTAGCAAACTCTATGCGGGCTTTCATATGTCAGGCACTGAGGAGAAGCTTCCGTCGGGTCATTCTGCCATAAAAGCCCGACTGGTGGAGGGCTGCAGTGATAGTTGACTTTGTGGAACTTTCTACCATCTCCCTAATGCATCTGTGGAGCTCAGCCACAGTGATCTTGGGGTTCGTCTTCACCTTTCTCACCAAGGCTCTTCTCCCATAATTGCTTAGTTTGGATGGACGGCCATGTTTAGGAAGATTTCTGGTGGTCCCAAACTTCTTCCATTTAAGGATTATGGAGGCCACAGTGCTCTTAGGATCCTTGAGTACTGCAGAAATTCTTTTGCAACCTTGGCCAGATCTGTGCCTTGCCACAATTCTGTCTCTGAGCTCCTTCGTCAGTTCCTTTGACCTCATGATTCTCGTTTGGTCTGACATGCACTGTGAGACATGCACTGGTCTTATATAGCCAGGTGTGTGCATTTACAAATCAAGACCTATCAGCTTAATTAAACATAGCTGGACTTAAATCAAAGAGTTGTACCATCACAAGGAAATGGACAGCATGTGACTTAAATATAAGTGTCTGAGTAAAGGGTCTGAATACTTATGATCATGTGATATTTCCGTTTTTTCTTTTTAATAAATTTGCAAAAATTTCTACATTTCTGTTTTTTATCAGTCAATATGGGGTGCAGAGTGTACATTAATGAGAAAAAAGAATGAAGTTTTTTGCATTTACAAAATAGCTGCAATGAAACAAAGAGTGAAAAATTTAAAAGGGGCTGAATACTTTCAGAACCGACTGTTTATATATTATATATATATATATATATATATATATAATATATTATATATATGTATATATCTGGGTGGACATATCATTGGTGCAACCTGTGCAGCCGCACAGGGGCCCAAGAGGTGAGGGGGCCCATTTATACCACCAAAGCAGGTGCAATTTTTTTATTTTTAGGAGCTCTTGTGCTGCAAAGGGCCATATATTTTTCTTGCACAGGGGCCCTTTTCTGTCTTTGTCTGCCAGTGGTAGATAGATAGATAGATAGATAGATAGATAGATAGATAGATAGATATTTGCGTGTGTTTTTGTTTGTGTGTGTACATGTCCAACAAGTTTAGCTTTTCATAAACCTGTTTGCTTGTTTCCAAGAGAAAAAAAGTATGAAAGCTGTCAGATAATGCTTAAAAATCTCTAGATCATTACTTGAAAGTGCGTACCATAAAAGAGGAAGTATATGTTTATAGGCAAGTTGTTTGAGAAATGAAAAGGTTTTTTGCGCTAAAGTTTATTACTTTGCAAGTAACACATATATTGTTACAGTACAGTATAATAGACAGTAAATATGTAGTATACACTGCCACATGTGAAGAGCAGGTGCTCTATTACCTCAATTTGTATCAGTGTTTTTGATAGCTCACTGCACTACTTTGAAACAGCACTGTATTATATCAAAATGTATTCTTTCTGAGACTAATGTGCCAAAATGTTTATTCCGCTTAGAAATGTACTCATTAATTTCTTGTGTTTGCACTCTTTGACATCCACTAATAGACTGTGTCATCCCAGCCAATAGTTCAGATGTTATGTGTGAATTGTGCTCATGCTGATGATCACTGCTGTTGGTAGCCTTATGAAATGAATTTTCTTTAGAGTTAAGGCTGAGTCTCACATAGCGATACACCAGCGATCCCGACAACGATCAGGATTGCTGGTGTATCGCTACATTATCGCTGCTGAGCTGCCAAACAGGCAGCTCAGGCAGCGATCAGTACAAGCGACACTGTGGGTAACATCGCTTAGTTACCCGCAGTGTACCTTGGATACCAGCGCCCTGATGCAGGGAGCTGGTAACCAAGGTACACATCGGGTTTCCAGGCGCTGCGCGGTGCCTGGAAACCCACTATGTACCTTGGTTACCAGCTCCCTGCTTCAGGGAGCTGGTATCCAAGGTACACAGCGGGTTTCTAGGCACAGCCCCACGCCTGGAAACCCGCTGTGTACCTTGGTTACCAGCGGATCGCTGGTCTCCCGCCTGTCACACGCAGCGATGCGTGCCTGTCAGCGGGAGACCAGCGATCAAAAAAATGTCCTGGCCTTTCAGCGACGATCAGCGATACCCAGCAGGGGGGCTGATCGTCGCTGAATGTCACACACAGCGAAATCGCTGGTGAGCTCGCTGCTGCGTCACAAAACTAGTGACTCAGCAGCGATCTCGCTAGCGATATTGCTATGTGAGACGGGGACTTTACAGAGACTGGTGAAAGCTAAATGTTGGTTAAACATTGTATGTTGAGGCCATTCGAAAACTGAGAGCTTACCAAATGTCAAATTAAAAATCACAAAACAAGAAAAACATCTGTAAAATTACAGGAAAACTGTACACCATATATTCAGAATTGATATAGCTATCGCCGAGCTTACTGTTAAATTATAAGACAAAAATCTTGACTATATTATTTCAAATTGATGTGACATCATCATTAAGATATCAGAGCTCCATTATTTTTAACTACAGTAGTAAAAGCATTTTATGCAAAAGTAGGAACATAAAAAAGATAGAGCAAAAATGGCTATTATATTTGATGAGCATTGTGAAAAGGAACTAGAGACAATGTGATAAGATTTACTCACAGATAAGTGAAACATAAATGCAAGATTAATCAAATCTAATCTAATCTATGAAGAATAAAGAGGATAATAGATGTAAAGCCCCCGTCTCACATAGCGATATCGCTAGCGAGATCGCTGCTGAGTCACTGATTTTGTGACGTAACAGCGATCTCCCCAGCAATATCGCTGTGTATGACATTCAGCGACGATCAGCCCCCTGCCGGGTATCGCTGATCGTCGCTGAAAGGCCTGGACATTTTTTTGATCGCTGGTCTCCCGCTGACAGGCACGCATCGCTGCGTGTGACAGGCGGGAGACCAGCGATCCGCTGGTAACCAAGGTACACAGCGGGTTTCCAGGCGCAGGGCTGTACCTAGAAACCCGCTGTGTACCTTGGATACCAGCTCCCTGAAGCAGGGAGTTGATAACCAAGGTACACAGTGGGTTTCCAGGCACCGCGCAGCGCCTGGAAACCCGATGTGTACCTTGGTTACCAGCTCCCTGCATCAGGACGCTGGTATCCAAGGTACACTGCGGGTAACTAAGCGATGTTACCCGCAGTGTCGCTTGTACTGATCGCTGCCTGAGCTGCCTGTTTGGCAGCTCAGCAGCGATAATGTAGCGATACACCAGCGATCCTGATCGTTGTCGGGATTGCTGGTGTATCGCCATGTGAGACCCAGCCTTTAGAAAGAAGGCAAGGTCATACCAAATGGTACGGATTATGCAAAATAAAATCCTAATTAAAATAAAGTAGATTTAAAATGTAAATAAGTCAAAATTTACAAAATGCTACCCAGTGCCAATCCTAACCGGGCTGTTTGCTTCTTTGTGAACAATATCTAATGAATTTAAGGTAATAATGAGCGAACATGCTCGGGCTAGTTCTTATCCAAGCATGCTCGGGTGCTAACCGAGTGTCTTCGGCTTGCTAGAATAATAGTGCCAATCCCTCCATGTGTGGTGGTTGTCTAACAGCCTCAAGACATGCAGCCATGGGGTATTAAACATATTATTTGAGCACGCCGAGCACACTTGGTTAGCACTCAATTATGCTCGGATAAGACATTTTCCGAGCACGTTCGCTCATCACTAATTTAAGACTGTCATAGAAAATTATTAATATTCTGTCTTGACACTATAGGAAATTTCAATTATTAGAGACCATAATTTAGATTATTACTAAATGTCCGAGCCCATTTATATAGATATAATGACAATGTATTATGATGGCTTAAAAATAGAAATATATTGGTTTGTCTCAGTATCATTTTACATATTGCATTCATTTTCAACTTCATTGCTAAAACTGCTCTGTTAGTGTATGTCGATCTGCTAATACGTTTGCGGAGGACAATGTTGAAAAGAAATATCATTAATTCACAAAAGAATGATTCTTTTGTTATTTTCTTGTTATATTTAGAGGGAATCTATCAGCAGGTTTTTGTTATGTAATCTGGCAGCAGCATAATCTCTAAGCTGAGACAGTGATTCCAGGGATGTATCACAGGTTAGAAAGAATCACAGTTTTCCTGCTGAAGATCTAGCAGAGCTCAGTTGCTGAGCTGTGTATAACCCGACCACACCATTGCTTTCTGTGTACGTTGTATAATTACAGAGAGCTGCTAATCAGTGCTGGAGGTGTGGTTGGACTAGGAGGCAAGAGACAGCTTGTCCTCTAGTGATTATCTCCTTCAGATAAAACACTGTATTGAAAAAACAAAACACAGTCCAGAAAGTGACATGTGCCCAAAATCAATGTCTCTGCATTTATGTTATGGTGCTCTCAGATTACATAGCAAAGTCTTGCTGACAGATTCCCTTTAAATAAATATTCTAGTTATAGGGGTTGTCTAAATAACAAACACAGCAGGTTCTCACCCTCCCTAGGTCCAACATTGGTTGTCATGTTCTACTCTGGTCTCATTGTTCTGACTGTGTTCTTTTAGATACGTTACATTGACAGCATGTGTCAACACTTTAGCCAATCACTGAGTACAGAGGCTTATGCCACTTACCTTGGCACGGCCTCTGATTCAGTGGTTTGCTACAGCCGTGATGCATGCTGTCTAAGTGATATCACCACTACAGACAAAACACTGAGACCCGAACAAGGGCAGACTGTAGTCACTGGACCTAGGGAATGTGTGTTTGTTATTTTAGGTATTTAACATTCATCAATTATTCACTAGATAAATGGTGGCAAGCTACATAAATTTCCACTAGATTATCTTCTATAAGACATGACACATCTGTTTCACTAATACCGTGATATAGAGCAGAATCACGCTTGAATAGAAATCTTGCTAATTTTAAAAGTTAACATTCTAATTTGAAAACATCAAGACTTTTTCATTAGAGTTCACTAATACTGTAGTCTAATTATTAGACTTCTTGAGCAAAAACATTCACAGCCCTCTGGTCTAGTAGCCACGTTGAGAGTCCTTGGGTGTTGGACTAGAGACCTTCGAACCTCCTATGTTGTATCCTTGGATTAAGCAGTCCTGATGTGACAACATCCTTGAAATGTGCTATGCATAATGATACGCCAAGCCTACCAATCAGAAGAGAGATCAGTGATGCTGGCAGGTAAGAGAAGATTCATTGGGTTCTGGTCGGGCAGCTATGTACTTCTGATGCGGCTACTGGACTAGGGTCCTGCAAAATCCTTTTGCTACACTCTGCTAATTATGCAAACCCTTTATGACGCTTTTATAAATTACCCATTAGAAATTATGATTTTCAAGTTTTAGAATGAAGAATAATTATAGCTTTTCAGGTTTTGTCTTACTTTGAATTTTGCATTTTGTTAATAAGTTTTAGTTACTTTTAATAATTACTCTCTTAATAATCAAATAATATAACTGACTGTTCACTAGCAAGTTGGCCATTTAATATTCATTAATAGATAAGAGCAAAACCGATAGTTAACAGTATGTCTTGTGTATAGTTTAATGTGGATTACCATACTCCTCTGCATTTCTCCTTGACAAAGCCAACAGCGAAATGTATGTTGGTGTCCTAGTGTTCATACTTCCTCGTTGATATTGATGGTATGTGTGTAATTTGATAAATACACTTTATCTTTGTTGTACCATTTATTTTTTATATATTTACCAACTTGTTGGAAACACTTGTACAGCGATACTAATTATAATATGTTTTGACTATATCCGCTATATACAAAACCTACAAAAATCAAAAATGAGCAAAAACTCTGCTGTAATTAAATAAGTAAAAAGCAAAAGTGCATTTAAATAGCACAGGGTTCTTAGTAATATTGTTTTTCATCAAAAATAGCATAAAAGCCATCCCACCGTCGAAAAGGTGACTCTGATCAGGACGTTCTACACTGTCTAATATTAAAAACCTTACCATGTGTCAAAGTTGACCTCATTGTGTGAATAAAAGCAGACAAAAGGACCGTGTTCACCGTGCAGACAAAAAGCAGACAAAAGGACCGTGCATGTTCACATCGGCCATAAATCATACAAAGCGTACAAAAAAACAAAAATGAGCCAAAACCCTGCTGAAGCTAAATAAGTATAATCAAAAGAGCATTTAAATAACATAGAGTTCTTAGTAATACTGTTTTTATCAAAAATTGCATAAAATCCATCCTACCGTCGACAAGGTGACTCTGATCGGAACGAATGTATGTAATTTGATAAATACACTTAATCTTTGTTGAACCATTTATTATTTATATATTTATTTACCCACCTGTACATTGAAATCTTTATTACAATATATTTTGACTATATCCTCTATATACAGACCATCCCTTCAATTACTAGAGAATATAACACCTTTACTTATATAATATGCATTATAGATACATTTGTCATGAACATTCCTTTGTGCAATGCTACCCACTATTTGAATGTATTGCTTTTGATAATCATCAATAAATGTATAACTTTTAGATAATTTTTTCTTGTGGTTATTCACTACTCTGTTTTTTTGAAGGTTTAACATAAATTCATTAATGAATGTCCAACTGTCTTAAATATGTATTATTTATATTGTTCTGTATGTCTAAGATTGGAAGTTGCAACAGATATACTCCTGGCAGATTGCTCAGACTAGTTAACATGCCACTAAAATTGAGATGATGATTTGTAACTGTGCAGCAGGTTAGGGGCTCTATGCATGTAAATTACACAGGTATGTGCACAAAATAAGTCAGCTCATAAGAAGAACCTTGAATCCATGCCTATGTATTTATTTCATAGAGTGATGAAATATCACTTACACTTAAGTTTTCTATATACTACAGAATGTTATTTCCCATATACTATGTCCAGTTGCGTTTTTTTATTGAGCTTTCCAAAGAGAGAAAGTATTATATTATTTACTGAAAATGGTACAATGGGTGAATATAATACAAAATGGGAAAAATAGCTTTAAGGATAAATGGCTTAGAAAAATATTTCTTCTGACCTAATGCAGTGATGCAAAAGGCCTAAAGTAAAAAGAAAAATATTGACTTGAGGTATAAATATAGAAAGCAATAACATTTACTTCACGCAACTGTCATTTCCTTGTAAAATGTTTATCCAAGCAGATGACCAATTTATTATTTATATGAACATGTGAAATAATGTTACATTTCAAGCTCCTCTAAGGCCACACAGCCGACCACAGGAATGTTTTCCTCAAAAAACTTTTCCCGTATATCTTTTACGAACACAAAAGATATGCCAATACTGTATAATAGAGAATTGTTTTAAACTTATCACTGTTCTGGCATTGGCAGCAAAGGATGGGGTAATGATGGCACGATTGGTGGCAACTGCTGCCCAGCACACTCTGCCCTCAACTCTTCTAAATGGAGGAATGTTCTCAACTCCTTGGTCAGTGGCCTGAGGGCCATCAAGATATTGATCGTAATAAAGTTATATGGGGCGATAACGATCATGCAAATCATCAGGACTAAAACAAAAGAAGAAAGCCAACCATAAAGTCCACAAAATAGTATGATAACAATATAATATTTATTAATTACAATAATATACAGGAATTATAGGAACAACAAATCAATGTGTACAAAAAATTAATTTATTAAAAACAAGGGTGCACACGCAGATGAAAAAATTGGCCATAAGCAGTAAATACCGAGATGTAATCAGGGCAAAGAAAGTGCCAATCACAACGTCAAAGTTATCAATTGGTAAATAATTCATAAATAATACCTAGTGGATAAATGACAACCAAGACTATAAAGTGCATACAAGGAGTTAATAATTATCAATGATAAAGTTCTTAGTGCTAAGGTGTAAAGCAGGAGTCTCAAGCTGCACTCCTGGAGGGCCGCAAACCGTGCGTGTTTTCAAGATTTCCTTAGCATTGCACTAGGTGCTGGAATCATCTGTGCAGGTGATTAAATTATCACCTGTGCACTACAAGGAGATCCTGAAAACATGACCTGTTTGCAGCCCTTGAGGAATGCAGTTTGAGACTTCTGGTGTAAAGGATAAGAACAAGGGTAATTCCAGTGTAAAAAGGCTATACAAAGAGATATCAGCATAAAAGCGTACTGTAGATAGGGATAGTTTATAAACTGATATGTAGGCACATTGAATCAGCAATAGTACTGGATAGAGAAGAGATCATATCTAAGTATGTAAAGATCAAGTCAAAGGTATAGTAAACGTAGTAATGCTTCAGTGCATACAGAGGTAGTAGGATCTCACTTTCCGAGATGGCGTCCTCCCCAATGCGCATTTTGGCACGTTGCCTTCGTCACCAGGACTGTCAAGCCAACTAATGATAGGATAGTTTCTGTTTGTTTCCCATCAATTGCAAAATGTTTATTTGTACTATTACTCTGATCCAGGTGAACATATTATTTGATGGATCATTTGTGCTGTAAACAAATTTCTGTACCTTATTTGCCCTTCTGATTAACCTCTTGGTTACTCCTCTGAATTTCATAGATATGATTCTGTTTATGTTTCTTTCTCTTCTTCTGATCTGGCTTACTGACACCCCTTCCTTTAACTTGCTTCATTACCACCTACTCTGTTGATGTAACCTTCAATGAGGGGCATCTTCGAAGAGGAGTAGGTTCAGGTATAGAGGTGGCAGGGTGAAAACCAGGGTGTCTTTGGGACCTGTTCAGAGAAGTCACTTGCACTGAATCCTTCAATGAGAGATCTTGTCTGTTTACAGTAATGCTACGATAAAGTAGCTATGTATAGAAGGTATAATGATACAATTCTCAATGGCAGTTGTCATGTTAGGGAAAGTCATCCCAATTATCAAAGGCATCACAGAGGGTTAACTTTTTCTACATTTACTCTCACTGTCCCTTTTAGTAAACTGACATTTCATTGGGCAGGCTGTTCATCAAACTTTGCGTAATTGCCCCTTATTATTAGCCAAAGCCAGGATTCCAAATAATAGCATGAAAATATCAGTGACATTTATTTACATTAGTTGCCATGCTTGTGTTCAGAAATGAAGAAAATTCTAAGTTTCAATTAATGTTATAGATTATGTTATAGATCCATTAATTGTAACCACAAACAAATTGAGGGATCATCAATACCAAGAAAAAAAATCTTAAAACTCCAAAGAAATACTGATAAGAAATTAAAATTGTGAGCCCCAATGGGGACAGCGATGATAATGTCTCTATAGAACTGTGGAATAAGGTGGCACTATATATGAAAAGAATAACAAATAACAATACCTATTGTATTTAATTAATTAGTTAATTGCAATATAATATGAAAGATAAATGTATATTATAAAAAATGCTACAAGAATCCTACACTCTAAATATTAAATATATGTATAACTCATATTTTAATACTAGTGCAAAATTCCCTAAAGTATACAAAAGCTTAGAATATTTATTCACAATATATTCACTATATACAGTACAGTAAAGTGATAAACCCAAACACATCTTGTCTACGTATAAATTATATTTAACGGCAACAGTACTATATGTGAAATGTACTGTAATCTACTGTCAAAGGGTAACATATGAATGGAACCTAGTAGAGCATAGGGAATATATCCATTATTTTACTACAGTAAGTAGCAAGCAGCTGACAGCTTACAATGCTGCTTGCAAGCACAAAGTTAATGAATACTTGTAGATAAAGTGGTCATTTAATGACAGTACATTGCCCTTGTACAAACAAAAGACCAGAGCAGATGAGTTTAATTCAAAATGTCAAAATGGATTGTGAAGTGCCTCTCATTTGTGTATTGTTCAATGAAAAATGCTGAGACCAGACGGCATTTATATTTTTATTTTATGAAATGTTAAGTCAGATTATTAGGCAGACATCTCCATTAGTCATATGGAGATAAATAGGACTGGACAGCAAAAGGTTAAGAAAAAAACATACCGCACCACTCTCCTTTCTGGATTTAGTCACTGCTCAATGCCCAGTGCCCACTGTTTATTCCTCCATGCCTCCATTGCTTTGCATCTCTGGCCTGATGTTCACTTTGGGCTGCAACTTCCAACTGCAAGTAGGCCTGAGAGCATACACATTGTACTCCCTTGAATCAAACCAACATAGCAAAGATGCAGAGGACAAGACACTGTGCAGGGAGCAGCTAACTGGAGAGGTGAGCAATTAGGTAATTTGTGTTTTAGCCCCTGATGGTCCTCTACTGTTCAGCAAAATGGTGGCCTCAGGTGGACGCTTAATTTTCTGAATTTGTGCTGAGCAAAATTCTAGAAATCGGTATTCTCCAGAATGAGTATGGTTTTAAAATGTTAGTAGAATTTAATTTCACTTGAATAAATTTGCCCATTTCTACAATTTTCACATGTCCAATTTTTAGCTCAGACAGACTTACTGTATGTATAAGTTTGATCGGATATATGGATCGCATTCAACCTTGCAAATCAATGAGTCCATAGAAATCTTATTCCCATGCACTGACACAAAGGAGAAGAAGGAGATATTTGTTCTCCATCTTCTCACAGTGTGAACAGATTCTCTCAGCTGATAAAACTGGATAACACTGTGCTGATACTGGGATCAATCTGTGATTAGAGTTTTATTACAATGTCATTAGCATAATTGGGCCAAATCTCTTGGATGAGAGAATCTACAACAGCCCCCACAAACCCTGTCTCAATTGCTGAACCTGTAGGTCAAACATCCGCTCACAATCCTAAAATCATCCTAAAATACCTGCTGTATTCCCTGCCTAGATTATTATACAGGCTATTATAGTCCCTCCTGATTGGCTGCAATATATATGATGTGATAGCTGCAATCATTATGGGGAAGCTCACGGGGCTTTAACGAGCTCTGCATTGCCCTGGAACACCAACCTGTGCATGTGAAGACAGCCTTGAGAAAGACCACTGATGGTCGAAACACTGGACCGTATATCTGTATGCACTTGTCGGATTTAATAAATCATCACTTATTAGCACCTCTCATCTATTATAAATTGTGTCCCGTAATAAAACCTGATTGCATCGGAGCTCATGTCGGACTTCTGTGCCAATAATTTCCTTAACCTTAATTTGGCACGCATTGATGGAGCTTAAGCCATACATTTTAACTAAATCATGTCATATCTATGTAAGACCATATTCCCTCTTCTTGTGAAAAGCAGTGTTTTACACATATGAATAATAGGTTATTTAAAATTTAAAGCTAATTTAAGCAGTCCGGCAATCAAACTTTGATTATTCTCTGCAGCATATAACACTGATTAAGCAGGCCAATTGATGCCTAAATGTTGATTTCTATGATCACGTGACAATTATGTTAACGATCAGCCAGTGTGCATAGAAGTGTTATAGTAATTCCAAACAGGCCATAAAATGACCATGAATAGACTTCGTATAGCCAATTGTTGGTCAATTATTTTTACTCATAAGATTCATCATTTAATCTTGTAAAAACCATATGTACAGTGTTCCCCTGGTATGTACTAAATTTTGACCAAGCAAAGCCACTAAAGCATTTTTTAACTAACTTCCATTTTATTTAACTTTTACAAATAAAAAAATACAGTTTTTGAGATATCATTAATGTCATTTTGACTCATCCACTCTACAGATGTTTTTAAACTCAAGCTTGTAGGGTAAACCACCAACTTCTTATTTGCAAATGACTAATGCATAATGATTGCATTTGGTTGTTAAACCAACGGTTGCAATTAAAGTTCAGGTTTGCAACTCACTAGTTACATACTGTGAGACCTATTCAAGACAAATGTTCTCATCAACAGAGAATGCAACAAAATCTTGTTATGCAAGACCTCGGGTAAAAGAAAGTCACTTAACCTCCATGTACTCTTTCACTGTGTCTTTATTCTAGCTGTGCTTTACTCATTTTTCACCCCTCACTGTGCTGGCATACTAAAAATTGCAGCTTTGTTCTCATTTAACTGTAACACATTTTGCTTCTGTCTTTATACATCTCAGGAATTCTTTTTACACTGGCAGTATGAATGCTGCTCTCTCTGGCTTATTTATTTTCCTGGCACATTTTAGTTAATTTCTTATTCATTTTATTGAAAAGTGAAATTGTATTTAATTGTAGATTGTTTTTAGTGCATTTATTTAATTTGTCATAAAAATAAAAATATTACAATTTAGTTTTAAGTGCAATGTCATTGCCAAAGTAGAAATTAAACTTAAAAAAAAAATCCTTCATAAATATACAAAAGTTATTAATATGGAATTGTTAAATTAAATTGCATTAATACATTTTATACATTTTCTTTTTCTTGATTTACCCCTCCTTCATTACTAAAATTAGTTCTTGACTGAAATAAAATCATGTAAGAAAAAATCAGTCAGTATAAACACTGCTCAAAAAAAGGAAACACTCAAATAACACATCCTAGATCTAAATGAATGAAATATTCTCATTGAATACTTTGTTTTGTACAAAGTTGAATGTAATGTGCTGACAACAAAATCACACAAAAATCATAACTGGAAATCAAATTTTTGAACCAATGGAGGCCTAGATTTGGAGAGACCCCAAAATGAAAGTGGAAACAAGTCAAAATGAAAATCAAAAGAAGACAAAATTAAAGTGGCATGAAGTCAAAATGATGCTCAGTTTTGTGTGTGGCCTCCACGTGCATGTATGATCTCCCTACAATGCCTGGGCATGCTCCTGATGAGGTTGCAGATGTTCTCATGACGGATCTCCTCCCAGACCTGGACTAAAGCATCCGTCAACTCCTGAATAGTCTGTGGTGCAAAGTGATGTTGGTGGATGGAGCGAGACATGCTGTCCCAGTTGTGCTCAATCGGATTCAGGTCTGGGGAACGGGCAGGCCAGTCCATAGCTTCAATGTCTTCATCTTGCACGAACTGCTGACACACTCAAGCCACATGAGGTCTGTCATTGTCCTGCATTAGGAGGAACCCAGGAGCAACCGCACCAGCATATGGTCTCACAAGGGGTCTGAGGATCTCATCTGGGTAACTAATGGCAGTCAGGCTACCTCTGGCGAGCACATGGAGGGCTGTGTGGCCCTCCAATGAAATGCCACCCCACACCATTACTGACCCACTGCCAAACAGGTCATACTGAAGGATGTTGCAGGCAGCAGATGGCTCTCCATGGCGTCTCCAGACTCTGTCACATCTGTCACATGTACTGAGTGCGAACCTGCTGCCTGCAACATCATTCAGCATGTGGGTCAGTAATGGTGTGTTGTGTCATTTCTTTTGAGGGCTACACAGCCCTCCATTTGCTCACAAGAGGTAGCCTGACTGCCATTAGATACCGAGATGAGATCCTAAGATCCTAAGATTATAAGACGCACCCACAAGAAGTGAAACTCATAAATTATAAAGAGTCTTTACAAACAGAGTACTCTATTTCAAGTATTTATTTTTGCTAATGTTGATGATTATGGCTTAAAGTTAATGAAAACAAAAAAAGTCATTAACTCAGTAAATTAGAATAATTAACAAAAAAGCCTGCAAAGGTTTCCTAAGCATTTAAAGGTCCCTTAGACTCCACAATCATGAGGAAGACTGCTGACTTGACAGATGTCCAGAAGGAAGTCATTGACACACTCCACAAGGAGGGTAAGCCACAAATGGTCATTGCTATAGAATCTGGCTGTTCACAGAGTGCTGTATCCAAGCGTATTAATGGAAAGTTGAGTGGAAGGAAACAGTGTGGTAGAAAAAGGTGCACTATCAACCAGGAGCCATGTCATCTGCTGGTGTAGGTCTATCAAGACCAAAGTCAGCACAGCCACCTACCAGGAAATTTAAGAGCACTTCACAATTCCCTCTGCCACAAGTTTTTTGGAGATGGAAATTTCATTCTCCAGTAAGACTTGGTACCCGTCCACACTGCCAAAAGTACCCTTACCTGGTTTTAAATTAATAGTATCACTGTGCTTGATTGGCCAGCAAACTCTCCTGACCCTAACCCTAAAGTATTGTGAAGAAGAAGATGAAAGACACAAGACCCAACAATGCAGATGAGCAGAAGGCTGCTATCAAAGCAACCTCGACTTCCATAACACCTCAGCAGTGTCACCAGCTGATTACCTCCAGATCACCGACCAAGTATTGAGTGAATTACTGATAATAAATTTCAGGAGGACAACATTTCGGATTTTAATCTAATTTTTCAAGCTGATAGTGATCACTGTGCCACTATGGGACAATCTTAATTTTAACTAGAGGCAGGTATCAATACTGTCAGAAATCTGCAAAGCAGTAAATTACTCCACTATGTCTGGTGAAGAAAATGAAGGTCTTATGACAGTTGTCTACTGGTTTTCCCAAGGAGTCCTGCATGTTGTAAAACATAATTATTAGGAAGCTCCCATGTTTTCCCATGAGAAACATTTATCACATACCTATAGAATATTGTAGATCTCACTGGTTACATCTTATTCAGCCTTTCCATATCTCCTAAAGAGAAGAATCTGAAAGCATATGAATGACAACTTTCATACCATGACTCAAAAAGTAAAATGCTAAAAGGCCCTTTCTCTTCTCTAATTCACACATACTGTTTGAAGACAATGATAAAAGCAGTTCCCTGTTGGTTACCTGTTCTCGTTTAATCATTATTATTAGCTATAATAATTTTACTATAATAATGTTGATAAAATCATCTGCTGAAAACCTTAAAGGGGTAATTGACTTTGACAAAAAATAGTTTAAACAATTAAAGAAGAAATTGTGATAGCTCCCCCTACTGCTGCCATTCCAATGCTGTCAGATTTTCTGCCTATCTTTACTCCTTGCCTCAAATGATACCTGTTTGTAAGATGCACGTGGATAGGTGACAATGTTAAGGGGATTGAATTTGTTCTTAGCAATGATCTACTGTTAGTTGAGCTTAGAAACAACTGCAATAATATAGGCAATAAAGAAAATAGCATAAGTATCTTCAAACTGGATTGATTAGAACAACAGCAATGATCTACAATGGCAATAACTGAAAAAAATTCTGAATAATTGCAGTCACAGATAATGGACCCTGGGGCTCTGGGTCTTGCTGCTCAGCACAGGAATTCTTTCTGTGCCTGGTCAGTCTGTCTGGTTGCCAAATCCTAGGAGCAGTCACAGCCTGTCTCTTGCTTCTACAGCTCTTTGACAATGCTAGTGTGGCCTGCAGTCCCCACCAGTCGCTGAGATGCAGCCAACTCCTGTCTTTCTCTCTGTCTGTTCCTCAGGACACACACTTTGACCTGTACACCTTAGAAAATAGCTATTGGTGCACAATTGCCAGGGTTACAATGTAACAGCCAAAGTGATCAGTGATTGGATAAACAGGTAGTTCCTGAGTACTAAGAGGATCAGGAAGTAGAGACCAATGGGGACGAAGGAAGAGCCAAACTGGAGAGAAAGAGGAATAAAATCACTTTTTTCATGCCCTTCTGTGCCTTTTTATCAGTGTGCCACCCATTTACCTTTGCAGTACAGGCAATCATATTCATATTCAGTTAATACATATATATTAACCTTGCTTATTTTAAAATTTGTGGAATTATCTTCTGACATTGTCAACACGAGCAAGTTTGAAATAGCATGATGAACATTTTATACTTGTCTATAAGGCAGTGAAAAAAAAAAAGTACTGACATGGCTGTGATTGGCCGGCGCACAACATGACCCAGCCTTCATAAAGTGTAAGGTTAGGATGCAATTGGAATGAGGGACTGATTCTGACTATGCACTCAGCAAAAAATCTGTGTGTACTCTGCAACCCATATCTGTGGTAGTACTGTGCTAGTACTGTGTTATAAGCCACTGTATGTACTGTGCAAAGCTGTCTGTTAGAGTACTGTGCTAAAAGCCGCTGTGTGAACTATGCTCCTTTGCCTATGGGAGTACTGTTCCTTTAAGCCACTGTGTGTACTCTGTGCCCACCCCGCCTGCGGAAGTACTGTTCCTTTAAGAGAAATAAATAATTGGCATCAGACGTCTCATAGCCATTTCTAGGCAAAATAAATGTTTTTTTCTGGATCACTGTGTGTTTTTTAGTAGACAGGGAAATAAATAATTGGCATTAGCTGTCTAGTTGCCATTTCTAGGACAAAGAAATAGTTTTTCAGGACTGAGGTGTGTTTTTTAGTAGTGTTGCAAATAAATAATTGGCATCAGCCATCTCATTGCCATTATTGGGCAAAAAAAAACTAATTTTCCAGGACTGCTATGTATTTTTTAAAACTCAGGGAAATAAATAATTGGCATCAACCATCTAGCTGTCATTTCTAGGCCAAATAAATAGTTTTTCAGGACTGCTGTTTGTCTTTTAGTAGTCTGGGAAATAACTAATAAGCATCAGCCATCTAGTTTCCATTTCTAGGCCAAATAAATACACTTTATATATTGCTGCATCTTTTCTAGTAGTTTGGCAAATAAATAAATCTCAGTAGCAGCCTTCTCGTTGCCAATTGTAGTCCAAACAAATAATTTTACTGTACTACTGTGTCTATACAAGTAGTGTTTCTAAAATATTTTCATAAACGTTTTGGGAGTAGCGTCTCTAAAATAAAATTCTACTCTGCAACCATCTTTTTCTCATCTTCTATTGTACTGCTGTGTCTATACAAACTGTTTTTCTTAAAGATGTTCTACTCTGCAGATGTATTTTTATAAGCAGTGTATCTAAAAATATTTGTACCATGCAGTCATCTTTTTTCCCATTTGTGGGCCAAAAAAAATATTTTATGTCTACAGCTGTGTCTTTATGAGTAGTGTTTCTAAAAAAATTGCATTCTCTCCAGCCGTGTTTTTGGGAGTAGTGTGTCTAAAATGAAACTATTAAACTCCTCTAGGCAGCCATCTCTTTCCCATTTGTAGGACAAAAAAAATTATTTTATTGTATCACTGTGTCTATATGGTTAGTGTTTCCTAATTTTTTTTTACTCTGTAGCTGTCGTTTTGTGAGGAGTGTATCTAAAAATTTTTGCACCATGCAGCAATCTCTTTCTAATTTTTGGGCCAAAAAATTATTTTATTCTATGACTGTGCCAATACGAGCAGTTTTTCTAAAAAAATATTCTACTCTGCAGCCTTATTTTAGTGAGTGGTGTGTTTAATAAAAAATTAAAGTATGCAGCCGTCTCTTTCCCATTTCTGGGCCAAAAACCATCTGGGAGTACTGTGCCAGAAACCCTCTGTGTGTACTGTGCCAAAAATCCTTTATTTGTACTTTACCAAAAAGCTCTCTGTGCCAAACTGCCTCGGTTTGTACTGTACCAAAAGCCTTGGTTTCTACTTTACCAAAAAGCCTCTGTGTGCACTTTGTCAAAAAGCCTCTATTTATACAGTAACAAAATATTCCTGTTTGTACATTATCAAAATAGGGACCATATCAGATGGTGTTGTTGGATTTTGCTATTTGCTGAGTAAGGTTTTCCACATTTCTGCAATTCTAACCATTCCTTCTAAGGTGGTGGCAGTGCCACAGCCTTGTTAGCGACTTCATCCTCCTCTGCCTTGTGCTTCCATTGAGCCCCACTATCAGGTGAGGGCACAGTTATTAGTGCAACTACTAGTGTGCATTTTTATTCCCACATTTTCAGATCTGGCTGTAGTGATGGAAGTAAGGATGGTACTTTGTTCCTATACAGGGGATCCATCAGGTTGGCTACTCAGTAAACAGCACTTGTAATAATCTGGGCAACTTGTTAGTCATTGCACAGGCACAGCAGCGTTTATTTCCTCATATATACCAGGTTGCCCAGTGCCAACGACAAGCTGTACTCAGTGGGAGGTGTATTGTGTGGGTCATACAGCTTTAGTGATGTTTGCTTTGTATTCACCTTTTTTTGTCAGTTATAACTACTTTGCAAAATGTTTATTATACCATGACATCATAAGGATTAAAACCTCTGTATGTTACTTCTGTTGTCTTACATTGCTATATTCTACGACTAAGGTATTAGGCAGGATCTGAACCTGGATCTGAGGAATCTGTGGTCTCTCATCCAGATCCAGCCAAGGCAGATGCTGCTCAGTTTCGCCATTGATCCCAGTGCCTAGCCAATACCCGAGAGGCACAAATAGTTACGTGGGTCTTTGTTCATAGTAGCCTTAAACCTAGGTTACGGAACAAGAAAAGGCTGTTGTAAGCCTAAGTCCAGAAATGCCTGCACTGAGCATGTCCATGACATGGCGAGCCATGATTGGTGCTTAATGTCAGGTGATCCTCTGACCTGGCATCGCTTGATTGGTCACGGATGACGTCATCGGTGATGCGATTGACGAGATGGCTGGGGGCGAGATTAGCCCTTAAATAGCTTATCTGTCCGCAGCGCGGTCAGATCATACTAAAATAGGCAGTGCTCATGTGTGGACGTACCAGAATCTGGGTTCCACGTGCTCTCTAGCTTTGCTCTCCGGGACCTGCCGATGCCAGAGTACGCTCGGCTAATTATCACAGGTCCTTTAGGCAGGTTTAGCTTATGCCAGGCAGGTAGCCAATGTGCTCAGTCTTGCTACGAATATAGGGTAGCTCTACACCCTAAGCAGACTGCGGGGCATGTAACCTGTAACTAATGTGTGCAGTCCTGCTACGAATATAGGGTAGCTATACACCCTGAGCAGACTGCGGGGCGCGTAACCTGTAGCTAACATGGTGCATTCCTGCTACGAATATAGGGTAGCTATACACCCTGAGCAGACTGCGTGGCGCGTAACCTGGGCATCGCCTGTCAAGCTGAATAGAGAGTTGCTCAGCCCGGTCTCATGCCGGCGGGTAGCACATACACCTGGCATCAGTCGCACACACTTCCTAGAGGCTGGCAACAGGGCTACATCTACACCAGCTTGCAGCACATAGTGCAAACCTAAAATCTGGCAAGTGGCTTCTGTGCCATTAACAGGGCTACATCTACGCCAGTTGATAGCACATCTCCCGTTAACGGAGATAGTGCCAATTCTACATCTCCCCTAGTGTGAATTAACACAGGCGAGTTCTAATGTTAGATTTCTGTCGTCAGTTTGACCCTCATACTCTAGGGGTATTCGGCAGCAGTGAACATAAACTGCATCGCGGACCCCGGGTTCGGTTGCAATCCATTATATAATAAAACTGTTGCAACCGAGCTCATAACATAAGGGATACGGCCAGAAATGCGTTAGAATGTTGGATTATTTTTAAACCTTTCTGGACAACACTGTTCCTTTTTAATGGATTGAAATAAAAATTGAATTTTATTCATAAACAGCCTAGGGATCTTTTTCCCTTTTTTGCCTTAAATTTTTCTCATGGTCAACGGACCTGGATCCTAGCTGTATTTTTGAGTGGAAACCATCTATTCATCACATGATGAGGCTTATTTCCTTACTTTTTTCTATTGTGTGGATCCTCTGTATCTTCTGTATCTCTCCAGCCTTGATCCAGTGATGCATGTGAGCTGCCTTAAGTGCCACCCTGCTGTGATCATGGTTATTTGTCATCCTTGTCATCCTTTAATACTGTCCCCTGGCTGGATATTTGTGTGACTGACCACTGTTGGTACAGGAACGCATCCTCCATGACATGTGTGGAAGCCAGGCCTGATAATTGTGTGAATGTTCCCTTTTCCTCCTACTCTAACTCTTGTGCTACCCCCTCATCCATTATCGACTGAAGATTTTTTTCTAGGCGTCATAGAAGTGATATAGCAATGCTGATCATATTTGTGGAACACGGGACACATGTCCTGCATGTAGGTCCACTAGTTCAGGGTTCCCCAACTCCAGCCCTCAAGGCCCACCAACAGGTCATGTCTTCAGGATTTCCTTAGTATTGCCCAGGTGATAATTTCATCACCTGGGCAATACTAAGGAAATCCTGAAAACATGACCTGTTAGTGGGCCTTGAAGACTGGAGTTGGGGAACCCTGCACTAGTTTGTCATGAAATGGTGTTGCTCTGCAGAACGACTCAATCGTGCGTGCTACAGCTCCAACTCCAATATTGCCTGCTGCGGCTTGCACACTCTCTACAGTATGTGCAAGGTGAAGTTTCACCTTGTGGGTATGTTACATATGAGGCGATGATTAGAAACACACAAGTAAAGCTGTAGCACAGATGGCTTGCACTTTCAGCAGCAGCTCTGACTTACATGTGTGATTTTTAAGGAGACTGCACCACCAAAATCAGCACATGCACCAGGCAAGGTATGTGCTTCAAATCGGCTAGGCCCAGAGCTGTTATGAAATTTTATCACACATCACCAGGCTGGGCTTAAGATTTATCGACACCAACCACACAAGTCTGTTATTTGATCCCCATCCACAGCTACTGTGGGGTGTGGGAATTTTCCCACAAATATATCAATTTTCAAACTCCCTGCTGTATTTTCCCCATAGCTGTGCTGAAGTTGGATGTGCATGTTTTACATTGACCAAATGAGGAGATGGATGAGTAGGAGGTTGAGGAAGAAGGGGCAGCATGGACAGATAAACATCCAGCAATCCACAGTGGTTGTAAGACCTGAGCCAAAATGCTTTCCCCCTCAGGCCCAGCTGCCACTACATTTATCCAGATGGCAGTTAGGGAGATATTACATCCCTTATCAAATAGTTTAATGACTTATCTGTTTTACCCACTTCAAGACTGACAGCACAAGTCTTGCAGAGATTGGACAGAACCCATTTCCATTCCTTCAATTTATGTGTAATAGGAAAAGCAATCACCCAATGGCACTCATGATACATATCGATCATGTCTGCTTAAGTACAATGGATTGATATGTACAAATCTTTCTCTGAGCCAGGAATAAAACTCAACAAATACTTAAGTGCAAAATTGCTTCTCATAGCAATACCAGATAACTATTTATGAAATGTTCCACTATTACCTGCTGAAGCTGAGACAGCCTTTTCAGTGTATGCAAGATGGAGATCCACACTTTTGGTACATCACATATGCGGGGAGCAGGATGACAGAAGTGATGCTACACTGCAGATAGGCAAGCGAATGCAGAGTGAGAATACCAAGAGTGCACATAGACTGCCCGCACTTTATGGCTGGATGAGGAAATAGTGGAGGAAGCAGAGTATGAGAAAGTGGCAACATGGACAGAGAAAAGGCTAGAGGCCAGCCACGGTGTACAGAAACAGCCAACGTAATTGCTAAGGGTCGGCCTCTGCCTTTTTGAACCCTGCTCCCTCGTTAGCTGTATAGCTGGGGCAACATGACTAACACCTTTTCCATCAAACTGCCCACATCACACGGAAGGCCTTGACTGGGACCTCATTATCCAATGTAGCACTTCTACAGTTTGTCATTAACTCTGCTGCTCCAGTAATCCAATTCTGCCCTCACTACTCCTCTGCTTCTCCCCTCTGCATATCCCTTCATTGTCTCCCAATTTCCAAAATATCCACTTCAAGCTACTAACACTCAACTGCAAAGCCGTCCCTAATCTGTCCCCCCTATATATCTCTGAACTACTCTGATATCTCCCACCACATAATCTCTGGTCTTCCCAAGAATTCCTTATCTTCTACACAATCATACTTTCGTTATTCAATCGCTTGCAAGACAGCTCCCGATTATCCCCCATCCTGTAGAATTCTGTGCCCCAACACATCCAATTATCCCCTACATTCAGAACTTTCAATGAAAACGTGAAAGTCCATGTCTTCAGAACCGCCTCACCACCACCAGAGCTGCTGTAACCCCCAAACTTTCTGTCTACTTCCCTATTATCCTATAGAAAGTAAGGCTGCAAGGGTAGAGTCTTTCCCACTGTACCTGTGTGTCATTTCTAGTGTGTTCATTGTAGTTTATATTTTGTATGAAACCTCTCTTCATGTACAGCAACTTGAAATCAATAGTGGTGTAAAAATAAAATAATAATAATCACTGCATTAAGTTCCACCCAGTCTTCACCCCTGCCCTCTTTGTTTGGTGTACACACAGCAGAAATTTGCATAATCAGAGATATGCTGTGATGGTCAACTGACCGTTTGCACTACACCACTCATATACTCATCCTCCAACAGAGCAAGTGGTTGGGCATCAGTACACTCAATCTCTTAAAATTGTGTGGCAGGGCCAGATAAATGGCCCACAGAACGACAACCATCAGAGTCATCGAAAAGCAGAAATGACTACTGCATGACTAGAGGTTCAGACTGCCTGCCTGATTTGTAATGGGGTGAGGTGGAAGACAGATGTCCATGGGCAGCAGGTTCAAAATCTAACTGGGGTCGGGTGGAAGACAAAGGAAATGGACATGTGTCATTGGACATGCTTCATATATATGAAATATGAGATGTAGGTTTTCCAAAACCTTATGTACTTAACATTATGACATTTTGACTTTATTTAAGCACTATATGCAGTAAGAGTTTTTTTACTTATTATATGATCTGTGATTAGCAGTATAGTTTTGCACTTGTATCTCCGTTATCTACTATTTAACGTGTTTTTTTAATAAAGATGTATTTTTCTTGTGATTAATTGGTGTAAGCTTCCAGTTTTTTTGTAGGGCTATAATGAACTTTTAGGAAGTACCAAGTATTAGGCCTGTTTTTTTGATAGACACCGCATAAAGTAGTTGAAAAGCATTGACTGGAACTGGCTCTGATTGTTGATATTAGAGGCATGTGCCAGCTATATAACTAAGAGGCACTCATCATGTATAGAGTGACTTTACTCCTGAGCCTTATCCAAGTATGCACACCAGACATCCACTGCTATACATCTACAGCAGATGTCGGAAAAGTCTAACAATGTATAAGTACAGAAATTTGTCTGTATAGGGACTTGTTTCACTATACATCCTTGTACTTTTGATTTAATAAATAACTAACTTTAAAACTTCAAAAAAGTTGCCTTGAAAATAATAATCAGCTGAAGCTATTTTTCCATTTTTGGGTGTTAATAGATATTTACAATGTACAACCTAATTCTAAACTAAATGAATTATTGTTTAGTTTTGTTATTTTTTTCTTTTGCATTAAGATTTTTTGATACACTGGTCTCCATCTGCAATTTCCTTTTGACTCATTGACTTTATTATGTCCAATTTTAGAAGAGAGTCCGAATTTTAAAGTTTAATTTAAACACACAATGCTTGCTTCAACTTAATCATGCTTTATTAGCAGGATAGATTTTTTATTTGAATCAATGTAGAGTCAGTAGCTCAGCTGTGGTTTAGTTATAGATTATTCAAGGACAAAAAAGATCCAGCTTCTAGTAAGGGAAATGCATAGAAAAAGTACAGGCTGTATTTAAAAAAATAAAAAAGAATATGTGACGGCAACACTGTGGCTCACCAGATATGGATGTGATGGGGAATATGGGGGAAAAAAGACATATAGCAAAACCAAACTCGTTTTGAATGCTCTGTGAGTTCTTAGACTCTTTAATAACATACAGAGTGGTCAAAATGCATTTGCTTTCATCATATGTCCTTTTTGTTCCCCAAATCCCCAGTAACATCCATATTTGGTTTGCCCCGATGTTGCCTTCATATTTTTTAAATTATTCAAATAAAGCCTACACTTTTTATGAATCTCCATACCAGAAGAATGATCTTTTGTTCTTTGCATTCTCACCGGTCACCTTGCAGCAGCATGACTTCTTCACCAGGATTCATCTGGATTCATTTCTGAGGGTGAGATGACTATTTACATTTTTAGTTATACTTTGCCTTCTTGTATTGTACAATCCCAAATGGCCTTGATGCATATTTTTTTCTAATAGCACTTCCATATATGAGGCCATATTTTGCTTTGAAGACATTTTTTAGATATTTTGCTTTATTTTCTTGAGATGTAAAAGGACAATAATTCATTTATTATAGATGCAAAAATGATTGCGCCTTCTAAGGTATAGAACTAAATGAGAATTGTTAGGGGACAGCTATAATATATTTGGATTTGTGTTCGTTTTCTAATTTGACTATCATGAAACAATCATCACGTTACAAGAGGGTTTTAAAAGATTTGAAGCTGACTCTATATTTGGAAATGATAATGATTTTTGCTGCGATCATTTCTTCAAGTTCGATTCCCTTTGTTACATTAAAAGAATGTGTGTGAAGCCTCACCGCCTGCACAATTTTATGGCATACCACTGTGAAGAATACAGACTATATAACAATTGCCCAGCTTTGCTCGATAAAATTGCTTCAACCATTAGCTACTTTACTTGATAACCGGTCTAACACTTATTTTTTCTAGTATAGTTACAAACAATTAAATATATATTATTTTTTTCATTTATTTTGACAGTTTTTTATTGCATACATGTAATTAAAATCTAATTAAATCAAAATCTTACATCAACCTAATTTATTCTAAGATACACAGATAAATATTTAAAGGGGAGAATCCATTTTGCTAAGTAATCAATTTTGCAATCCTTGCTTATTCTCTTGCTTTATTGTATGTCTTGAGTTTGGATAATTCATGCATTAGTACTTTATTTAGGTTTAATTCCAATATTTAGTGTTAGTAGTCCTACTTTATATTTTAAAATCTTTTTCAATGGCTATAATTTATTTTGGAATTTATACATATAACCCAACAAAAGTGAACCCACAAGGAAAAGTACAAGGGTAAGAACTGTACATAGGACTATTACTACTGTATGTATTTGTTCAGTGTTGAGTACCTGCTATATGTCTTTATTAGGTCAGTACCTTACATTAAATATAATAAATAGTGCATAGCTGCTTTACTGCATTTTTTTATTTTCAGATTGACTCATAAGCTAACATTTTATGTAGGAAAAAAGTGTCTAAAAATTTTGCAGGTGACACCACTGAATGTATGTAAATGAATGAATGGCCATTATATGTGACTCAGTACTTATCATACTTCAAAACAAACCTTTTGTTTGAAATTATGTGCAGCTGCTTGTATAAGCTAAATACATTAAAATATTAGATTTAATAATTTCCCATTTCCATGCACAGGACTGTGGAGCATGTGTATTGAAAAATAAAATGTTCTTCTTTTCATTTCCTCCCCTAAGCATACAACTTCATGGTTGTTTTTAGCTCTGTCATTCAAAAGAAATAAAATGCCTACGTGATGCAGAACTGAACAAACACATTACTAAAGCATTACTGATTCATTTGCCATTTATTACATTTCCAGAACACTTGCTTCTTTTTATAAATTGTCTAACGTCATTCATTCTTCTATTTCTCAAAACTGTTTTCACCCACTTCCTTCTATACTATCTAAAAATAAAATGGAACACTATAATCAACATCTACTAATAATCTTATAAGGAAAAGTGACCAATCTAACATAAGAGAGATTCTGTGAAAGTTAGCTTTCGTAGAACACCACATAGTAACAAAACTCGATGCCATCGTGTGTTTTTCACTCCTTTTAAATCACTTTTGAAGCTACCTACAATTCCATGAAAAAAAACTTGAATGTCAAGTTCCTTGCCACTATGTCTATGCAGTTTCAACTAAAATGTTTAGATTAGATGAAATAGAGAAACAAGGGGGACAACATAGGTGTAATAGGGTCTTATCCAATAAACCAGTGAAGGATTAGAGGATGATATAATTGATCATCTTGTTCCTAGTAATGTTGGGTGTATGCATGACCTACAACAAAAATTAGCTTTTTGTAACATTGTACCAGCTGCAGCAGCATGAACAATAATAGTGAAAAGTAGGTAACTATGCACTGCCGGTCCAATATGTTTTTTCAAAACTTCTAGCGTTTTTTTTTCAAACTAGTTTTGAGTTAAGCAAACTTGATCCACAGGAGAACCACAACAGTTTGAAACCACGTATTGGATTTTTATTGAGAATACAGAACTAGCAGTGCATATTAACCAACTTTTCTCTACTGCTTGATCATTAATGAACGACTGGAAGTACTCACGGTCCATTATGACATTAATGCTGAGGAATACATAAGTGCATTATTATTTCATCTTTGTTCTTATCCTGAAAGTGCTTGTACTGCTGAAAAATCAGAACATTTTCATGATTAACGCATGTATACTCCCATAAAAAACACAGTTGATATGGTATCAACAGGAGAAAGGGCTCTCTAATGGGGACTCTAGTGAGATGAGCACCTGAGTCTAGCCAAATAGATTGGGATTAAGGTTGTTTTGGGGCTAAGATGACTCAGAAAGAGTGGGCTCCACTGGTGATATAATAGGGTCATGGACTGAAGGTCGTCTTTTGCTAGGTCACTTGATGAGGACACTTGATGAACAGTCACATGCAGTTTGTCCAGATGCTTCACTGTATATCATTGTAATTCTACTTTTTAGACACAGAAATACATTGTCTGTTAAATGCCAGCTACCTCTAATACTCTACATGTGCAGTTGTGTGCAGTTAATATAACTCATAGAAAAAAGAAGCATGGTGAATTCAATGTAGGGAAATCAAGTTTATACATCAATATTTCAACCATATCAATATAAAAACAGATTCAGATGGACAACTTGTCATGGGATACATGCACAAGGATAAAAAATTGACAAGTAGTAGTCCAGAGTGATATCAAAAATAGTTAATTTTATTAATGGAAGTTACCCTTGCAAGGCAAAAAGGGGAGGACACATATACATATGTGGTGACAAGCTGTGAGAAGAGGGGTGCAAAATATAATAACAGCTGCATATACCGTATCAAGTCTAAGGTAAGGTAAGAATTTTGCAGATTACTAAATTTGAGAGGGAATTTTGAGATTGACTGACAGAACAAGGAAAAAATGCCTAGCAAGCCACACAATTTTGTTTCTTTTATAATTGCACAAAATATAGCATTTGACTCCCAAATAGTACATATGACCCTTTTCATAAGACCACATAATATACTGTATGTTTGCACTGCAAACCCCATAAATAAATACAAATTACTCACAGACATCTCTGTTTCCTCACACATATAGTGTCTGAAAATAAAAAATGCATCACAGTGAATACAGATGTGCCTATCGGTATGTAATTAACCACTATGCACCAGCCTTGCAACAATAGATTAGTTAGCGATAGATTAGACTTCCCAATAAAAAAAAAATGACAATAATTAGGCACCGTTATGCAACCTCCCTCCACATTACACATATTAATTTGTAGTCAACACTGTGCACCCCCATTAATGATAATTAGCCAGCGCTGTGAGCCCTAGTCCTCTTTTAAACATAAAGTAATCTGTTTCTGTGCACCTTACTCACATAAAAAATGTTTAAAAAATTAGCCACAATTGATATTCCCTATTCAAATAGAAATGAATATAGCACTCTGACTGTCAATCCCCTCACAGCACCCCCTTTTCTCCATTCACCTTTAAAAGGTTTCCTTGTGTCTTCATGCTCCTATGTGGTGCTGCTTCCAAGTTTTGTATTTGCCTTCTTGGTCGGGCTCCAGGTGAAGGATGTAGGTGGCACAACGGCATCATTGAGACTTCTGCAGAACATAGAAGGGACTGAGGTGCTAACCAAGGATGATTTCCTGCAACATCACTGCTTTATTAAACTACATCTACATCCTTATGATAATGATATAATTGAATATAACAGGCAGTGGTGCTGTAGGAAATCAACATTGACACCCTGCCTCACCACTTTGGTTATAATAAAAAATATAATATGTCCATTATGTCACTTGCCCAAATTTCCCTTGATTAATTCACCAAGGCTATTCTATCACAATATGAATGCACTTTATAACATATAGATGTTAGGGATCGAGTTCCCACTGCTGCACAAGGGGAATCTCGAGCCATCCCCGCTGCGGTCCCCTATCCGTCTCCGGCCGCAGTGGAGCCTGGTCAGCAGAGACGTCGGTCCCAGCGTCTCGTCTAATACTGTGCAGAGGATGACTGCTGCCTACCCAGGTCCTGCCATTTTAACCAGTGCAGGTCAGTAGCAAGCAGACGTAGTTGGGACTAAGTCCTGTGTGTTCCCTTTGAGCATGCTCAGGGTAAGATCTCTCATAGGAGATCAGGGGTCACATGGTCGGGTACTGCAGTGACTCCCATTGGTCCTCCAGGAAGATCCTGAAGCTACTTAAGTTCTGGAGCAGCTTTCCTATTGGTTCTTTTCTGGAAGGTCCTGTAGCTGCTACTATAAAAGGTGTGCATGACCGCACGGCCGTGCGCTAGTATCAAATCTGTTACGTGCTTGCGCCAGTGTGATCATGTATGCATGAGGTTAGGTTCGGCTGAAATAAGCCCCTAGAATACCGGCACCTCCGGTGAGGAGTTTTGTACGCTCGTGTTCAGGGCTCGGCTAAAAATGCCATTAGAATACGGGCTACTCCGGTGATGAGATTATTGCTTGGGTTCTGATTGCATGACCACAGACTGCAATCCGCTTAGCAGTCATCTGTGTCCCCTGTGAGTCTGACAGGACCCAGTCTTTGTCACAGCGGCTCTGTGAATTAACCGAGTCCGCTTATATCACCATATAGCGCTACAGCATTTTAGTTAGCGACTCTGTGGAATAACAGAGTTCGCCCATACCGCCATATAGTGCTACGGCGTTTACATCTGCGACTCTGCGGGATAACAGAGTTCGCTCATGCTGCCTATTTGCGCCATCTTACTAACAGCAGGCTCTGCCTGCACGGTGGACTCCGGGCTGCGAACGCACCTCTCCTTAATATCTATTAGGTGCCTTCCGCAGGCTCCTAACAATAGATTTCCTGATAGCAAACCTAAATGCAACACAAGTTATCTTATATAGTGATTGGTTACACAACATTACATGACTGATGTCTGCTGTTAGATTGTATAATTCAATTGGTAATAGAACAGTTTATATAATTTTTATATCCCATGATTTAAATATACTTTTAACCCCTTACTGCCATCGGACGTACTATCCCGTCCATGGTACCTGGGCCCGTATGACCGGGGACGGGATAGTACGTCTCGTGCGATCGGACGCGCTCCCGGGGGAGCGCAGCCGATCGCGGCCGGGTGTCAGCTGATTATCACAGCTGACACCCATGACTGTGTGTCAGGAGCGGTCACGGACCGCTCCGGCACATTAACCCCTTGCACACCGCAATCAAACATGATCGCGGTGTACTGGGGGCACAGGAGGATCGCGCAGGGTGGGGGCTCCCTGCGCGCCCCCCTGAGACCCTCAGAGCATCGCGATGTGATCGCGCTGTTCTGAGGGCTTCCTCCCTCCCAGGACCCGGATCCAAGATGGCGCCGGGGTCCTGGAGGGAGGCGGCTACCTCAGTGCCTGCCGAGAGCAGGCACTGAGAAGCCTGCTGCACTGCCTGAGCGATCGCTGGTGTGACAGAGTGCTGTGCACACTGTCACACCAGCGATCTGATAAAATACAGTGATGTCCCACCCTGGGACAAAGTAAAAAAGTTAAAAAAAATAAAAATAAACATGTTTTAAAAAAAAATCCAAAATAAATAAAAAAAAATATATATATTCCCCAATAAATTCACTTCTTCCTGTAAATAAAAAAAACAAAGCAATAAAAGTACACATATTTGGTATCGCCGCGTCCGTAACGACCCCCCCTATAAAATTGTCCCACTAGTTAACCCCTTTAGTGAACCCCTTAAAAAAAAAAAAAAACGAAGCAAAAAATCAATGCTTTATCATCATACCACCGAACAAAAGTGGAATAACACGCGATCAAAAAGACCGATATAAAAAAACATGGTACCGCTGAAAACGACATCTTGTCCCGCAAAAAACAAGCTGCCATACAGCATCATCAGCAAAAAAATAAAAAAGTTATAGCTCGCAGAATAAAGCGATGCAAAAATAATTATTTTTTATATAAAATTGTTTTTATTCTATAAAAGCGCCAAAACATGAAAAAATGATATAAATGAGGTATCGCCATAATCGTACTGACCCGAAGAATAAACTGCTTTATCAATTTTACCACACGCGGAACGGTATAAACGCCTCCCCCAAAAGAAATTCATGAATTGCTGATTTTTGTTCATTCTAACCTACCAAAAATCAAAATAAAAAGCGATCAAAAAAGTCACGTGCTCAAATATGGTACCAATAAAAGCGTCAACTCGTCCCGCAAAAAATAAGACCTCACATGACTCTGTGGGCCAAAATATGCAAAAATTATAGCTCTCAAAATGTGATGATGCAAAAACTATTTTTGCAAGAAAAAGCGTCTTTTAGCGTGACAGCTGCCAATCATAAAAACCCGCTATAAATAGTAAATCAAACCCCCCTTTATCACCCCCTTAGTAAGGGAAAAATAATAAAATTAAAAAAAAGTATTTATTTCCATTTTCCCATTAGGGTTAGGGTTAGGGTTGCGGCTAAAGTTAGGGTTAGGGTTGGCGCTAAAGTTAGGATTAGGGTTAGGGTTGGGATTAGGGGTGTGTTAGGGTTAGGTTTGTGGTTAGGGTTGGGACTAGGGTTAGGGGTGTGTTGGGGTTAGGGTTGGAGTTAGAATTGGGGGGTTTCCGCTGTTTAGGCACATCAGGGGCTCTCCAAATGTGACATGGCGTCTGATCTCAATTCCAGCAAATTCTGCGTTGAAAAAGTCAAACGGTGCTCCTTCACTTCTCAGCTCTGCCATGCGTCCAAACAGTAGTTTATCCCCACATATGGGGTATCAGCGTACTCTGGACCCCAAGAGTTATTGTGCAATTTGTCCTATTTCTTCTGCTACCCTTGGGAAAATAAAAAACTGGGGGCGAAAATATCATTTTTGTACAAAAAAAATATATTTTTTTTTTTACGGCTGTACATTATAAACTTCTGTGAAGCACTTGGGGCTTCATAGCACTCACCACACATCTAGATAAGTTCCTTGTGGGGTCTATTTTCCAAAATGGGGTCACTTGTTGGGGATTTCCACTGTTTAGGCGCATCAGGGGCTCTCCAAATGCGACATGACGCCCCCAGACCATTCCATCAAAGTCTGCAATCCAAAACGTCACTACTTCCCTTCCGAGCCCCAACGTGTACCCATACAGTAGTTTTCTCCCACATATTGGATATCAGCGTACTCAGGACAAATTGGACAACAACTTTTGGGGTCCAATTTCTCCTGTTACCCTTGTAAAAATAAAATATTGGGGCAAAAAAATCATTTTTGCAAAAAAAAAAAAAAGATTTTTTATTTTTACGGCTGTGCGTTATAAACTTCTGTGAAGCACTTCGGGGTTCAAAGTGCTCACCACACATCTAGATAAGTTCCTTGTGGGGTCTATTTGCCAAAATGGGGTCACTTGTGGGGGGTTTCCACTGTATAGGTGCATCAGGGGCTCTCCAAATGTGACATGACGCCCCCAGACCATTCCATCAAAGTCTGCAATCCAAAACGTCACTACTTCCCTTCCGAGCCCTGACGTGCGCCCATACAGTAGTTTTCTCCCACATATTGGGTATCAGCGTACTCAGGACAAATTGGACAACAACTTTTGGGTTCCAATTTCTTCTGTTACCCTTGTGAAAATAAAATATTGGGGGCGAAAAAATCATTTTTGTAAAAAAAAAAAGATTTTTTATTTTACGGCTGTACGTTATAAACTTTAGTGAAACACCAGGGGGTTAAAAGTTCTCACCACACATCTAGATAAGTTCCTTGAGGGGTCTAGTTTCCAAAATGGTGTCATTTATGGGGTTTCCACTGTTTAGGCAGATCAGGAGCTCTCCAAACACGACATGGCGTCCAGCCAATTCTGCGTTGAAAAAGTCAGACGGCGCTCCTTCCCTTCCAAACTCTGCCATGCACCCAAACAGTGGTTTACCCCCACATATGGGGTATCAGCGCACTCAGGACAAATTGCACAATAACTTTTGGAGTCTTGTTACCCTTGGAAAAATAAAAATTGGGGTGAAAAGATCATTTTTGTGGAAAAAATATGATTTTTAAATTTTACGGCTCTACGTTATAAACTTGTGTGAAGCACTTGGGGGTTCAAATTGCTCACCAAAGATCTAGATAAGTTCCTTAGGGGTCTAGTTTCCCAAATGGGGTCATTTGTGGGGGGTTTCCACTGTTTAGGCACATCAGGGGCTCTCCAAATGCAACATGGCATCCAATCTCAATTCCAGCCAATTTTGGTTGGAAAAAGTCAAATGGTGCTCCTTCAATTCCGAGCTCTGCCGTGCGCCCAAACAGTGGTTACCCCCACATATGGGGTATCAGCGTACTCAGGACAAATTGGACAACAACTTATGTGGTCCAATTTCTCCTGTTACTCCTTGGGAAAATAAAAAACTAGTGACTAAAAGATAATTTTTGTGGGAAAAAAATAGGATTTTTTATTTTCATGCCCGGGCATTATAAACTTGTGTGAAGCACTTGGGGGTTCAAAGTGCTCACCAAAGATCTAGATAAGTTCCTTAGGGGGTCTAGTTTCCAAAATGGGGTCACTTGTGGGGGGTTTCCACTGTTTAGGCTCATCTGGGGCACTGCAAACGGAACATGACCCCCATCAACGTCTGCATTCCAAAACGTTACTACTTCCTTTCCAAGCCCTGCCGTGCACCCAAACAGTTCCCCCCCACATATGGGGTATCAGCGTACTCAGGACAAGTTGGACAACAACTTTTGGGGTCCAATTTCCTTGGGAAAATTCAAAAATTTGGGACTAAAAAATCATTTTTGTGGAAAAATTTTTTTTTTTTTTTCACACCCAGGCATTATAAGCTTTTGTGAAACACTTGGGGGTTCAAAGTGCTCACAACAGATCTAGATAAGTACCTTAGGGGGTCTAGTTTCCAAAATGGTGTCACTTGTGGGGTTTCCACTGTTTAGGCGCATCAGGGGCTCTCCAAACACGACATGGCGTCCAATCTCAATTCCCGCCAATTTTAGTTTGAAAAAGTCAAACGGCGCTCCTTCCCTTACGAGCTCTGCCGTGTGCCCAAACAGTGGTTTTCCCCCACATATTGGGTATTGGCGTACTCAGGAGAAATTGCATAACAACCTTATCTGTCCATTTTCTCCTTTTACCCTTGTGAAAATAAAAAAAAAGTTTGTAAAAGATCATTTTTGTGGCTAAAAAGTTAAATATTCATTTTTTCCTTCCACGTTGCTTTAGTTCCTGTGAAGCACCTGAAGGGTTAATAATCTTCTTGAATGTGGTTTTGAGTACCTTGAGGGGTGCAGTTTTAGAATGGTGTCACTTTTGGGTATTTTCAGCCATATAGACCCCTCAAAGTGACTTCAAATGAGAGGTGGTCCCTAAAAAAAATGGCTTTGTAAATTTTGTTGTAAAAATGAGAAATCGCTGGTCAACTTTTAACCCTTATAACTTCCTAACAAAAAAAAATTTTGGCTCCAAAATTGTGCTGATGTAAAGTAGACATGTGGGAAATGTTATTTATTAACTATTTTGTGTGATATATTTCTCTGTTTTAAGGGAATAAAAATTCAAAGTTTGAAAATTGCAAAATTTTAAAAATTTTCGCCATATTTGCGTTTTTTTCAAAAATAAACGCAAGTTATATCGAAGAAATTTTACTTCTAACGTGAAGTACAATATGTCATGAGAAAACAATCTCAGAATCGCGAAGATCCGTTGAAGCGTTCCAGAGTTATAACCTCATAAAGAGACAGTGGTCAGAATTGTAAAAATTGGCCCGGTCATTAACGTGCAAACCACCCTTGGGGGTGAAGGGGTTAATGGACAAAAATGTTTGGGGTCTCATGAAGGCAGTTTTTCACTTATTTTAAGTTTAATTTATTTCCTATTAAATGCAGTCCTGTTTTAAAACCATAATTAATTGTATTCAGGAAGAACTATTTTTTAAGTTAAAATCATTACATCCCTGGGTGATACAGAGCAGTATTCTGAAATGAGTTGAGATGACGGCTGGTGAAGTAAATGTTTTTTTTTTCCTCACTTAAATATTTATAGGTAATTTAAGTTGTCCACATGCAATACAAGATGGACTAAATGGTTATCCACATCCATGAAATGGGCCATTACTGTCTGACAAGTGCAGGTCTTGGATCTCTTGGGCATGGATCTTCCTCAAACAATTTACTTCTGTTGGTCATGGTAATAAAGCTTATTCGCCGTGCAATGCTCATCTGGGAAATTTTATGCGCAAATTGCCTCTTCAGAGAAAAAGTGGACATGAGCTCTGTAGCACCACCTGTTGGAAGTAGCAATCCTACAAATCACAATCAACCCTTTAACGAGTCTTGCAATATGACTTAGGATAAAAGCAAATCAGTATCTCAATTTGCAGACACGTTGTTTCGGCTATTAGCCCTCGTCAGTGCAAAGTATGAGAATTGATTTGGCTAGGTCAGAGGCTCTGGACTGAGGTCTAATGGGAAGGTTTCTCCTTGTGGAGAGTGGTATGTCTATAAACAGAGCTCTCTCTATAGTGTATAGTGTACAGGTAATACAGTGATCACCAGTGACATTATACACAGGAGCTATGTATATAGTGTCAATGTACAGGTAATACAGTGATCACCAGTGACAATATGCACAGGAGATCTGTATATAGTGTCAGTGTAAAGGTAATACATGATCACTGGTGACATTGTACACAGGACCTCTGCATATAGAATACAGTGTACAGTGTCAGTGTACAAGTAACACACTGACTCACCAGTGATGTCTCTAGGTGAAGTCCTTCATCTTCTCTTTTCATCTTCATCCAGCATAGACTGCCATCACTTCTTGCAACCAGGCCTGGTCTCTGCAGGAAATAACAGTTATCTAGAGCTCCGCTTGCAAAACACATTACTTAATTTTTTCCTAACTTCTACAATACACCAGATGAAGAAAAAAGGCAACATAGTGTCGCTCTGCACAGTTACAGGACCGCGCCCCCCCTTTTAAAACAGTATCCTCAAAAACAAAATAAATACATCACTGCAGTAATAATATCCCTTAATTAGCCCCTATGGTAATAATATCCCTCATCCTGGCCCTCATGTATCTCATTCCTGGCTCCAGCCATATGTTCTCACATCCTGGCCCCATATGTTCTCCCATTCTGCCTTCATGAGTATCCATTCTGTCCCATATGATCTCCCCATCCTGCCCCATCTATCTCCATCCTTCCCCATCTGTCCCATAATCCTGCCCCATGATCCTGCACCATCTGTCCCCATCGTATCCATCCTGCCCCATGATCCTGCACTGTGTCCCCATCCTAAACCATCATCCTGCCTTATCTGTCTCCATCCTGCCCCGATGTCTCCATCCTGCCCTGTGTCTCCATTATGCCCCATGTCTCCATTCTGTGCCATGTGTTTACATCCTGCCCCCATGCCTCCCAACTTGCCCCCATGCCTCACATCTTGCCTCCATGTCTCCCATCCTACCCCCATGTCTCCCATCCTGCCCCATATCTCCATTCTGCCCCTGTGTCTCCATTCTTCCCCTTGTCTCCATTCTGCCCTATGTCTCCATTCTGCTCCAGGCAGGATAGATAAAGATGGTCCATGTGTTTCCATCCTGCCGTCAAAACATATTGTGGCTTACCGCTTTCAATAAAAATAAAAACTTTCTACTTAGCAAGCGCATTCCTGTGGCGATGTTCTCTCCAGGCATTTCTAGCACAAATTCGCCGGTGAATGACAATTACGTCATACGCCGGCGACGTGCGCACTGACATCAGCTGCCTGCCTCCTATTGGTTGGCGGCTTTTTAACTATTATCATGTGGGCCCACACGGAAATAGAGTTTAACTGAACCTGCGTAATGCCCTGATGGCAGCTCTGAGTATGGTTAAATCCTTAAATATATCCTAACCTACAAAATCTACAATAAAAGTGTTTCCTATTTCCTAACCTACATCTAACATCTTTAGTTAATAAGTTTCTGGTTCTAGGGAAGCGTGGAATTTAAAAGGAACCTGACAGCTGATACATGATGCCAGATCTATAGGCAGCGTGTATCCGACACTGGCGTCATGATTTCAGGAAAGTACCATTGCTTCATACTAAATTAGCATATCATAAAAAGTAAATTTATTTCAGTTCTTCAATACAGAAAGTGAAACTCATATATTATAAAGAGTCATTACAAATAGAGTGATCTATTTCAAGTGTTTATTTCTGTTTATGTAGATTATTATGGCTTACAGCCAATGAAAACCCAAAAGTCAATATTTCAGTAAATAAGAATAAATTATAACACCAGCTTGAAAAATAATTTCAAAATCTGAAATGTTGGCCTACTGAAATGTATGTTCAGTAAATGCACTCAATACTTGTTCGGTGCTCTTTTTGCATCAATTACTGCATAAATGCGGTGTGGCATGTAGGAGATCCGCCTATGGCACTACTGAGGTGTTATGGAAGCCCAGTTTGCTATAATAGCAGCCTTCAACTCGTCTGCATTGTTGGGTCTGGTGTCTCTCATCATCTTCTTGATAATACCCCATAAATTCTCTATGGGTTAAGGTAAGGCGAGTTTGCTGGCCAATCAAGCACAGTGATACTGTAGTTTTTAAACCAGGTATTGGTACTTTTGGCAGTGTGGACAGGTGCCAAGTCCTGATGGAGAATGAAATTTCCATCTTCAAAAAGCTTGTCGGCAGGCTGAAGCATGAAGTGCTCTAAAATTTCCTGGTACACGGCTGTGCTGACTTTGGTCTTGATAAAACACAGTCGACCTACACCAGCAGATAACATGGCTTTCCAAACCCTCACTGATTGTGGAAACTTCACACAAGGACTCAAGCAGCTTGGACTGTGTGACTCTCCACCCTGCTTCCAGACTCTGGGATATTGATTTAAAAATGAAATATAAAATTTACTTTAATCTGACAACAACACCTTGGACCACTGAGCAACAGTCCAGTTCTTTTTATCCTTGGCCCAGGTAAGATGCTTCTGGCGTTGTCTATTGGTCATGAATGGCTTGACACAAGGAATGCGACACTTGTAGCACATGTCCTGAATACATATGTATGTGGAGGCTCTTGAAGCAATAACTCCAGCATCGGTGCACATCTTGCGAATGTCCCCAAATTTTTAAATGGCCTTTTGTTAACAATCATTTCAAGGCTGTGATTATCCCGGTTGCTTGTGCACCCTTTTCTACTACATTTTTTCCTTCCACTCAACTTTCCATTAATATGCTTCGACAAAGCACTCTGTTAGCAGCCAGCTTCTTTAGCAGTGACCTTTTGTGGCTTACCCTCCTTGTGGAGTGTGTCAATAACTGACTTCTGCACATCTGTCAAGTTAGCAGTCTTTCCCATGATTGTGGAGCCTATTGAAACAGACTAAGGGACCTTATTAAACACTTAAGCAGCCATTGCAGGTGTTTTTTGTTAATTATTCTAATTTACTGAGATAATGACTTTTGGGTTTTCATTGGCTGTAAGCCATAATCATTAACATAAACAGAAATAAACACTTGAAATAGATCTCTCTGTTTGTAATGACTACATATAATAAGAGTTTCACTTTTTGTATTGAAGAACTGAAATAAATGACCTTTTTTATGAAATTCTAATTTAGTGAAAAGCACTTGTATGTTTGATTTTGTGCACTTACCCGAGCAGTATACTGGTTGGATAGGCTGGTCCCAGGCAGCTACTCCATGCCTGCTGCCAATAACAGACAGATTTCTACCAATGCATGCAAGAGGAGTGAGTAGGAAGAATCTGCCTGGCATCTGCCTGTCCGATCAGTATTTATTGCGGCTGGGTCTCTGGCAGTTTTTATAGTGTGTGTGTTTTTTTTTACATACAGCAGGGTTTCAAAGTAGAAAATATCTGGCTGAAATTGTGCAGCCAGTGTTTCATACATTCTAATCGGGTAGCATGCATCAGCTGTGAGGTTCTCTTTAACCCCTTAGTGATGAGCCAATTTTGACCTTAATGACTAAGCCAAACTCTACAATTTTGACCAGTGTAGCTTTATGTAGTAATAACTCTGGAATGCTTCAATGTACTGCAGTGACTCCATTTTTGTAACATATTGTACTTCATGATAGTGGTAAAATTTCTTTGATATGACTTGCTTTTATTTGTGAAAAAAATGGAAATTTGGCAAACATTTAAAAAATGTTGTTATTTTTAAATTTTAATTTTTGTACCCTTAAATCAGAGAGTTATGTAACACAATGTAGTTCATAAATAACATTTAGAACAATTTTCAAAACGTAATTGTTTTTTGTTAGGAAGGGTTAGGGTTAAAAGTTGATCAGCAATTTCACATTTTTCCAACAATATTTACAAAACCATTTTTTGTGCGACCGCATTACATTTGAAGTGACTTTGAGGGGCCTATATGACAGAAAATACCCAAAAGTGAAGCCATTCTTAAATCTGCACCCTCGTGATATTCAAAACCACATTCAAGAAGTTTATTAACTGTTCAGTTGCTTGACGAGAACTGAAGCAATATGGAAAGAAAAAATGAACATTTAACTTTTTTTCATAAAAAAAATACTTTATTTTTACAAGGGTAATAAAAGAAAATGGACCACAAAATTTGTGTGCAATTTCTCCTGAGTACACTGATACCTCATATGAGAAGGAAATCCACTGTTTGGGTGCATTTCAGGGCTCAGAAGAGAATAAGCATCGTTTGACTTTTTGAATGCAAAATTTGCTGAAATTGATAGCAGATGCCTTGTCATTAGAGTTGAGCGATACTTTCCGATATCCAAAAGTATCGGAATCGGAATGGTATCGCCGATATCACTAAAATATCGGCGATACCCGATACCGATACCGGAAGTCCCATGTAAGTCTATGGGAACAAAATATCGCAACTAAAAAAACCTCTTTCTTTCCTTGTAAACACTAAATATACACACATAGAACACATATATATTATATATACATGTCATTGTAACATGTATATATACATATATGTATAGTTTATACACTTCTACATAGTAAAATATCCTCTGATTCAATTGCCGGGTAAATTCGTTGTAAAAAAACGGACTTTTTTGCTACGAATTTACACCTTTAATTAACCCCTACAGGTGTGAAATTTTGCACACATAGACTGATGTAATTGTTTGTGCAAATCAGATAGCAAAGGACATGAAAAGACATGGTTAACCCTATGTACACCAAGTGTCATTTCATGTCGGGTTCTGCATTTTCACAAAAGCCGGCAATTGAATTAGCGGCTATTATACTATGTAGAAGTGTATGAACTATAAATATAAATATATATATATATGTGTGTCACAAATTCAATGACATGTATATATATATATGAGGTGTAAAATTGCTGAAAAAAAATGCGTGGGCTCCCGCCCTATTTTCGCAACCAGACAGACAAAGCCAGTGAGTGGGGGCAGATAATAATAGCCCAGAGAGGGACCATTTTTTTTGGCCCCCCCCGGCTACTTAACATCTGCCCCCAGACACCCCAGAAAGGGCAAATCTCTAATTAGATTTGCCCTTTCTGGCACTTTGCCCGTCTATTCCCATTGCCCTGTAGCGGTGGCGAATGGGTTAATAAGGGGTTAAAATGACCTTGCAATTGAAAGGTCACTTTAAGCCAGGTTAATAATTGAGAGCTGTCAATTAGACAACTATCAATTATTAATCCTATTGTATGAAAGAAAAATCAAACACACACACTTTAATAAAAAAGAAGTTTAATGAAATAATCACACAGTTTTTGACCATATTTTATTTACCTGCTAAAACCATTTCCTGTAATAAAAATAAAATAATAAAGCAAAATTATTCTTACCAATCCGATGCACAGTCAGGTCCCACGGTGTAATCCTTCAGAAAGGGTTAATGTTTACTGCAGGGACCGCAGCTAATGCTGCAGCCTCACAGTAAACCCCCAAATGAATGAGCTCCTCTTCTGGCTGACAGGAGAGGAAGTGGAAAGCTTAATTGATTGCTTTCCACTTTCACTTCAGGTCAGCCAGGGACACCATCAGTGACGTCAGAGGGAACTGATTAACAAAAATAGGGGTTCCCTTCGAAAAAAAAATGGCGTGGGGTCCCCCCTATTTTTGTTAACCAGCCAGATGAAGCAGACCGCTGAGGCCTGGATTTTCAGGCTGTTAAGGAGCCAAGATCCATGGACCTTGCCAGCCTGATAATACCAGGCCACAGCAGTCTGCATATCTTGGCTGATTAACAAAAATAGGGGATCCCCTCGAAAAAAATTGGCGTGGGGTCCCCCCTATTTTTGTTAACCAGCCAGATGAAGCAGACCGCTGAGGCCTGGATTTTCAGGCTGTTAAGGAGCCAAGATCCATGGACCTTGCCAGCCTGATAATACCAGGCCACAGCAGTCTGCATATCTTGGCTGATTAACAAAAATAGGGGATCCCCTCGAAAAAAATTGGCGTGGGGTCCCCCCTATTTTTGTTAACCAGCCAGATGAAGCAGACCGCTGAGGCCTGGTTTTTCAGGCTGTTAAGGATCCAATATCCATGGACCTTGCAAGCCTGATAATACCAGGCCACAGCAGTCTGCTAGCTTGGCTGGTTAACAAAAATAGGGGATCCCCTCGAAAAAAAATGGCGTAGGGGTCCCCCTATTTTTGTTAACCAGCCAAGTAAAAGCAGACCTGCTGCGGCCTGGTATTAAAGATGTCAAGGCCCATGGATTTGACCTCAACAGCGATAATACCAGGCTACGCAGCCCACATTTGGCGCATCAAAAGATGTGCCAATTGTGGCACTTCCGCTCTTCCACTTGCCCTGTGCGGTTAAGCGGTAATAAGGGGTATGTCCCTCGAAAAAAACCGTTGATTGCACGGTGACAATAAGCCCGGTTAATAATGGAGAGGTGTCAATAAGACACCGATCCATTATTAATCCCAAAGTTTTTAAATGTGTAAAAAAAAGACACAGCAAGAAAAAAGTCTTTTAATGAAATAAAAGAGACAACACAGTTTTCATTTTTTTTATTACTCTCTCATTCCTGCGACGCCATCGATCTCCTGTAAAAAAATAAAAAAACAAACCAACAGTATACCACCTGTCCGACGCAGTCCATAACGACAGTCCCACGACGATCCAGCTCTGCTACATCGGAATGACAGGCAGAGCCTGACATCCCGGCGCAGCACAGCTGCTTACCAGCTTCCCCGACAGTGACGTCATCGGACTGCTTTACGGCCGCGATTACCCAGCAGCCACTGCAGTTATCGCGAGAAACTGCATGTGACCGCCGGGGAGAAGAGGATGGCGGCCATTAAGCAGTCCGGGATGTGACCGCCGGAGATCTTCTGCCGGGTAAGTGCCGCTGACTCCTGACAGACCCAACCGACGGACACTGACAGTGACAGTGACAATCCCGATTCCGGTATCCGATATGACGAAAATATCGGTACTCGGAATCGGAATTCCGATACAGCCAATATCGGCCGATACCCGATATTTGCAGTATCGGAATGCTCAACCCTACTTGTCATGTTTGGTGAGCCCCTATGTGCCTAAACAGGGGAAACCCTCCACAAGTGACACCATTTTGGAAACCACACCTCTCATGGATTTTATCGAGATATAATGAGCTTTTTGAACCCACAGGTTTAACACAGAATTTGATAACATTAGATTGTCATATTGAATGTCATCATAAGTGTTAAGCGCAAGTGCTCGCTATTCCAGTTTGCATTGGGTGCTCGGGTATGCACCAAATATCGTGAGTAGATATGAGCGACTTTCCATTTTTTCGGGTCGAGTCATGTTTCATAAAACGAGACTTTCGCAAAAGTCGGGTCGAGCAAAATCGGCCGACTATCGGGAAAAGTCGGGGTGTCGACCGAAACATGAAATCCAGTGCAAGTCAATGGGGAAGCAATGTTGGCAGGGAGTGGAGGACAGTAAACACACCTACAATGCCCATTTTCAGAGCCGGCGGGCGGCTCAGCCAAAGAGCGGTGTCAGCGCGGCTTTGAGCAGTGCAGGATTCAAATCCCCTGCCAAAGCCATGCCGGCACCGCTCATTGGCTGAGCCGCCCGCCGGCTCAGCCAATGAGCGGCTCGGGATTCAAATCCCCCGCCGTGCGGCACCGCTCATTGGCAGAGCCAGCAGGCGGCTCAGCCAATGAACGGCGCGGGATTCAAATCCCCCGCCATTGGCTGAGCGGTGCCGCCCGGCTTTGCTCTGTGTGTGTGTGTGTGTGTGTGAGGCTGTGTGTGTATGTGTGTATATGCAGGCATCAACCGATAGGACTACAAGTCCCATCCGGCTATGCCTGCTACACTGTCAGTGAGTGACACATTAGCCAATGATGAGACAGTAGTAGTCCCCTCATCCGGCTAATGTGTTGAATGTAAAAAAAGCATACATTACATACACAACATACAACATATAACACATAACATACATATATCACAGAACATACATATAACATAAAACACATAACATACAGATCACACATATAGCACATATACATAACATACATATAACACATAACATACAGTACATACATATAACTTACAACACATAACAAACATATAACACATAACATACAGTACATACATATAACAAACAACACGTAACATACATATAACATACAACACATAACATACATATAACATACCACACATAACATACAGAACATACATATAACACATAACATACAGAGCATACCTATAACATACAACACATAACATGCATATAACACATAACATACAGTACATACATATAGCATACAACACATAACATACATATAACACATAACATACAGCATATACATATAACATACAACACGTAACATACATATAACATACAACACACAACATACAGAACATACATATGACATACAACACATAACATACAGAACATACATATAACACATAACATACAGAACATACACATAACATACAACACATAACATACAGTACATACACATAACATATAACATACAGAACATACATATAACATACAACACATAGCATACATTTAACACATAACATACAGTACATACATATAACATACAACACGTAACATACATATAACATACAACACATAACATACAGAACATACATATATCATGCAACACATAACTTACAGAACATACATATAACACATAACATACAGAACATACACATAACATACAGCACATAACATAGAGTACGTACTCACCAATCACCTATTCCCCGATGCCATCATCTCCTTTAATAAAAATAAAATAATAAAGCAAGCTATACATCACCTGTCCGCTGTAGTCCAGATAATAATGAGTATACCATGACGATCTCCGGTATAGAACGCTGACATTGGATGATGTCAGCGCTCTACACCGCCCCTGCAATACACTCCTGTGTAGAACTCAGACGCCGGGGGAGAATGACGTCACTACAGTTCATTCTGTCACCGGCAATGCTGGGTGAGAAAATTCCCTCACAGCATTGCCATAAAGTGAGAGAATGAACTCAGTGATGCACTGCAGGAGCCATTGTCTCCTGTCAGTGCATCACTGGGATGCCCTACAGAGCAGTGGCATCACCTGATGTCACTTTTCTATAGGGGAGACCGACGTGGGACATTCTTTAATAATTGGACTGTGTCAGACAGGGAGTATATGGTTGTTTTATTTTTTTACGTTTTATTACAGGAGATCGATTTTGTCGCTTGGATCTGAGCGTATAATAAAGATATGAAAACCGTGTTTTATTTCATTAAAATACTTTATTCTTATGCGTGTGTTTTTTTTTAACCGTTTATTAATATAAGATTAATAATGGATAGGCGTCTTATTGACGCCTCTCTATTATTAACCAGGCTTAATGTCACCTTACCATAAAAAGACAGTTTCCCTAATGTTATTGAATTTCAGGCTCCCTTCTTACCATGTTTCAGAAGGGCGAGCAACATTAAGAATAAAATTGTACGAGCGGATATTGGTTCTAATATTAGAGTTCCAACACAACAATTTTTTTAGAACTCAGAAAAAAGGCACATACCCTTGTCTTCAATGTGCACAATGTACTAATGTATTAAAGGGCCCTAATATCTCACATCCCTTGACTGGTGAGAATATTCCCATCAAGGGATTTTACACATGCAATTCCAAATCAGTGATATACGCCATAAAATGTCCTTGTGGTAAAGTATATGTGGGAGAGACTTCCCAGGCCATAAAAGATCGCATTTCACATCATAAGTCAGATATTAGGTGTAAAAAACTACATTTACCTATTCCATTCCACTTTAATGAGATGAGTCACTCCATAGCCCAACTGAGATTTTTAGTTTTGGAACAGGTCGGTCTGAATAGGAGAGGAGGCAATTTAAATAAGAGACTTCAACTCCGAGAAGCTTTCTGGATACATTATTTGAGTAGTATGGAACCCAAAGGGTTAAATAGGGAATATAATGTGACGAATTTATACTAAATATGACAATAATGTTTTATTTTTTATGTAGTCACTTATTGATCTATTCATTATCTTATTTTCTTTATAGGTCACTGCATGATTCTTTATTATACTGAATACTCACCTCTAACACCGGTTCCAGCGTGGTTTGTTTTCCTCTGCACAGGAATCGCTGCACTATCACATGACCTTGCGCTCCACAGAGCGTGTCACGCCGGCTTCCTGTTCAACACTTACTCACTTTTTGGCCGCCTACGTCATCACAGCGCGCCATCACAGTACCCTGTATACGTCATACAGAACAGACAGCTCTTTACTTCCGGCGTCTATCGCCATTTTAAGACGCACGTGAGACACAGCACTTTGAGCGCACTGCACTGGCGTACATGCCGCTTCAATTAAGCGCTACCTGCTTCATTTGTGCCACAGTAGAAGTCCAGTTCGGGTAAGAGTTATTTTGGTGTTATGGGAACTTAGGCAGCTCTACATAAATTGTATTTTCTGAGGATTCTTTATTATATACAGGAACAGCGCTATCAATATATGCTAAGGAGCCATGTTACACAAGCGCTTTATCTTAGGACTCCTGTTATAGATTCTTCTATGGCAAGGATATGTCTCCTCATATCTCTTTGGGCACATTGAGTATTCCTTTATATAGCGATTTGAACATTCACTAACAGCGTTTCACTTCACTCTATGTATTTTTCAGAAAATATTCTCTGATTCTAAACCAAAGATTGGGTAAGCTCTAGTTTATTTGCTATTAGAACCACTCCACTGGGTAGTATGTTTGCTGCATACGGTGGCAATATCTGTTTTCTTTCTTGGAGAAACCTTAGTAGGACTGTGTCAGACTTATTTATGTATTTCTATTTTTGTTAATATGGTGTCTTGGATTAAATATATGAGATAGAACCTTCTGGTTTACTTCCCTGAGATACCATTCTCTATTCAATGTGAAGATTTGTGTGTTTATACATTTTATTTTCTTTTGTGAGATTACATAACTATGACTCTGTACATAATTGTAACACTTTGTTTCGATATATATTTTTTACAGTCTGATGAAGGTCGAGGTTTTCGACCGAAACGTTACCTTGGAATTTGTGAATAAATACCTTCTTTTGGGTTAAACATCATTTCTTGAGTGCCAGATTTGTTCATTGATATATTTAATGTCACCTTACAATAGCAAGGTGATATTAACCCCTTATTACCCCATATCCCACTGCTACAGGGGAGTGAGAAGAGAGGGGCTAAATGCCAGAATTGGCACATCGTACAGATGCGCCAATTCTGGGGTGGCTGGGTGCTGGTATTTTTAGCCAGGGGGGTGCGCCAATATCCATGGCCCCTTCCTAGGCTATGAATATCAGCCCACAGCTGTCTGCGTAGCCTTTCTGGCTAGAAATTACTGGGGGCCCCTACGTCATTTTTTTACCTCTTCAAGCTCATCAAGAGAATGCCAAGAGTGTGCAATGCAGTAATCAAAGCAAAAGGTGGCTACTTTGAAGTACCTAGAATATAAGACATATTTTCACACGCTTTTTTGTTAAGTATATAATTCCACATGTGTTTTGATGCCTTCAGTGTGAATGTACAATTTTCATAGTCATGAAAATACAGAAAAATCTTTGAATGAGAAGGTGTGTCCAAACTTTTGGTCTGTACTGTATGTACTGTATGTTATGTGTTATATGTATGCTCTGTATGTTATGTGTTATATGTATGTTCTGTATGTTATGTGTTATATGTACAGTATGTTATGTGTTGTATGTTATATGTATGTTCTGTATGTTATGCGTTATATGTATGTTTTATGTATGTTACATGTTGTATGTTATATGTATGTTCTGTGTTATATGTTATATGTTCTGTATGTTGTGCATGTAATGTATGTTTTTTTTTACATTCAACACATTAGCCGGATGATGGGACTACTACTTTCCAATCATTGGCTAATGTGTCCCTCACTGACAGTGTAGCAGGCATAGCCGGATGGGACTTGTAGTCCCATCGTACGATGCCTGCATATATATATACACACACACACAAGGCCGGGTGGCACCGCTCAGCCAATGGCGGGGGATTTGATTTCCGTGCAGCTCATTGGTTGAGCAGCCCGCCGGCTCTGCCAATAAGCGGTGCCGGCGCGGCTTTGGCAGGGGATTTGAATCTCACGCAGCTCAAAGCCTCGTGGCACTGCTGCACACGTCATCTCGTTGCCCACAGTGTAAGTCCTTGCTCATTGGTGAAAAAAAGGCACCTGCAAGTGGCGAAGCCCGACTTTGGCGCTCGGGTCCCTGAATGGTCAGCCGACTGCACGCTATGGCAGGTTTCGTTTCATGAAACCCGACTTTGGACAAAGTCGGCGATTTTTGAATCTGACTGACCTGTTTCGCTCAACTCTAATAGTGGGTGCTAAAGTGACATGCTCAAGTCCCTGCCCAGCATGTTTTGCGATTGTTGGCTACCTCCCAAAAACAACATGCGGATCTGCGATACTTCGTGTATACCTGAGCATCCGATGTAAACTCGAGTAGCGAGGACTTGTGCTCAACACTAGCCATCATATCGTCATCATTTTTTTACTTTTGAAAAACCCCAGTTTTAACTCCAACCCTAACTCAACCCTAACCCCAAGCTTAACCATAACACAACCCTAACCGTAACTCCAAACCTAACCTTAACACAACTCTAACCACAACCCTAACACCAACCCTAACCCTAACACAACCCTAAACCTAACCGCAAAGAATGGAAATAATTTCTATTTTTTTATTTTATATTTTTTTCTAAGATGGCGACAAAGGGGATTTGATTTACATTTTTTTATTTTGATCACTGTGATGGAGTCTATCACAGTGATCAAAAGGAACCAATAGTAGAAATTTCCTATTGTTGCTAGGTACTCTGAGGATGCAATGCATGATGGATTAGGAGGGTCTGGGTATGGAGCCGACATCAGGGGGGCTCGGAGGACCTAATTTCTGCCTTTTCTGATATGCTTCATCACATCAGGAAGAGAGAATTTAGTTTTACCTTTTTTTGTGAATAATGGCGATCATGTCACAGGGAACATAAAATCCTGCCCTAATCATGTTCTCCAGGGTCTAGCCGAGACCCCAAGATTTTTCAATGTTGGGAAGCTATACCCTTAATTTCAAGCACTGTTAAAAAGTACCCTTAACGCCACCGTTAAAAGGATATCACATGGATAAGAGGTTAATGGAAGAAAAACGGGAAAAAAATCGTTATTGTTTTATTTTATTATTATTATTTTATTTTATTAAAAACATAGGGAAAATAAATTTAGGAGAAAAAAGAATAAACATCAAAAAAGAGATAGGGATTATTGGATGGAAAGACATTTCTAAGTTTGTCTTGGGCAAAAGAATTTTCAGATGAAAAAAAAAAAGGGCCGTCTAAACCAAAAGCTAGTTTAAAAAAAAAGTTTTGTTTTGTTTCAAAAACAGAACCCATTTGCCCTGACCGTGTATGTTATTGCGATCACCCCATCATTTCATTAATAATATCTTTTATCCTATGTCGTCTCCTGTGGACAAGCAATCTTTTTATAAATCACATTTTTGTGAATACCTTGCCTATGTATAAAGCTTACAATTTTTTGCCCTTCTTTTGTATAGAACACAATTTACACTTGTAACCCCTTTGAAATCAATGGTAATGACAATAGACTACATTGAGAACTGCATGGAACTAAATAATATTTCGGTACAATGAGCATCACAAGTTTATTTTTGTCTTCCATTTAACTACCTTTTGCTTTATACTCTGGAGATAATGCGCCCTTGCAGACAAAACTTGAGTTTAAAAGATGATATGATTTTAATGCAAGCCAATGTCTTACATCATTTTAATGTTACCACTTTACAAGATGAAACAACCTTACTTAAAAAAAAAGACTGAAAAACAATAGTCGCAACACGTGTCTCATTAAAGCCCTTTTTTTATTAAAGAAGGGAATGACAAATGATTCACAGGCAGAAAACAAGCAGAAATACCACTTATCTGTCCCATCATCAGAAAAGATCACTTACCAGGGAAGTTCAACAATGAATTTAAAAATAAAGTTAATTTATTTTGGACTTTAATCATGTCTTAGAACATTCATTGTAATTGTGTGTAAATCTGAAAGGCTCAGTTATTGTTCATTTCAATTGACTTTTCTGTACTAAAAAAATGAACAGTGAAAGGAACCTGTAATCAACACATGCTGCCCGAACCTGGACAGCTAATCAGAAAAAAAAGCAAAGGAATCCAGCTACAGTTAAAAAACTTTTTATGATAGCCTGAAAAATAGAAAGGTTAAAAATCAAAACACTTGGCCTATGTTTTTTGAGCATTAAAAGCTCTTTACATAGTGATTCGTTTTTTAATGACGCGCATAGGCAAGTTTTTTTCACCCTTTCTATTTTTAGAGCTTTCAATAAAATATGTTGTTACAGCTACATTTTTTCCATGTTGGAGTCCCCTTCATTTTTTTTTCTATTTTTTGTCTAACCGAGATCTGCCCATGGTTTTTCCGTGGGGCCACCCATCGAGGATCCGTTAACTTCTTCTTAAGCGAACCAGATTCTGGTTGCATTATTTTACCCGGCAAATTTTACGGAAATACTCATTGTTTAAAAAAGTAAATGCTTTGAAAAGTATTTTGGATGATAAGCCAGGAGAGCTTCTCCCCAACTTTCTAGTTGACGAAAGTCAAAGGATTTTGGTAAAGAAAGCGGTTTGGGACCCCTTTGGACAAGTCAGCTGCAACACAACTCCGATCGACTTTTTCAAAGAGTATTGCTCTAAAACAGCAGTGCATAAGATTAAAGATACCTATTTATGAAACATTAATGGGTGAGCAATAGAGGTTACATGCATGATTGTTAAAGGCCACTATATTTTAAAAAAAAATATCTTTTTTTAATAGATGATTGGAGAAAAAAATCGTTCAAAATGGTTTAATAACCCTTTATTGCCAAAAGTGGCAATGACATCTACTGTTTAACAGAGGTAAGGGGCTTATTATTCACCTCATTGCCGCTTCCATGACAATTGGAGGGTATTAATGAATCCATGGGCCCCGAAAGTCTGACAAAAGACATAAAACTTTGCTCCCTAATGGCCATGTGTACAGTCAACCCATAAAGGCTCCATGTTTGGCCCCCTTTTACATGTCCGTATATTTCCGATACCGGAAAAAACAGTACGGGGTATCCATGCCATGTGTCCGTGTGGCACATCCGGTGGCCCACTTTTTGGGAACGTGTGCCGCCTGTTACCGCATCATACCTCATGGACGGCCGCAAGGGGTAGCGTACAGTAAGCGCTGTTCCCCAGGAAGTTTGGGCTGAACACCGCTGTCATTATTCTCTCATGCTCTGCTGACAACAGAGTGAGCTGGAAGAATAAAAAAAAACCCAAGTGGGGTCCCTCTTATTTTTTGAACGCTCGACAAAACTAAAGCCGGGCTGTTATTTTCAGGCTGGAAGGTGCCATGAATATGGCCCCCCAGCCTAAAAACAGAGTCCGCAGCTGCAGAAAGGCGCATCTATTAGATGCGCGTATTCTAGAGTTTGTCAGGTTCTTCCGACTTGCCCTTTGGGGTGGGGAAGTGGGGTAATAAGGGGTTATTCCTTTTTTATTGTAAGGTGACATTAACTCGTTGTAATGGAGAGGTGTCAATAACCCTATTTTTTTGCTAATCAATGTAAGTAAAGGGTTAAATAAACACACACACATTAAGAATAAAAGTTTAAAATAAATAATACAACACACGGTTCCCATCTTTATTAAACTGCTATTCCCAGCAAAGCTCTCGATCCCTGTAAAAAAAACCCAACAATTTCCATCCTGTCCGGTGTACAGTCAGTCCCACAGCGCAATCCATATCTGGGGGTAAACACTTTATAACCGAGTGGGCAAAACACCGCCATGCTGTAAATTTTGGGGGGAAAGAATGTGAAACAGCACGCACAGGCCAGTGAGTACGGTGATGTCACTGCTCTGTGCTCCCTGACGCAAGAACTCCTGTTGCCTCAGCACCATCATTTTTCTCACACAACAGCGGCTTACAGTAGCGCTACTTCTGTGGTTTTCTTTGCACACGGAGACAGTGTACACTGTTCTCCGTTGCACGTGTGTACACGTGTGTACACGTCTTGCGGGCCCTTGTTTTCCGG
>JARQOD010000002.1:513626105-513734079 GCA_033576555.1 Oophaga sylvatica | reverse complement strand
TCGTTTTGAGACAAAGTCCTGCGTTTTCCCATCTGAGCATGCCCAGAGTGAGTTCTCTCATTGGAGATCAGGGTCACATGTTCAGGTGCTGCAGCGGCTCCTATTGGTCCGCCAGGAAGGTCATGTAGCTACGTTTGTTTGTAACAGCTTCTCATTGGTCCTTGTTCCTGGAAGGTCCTGTAGCTGTTGCTATAAAAGGGTAGCATGGCTGGGCCGCCATGTGCTAATATCAATCATTGTATGCTATGCGCCAGTGTGGTCATGTGTATGTGTGGATAGGGACCCGGCTGAAATAAGCCACTAGAATATCGACTTAATCGGTGAGGAGTTTGGTATGGTAGCTGGTCAGGGTCCGTGTCCTAGATGCCCCAGATTACCGGCATAACCAGTGAGGAGTTTTGATTGCCGTATTCAGGGTCTGGCGTTCAGACGCCATAGATTGCGGGTGACTCCCGCGAGGACATTAGCACATGATCACGCTTTATGAACGCGTAGCACTTAACTGTGTACCTGAGAGCCTGACAGGACACAGTACTTTTTCTCAGCGGCCCTGTGACGTAACAGGGTTCGCTTTCAATGCTAGACAGCGCCCTAGCGTGTTTTCTTTGCCACTCAGTTGTGTCTAGTGAGTGCGCACACATCGCCATATAGCGCTGCGGCTCTCCTTCTAGCGGCTCTGTGGAGTAACAGAGTTCGCACTTATTGCCACAGCGCATTACGGCATTTATTTGGCGACTCTGCGGGTAACAGAGTTTGCTTCTCGCGCCATTTCTACTAGCAGCAGGCTCCGCTTGCACGGTGGACCCCGGGCTGCGAACGCACCTCTCTACTTTATATATTTGGTGCGTTCCGCAGACCCTTAACATAATATTAGCGCCAGGGTCTGGCTAGTAAAATGGCGGATGAACAGCGTCTATCGCAGTACATCCAGCAGCTGGAGGGTAGGTTGGCGGCTCTTGAGCGCACAACCTCAGCTGTGGATGTTACCGCAGTCGCTGTTCAGGCTGCTAGCGTGGCTGCAGCCAGTTTGTCTTCTGTCACCTCTGCCCCTACATTATCCCACCTCCCACTTCCTGACAAGTTTGCCGGTGATAGCAAGCAATGTCGGGGATTCGTGAGTCAGTGCTCTATACAGCTCGAGCTTCTGGCTGCACGTTTTCCCACGGATCGGGCACAAGTGGGTTTTGTACTTTACTCTCGGGCAGAGCGTTGGAGTGGGCAACGCCGATGTGGGAGCGCGACGATCGTGTGGTGCGGAGTGCTCCTCGTTTCTTGGAGGCTCTTAAAAAGGTCTTTTTAGGACCTAAGGTCACCCACGATACGACGCTACAACTGCTGGCATTGGCACAGGGTTCGTCTTTGGTCAGTCTGTTTTCCGTCCAGTTTCGGACTCTAGCTTCTGAGCTAGATTGGTCTGATAAAGTTCTTATTCCAATCTACTGGCGAGGACTGGCTGACCATGTTAAAGATGCTTTGGCTACCAGGGAGATTCCCGCCACATTGGAGAAGCTTATCTCCATATCTACCCGCATTGACCTCCGTTTTCACGAGCGGAGGTTGGAGCGGGCCCAGTGTAGGCAGAGGTTTCGGTTGGCTCCTACCTTTGCCAAACCTCTCGAATTTCCCGATCTGGCGTCCGAACCCCAAAAGGCCACAGAAGTTCCTCATGCAGGACCTAAGTGTCAGTCCGTCCGAGTATCCGTGGTCTGTAACCGTTGTCAGCAGACAGGACACTATGACAAGAAATGTCCACAGCGATCGGGGAAGCGATCGCGTCTAGTGGCCCTGGGAGGAGGTTCACTAGAGACAGCGGCATTTTCCTCCAAGATGACACTTAAAGGGACAATCACTGTTGGTACTTCCATTCTCACCGCCGACCTTTGCGTGGACTCAGGAGCAGAGGGGAATTTCATGTCCTCTAGCTTTGCTCGCCGTCATGCAATACCTCTGGTGGCGCTTGACAAATCAGTGACTGTCCGGGTAGTGAATGGGTCGACATTGCCCTCACAAATTACACACCAGACTGTTCCACTTGCATTGTCTGTATCTCTTCCCATCAGGAACTTATTTCTCTACTCGTCCTTCCGAGGGAATAGACGAGATCCTACTAGGTATACCTTGGCTCCGTTTCCACTCCCCACATATAGAGTGGACTTCGGGTAGGATACTGGGTTGGAGTGATGCATGTAGAGGCAGATGTGTCAGGAGTTGCGTTCAGGTTACCACTACAGAGTTACCCGCAGATCTTACTGCACTTCCCAAGCACTACTGGTCATATGCAGACGTGTTCTCCAAGAAGGCTGCGGAGACTCTTCTGCCTCATCACCCCTATGACTGTCCTATCGACCTCTTGCCTGGCGCAGAACCTCCTCGGGAAGGGTCTATCCCCTCTCTCTTCCTGAGACAGAGGCCATGTCGCAATATATTCAGGAGAACCTGGCAAGAGGGTTTATTAGGAAGTCGGTGTCACCGGCAGGGGCGGGATTTTTCTTTGTGCAGAAGAAAAACGGAGAATTGCGTCCGTGTATTGATTACAGGGTCTTAACGCCATCACCGTTAAAAACAAGTACCCGTTGCCCCTGATTTCTGAGCTTTTTGATAGGCTTCGGGGAGCAAGAGTATTCACTAAACTAGATCTGCGCGGTGCTTATAACCTGATTCGCATCCGTGAGGGGGACGAATGGAAGACGGCTTTTAATACCAGGGATGGGCATTACGAATATCTGGTGATGCCCTTTGGGCTCTGTAATGCTCCAGCCGTTTTCCAAGACTTTGTCAATGACATCTTCCGGGATATGCTCTCCACCTCGGTCGTAGTCTATCTGGATGAAATACTCATCTTCTCTCCAGATATTGACTCCCACCGGAGAGATGTCTGCAGAGTCTTCGACCTCTTACGGGCTAATTCCCTCTATGCTAAGTTAGAGAAATGTATGTTTGAGCTGGAGTCTTTACCTTTCCTTGGTTATATCATCTCAACCCAGGGATTGGCTATGGATCCGGCCAAACTACAGGCTGTGATGGACTGGCAGGAACCTCACTCTCTAAAAGCGGTGCAGCGCTTTATGGGGTTCATTAATTACTATCGCCAGTTCATTCCGCATTTCTCTACCTTCGTAGCTCCCTTGGTAGCCCTCACCAAGAAGGGAGCAAATCCCAAATTGTGGTCGGAAGAGGTCTCCACGGCTTTCTCTTCTATTAAGTCTCATTTTGCTAGCGCTCCCATCCTACATCGCCCCGATGTTGATAAGGCATTTTTATTGGAGGTGGATGCCTCATCCGTTGGTGCTGGAGCAGTCCTCTTCCAAAAGGATGCTCAAGGTCGGAAGCATCCTTGCTTCTTCTTCTCTAAGACCTTCACTTCAACGGAGAGGAATTATTCCATCGGGGATAGGGAGTTGCTAGCCATGAAGTTGGCCTTCTCTGAGTGGAGACTTCTGTTGGAGGGGGCCCATTTTCCCTTCCAAGTCTTCACCGACAACAAAAATTTGGTGTATCTGCAGACAGCTCAGCGGCTTAACTCTCGCCAGGCCAGATGGTCCTTGTTCTTCTCTCGGTTTAATTTCACACTCCATTTCCTCTCTGGAGAGAAGAACATTCGTGCCGACGCTCTCTCTCGCTCTGTGGTGTCCTCTGAAGAGGAGGTAGAGGAGCCTCGGCTTATTGTTCCACAGAGAGCCTGAGAACAGTGGCTCCGGTTTCACTAGAGTCTGTGCCCCCGGGCAAGACTTTTGTGCCTACCAATTTGCGACCGGAGGTACTCTCTTGGGCACATTCGTCCAGGGTTGGTGGACATTTTGGGGCAAAGAGGACATCTGAATTGCTGGCGAGGACATATTGGTGGCCGCATATGGTCCATGATGTTGGGGACTATGTTCGGGCGTGTGTCTCCTGCGCCAAAAATAAGTCTCCACGACAACGGCCAGCTGGTTTACTTTATCCTTTGCCGGTGGCAGACAGGCCCTGGCAGATGGTTGGGATGGACTTTGTGGTGGGCTTGCCCAAGTCTCGAGGTTGCACCATCATTTGGGTAATCACCGACCATTTCTCTAAAATGGTGCATCTGGTGCCACTACCACGGTTACCTTCTGCACGGGCTCTGGCAGCGTTGTTCGTTAGGCACATCTTCCGTCTACACGGCATGCCGGACAAAATTGTCAGTGACCGAGGTCCCCAGTTTGCGTCTCGGTTCTGGAGAGAGCTTTGTCGTCTACTCAGTATTGAGTTAAATCTCTCTTCAGCGTATCATCCTGAGACGAATGGGTTGGTAGAGAGGGCCAACCAGACCTTGGTCACCTATCTACGACATTTTGTCTCTGCCAGGCAGGATGACTGGGCATCCTTGCTACCATGGGCTGAGTTTGCATTAAACAATGCTGTGGCTGACTCCACCGGACAGACTCCTTTCCTTCTGAACTACGCTCAGCATCCGCGGGTTCCGGTGCCCATGCCCGTGTCTTCCGCCGACTCCAGGGTGGCAGACTGGGCTGTGGAGGCACGGGACATTTGGGACCGTACCCAGGATGCCATTCAGGCGTCCAAGGAGAGGATGAGGTCCTCTGCCGACGCACATCGGCGCCCCGCTCCAACATTTGCTCCTGGGGACTTGGTGTGGCTCTCCGCCCGTAACATCAGGCTGCGAGTTGAGTCCACTAAGTTGGCACCCCGCTACCTGGGTCCTTTCAAGGTCCTCGAGCAGGTTAACCCTGTGGTATACCGTTTGGCTCTTCCACCACGCCTGGGTATCTCCGACACCTTTCATGTATCCCTCCTGAAACCCGTGCTCATGTCCCGGTTTTCTGAGTCATCTGCCAGGACATCGGTTTCATCTACGGATGACCATGAGGTGAACGCCATCGTAGGGTGTAAGGTGGTACGGGGCAAAAAGTTTTATTTGGTGGACTGGAGGGGCTATGGGCCTGAGGATAGGTCTTGGGAGCCTGCCGAGCATATTCACGCTCCGCAGCTCATCGCTGTCTTTGAGCACAGCGAGGCCCAAAGAAGGGTGGGCCCTAGGAGGGGGGGTAATGTTAGGGTTTCTATTTCCCGCTGCTGCACAAGGGGAGTCTCGAACCCGTCCCGCTGCGTTCTCCATTCATCTCCGGCCGCAGTGGAGCCTGCTCTGCAGAGACGTTGGTCCAGGCATCTTGCCCACTCCTCTACTGTGCAGTGACTTGCTACTGCCTTTCCTGGATCTGCTATTATAGCCAGTGCTGGAGCAGTCGTCTTTGAGACAAAGTCCTGCGTTTTCCCATCTGAGCATGCCCAGAGTGAGATCTCTCATTGGAGATCAGGGGTCACATGTTCAGGTGCTGCAGCGGCTTCTATTGGTCTGCCAGGAAGGTCATGTAGCTACGTTTGTTTGTAACAGCTTCTCATTGGTCCTTGTTCCTGGAAGGTCCTGTAGCTGTTGCTATAAAAGGGTAGCATGGCTGGGCCGCCATGCGCTAATATCAATCATTGTATGCTATGCGCCAGTGTGGTCATGTGTATGTGTGAATAGGGACCCGGCTGAAATAAGCCACTAGAATACCGACTTAATCGGTGAGGAGTTTGGTATGGTAACTGGTCAGGTCGGTGTCCTAGATGCCCCAGATTACCGGCATAACCGGTGAGGAGTTTTGATTGCCGTATTCAGGGTCTGGCGTTCAGACGCCATAGATTGCGGGTGACTCCCGGAGGACATTAGCACATGATCACGCTTTATGAACGCGTAGCACTTAACTGTGTACCTGAGAGCTGACAGGACACAGTACTTTTTCTCAGCGGCCCTGTGACGTAACAGGTTTCGCTTTCAACGCTAGACAGCGCCCTAGCGTGTTTTCTTTGCCACTCAGTTGTGTCTAGTGAGTGCGCACACATCGCCATATAGCGCTGCGGCTCTCCTTCTAGCGGCTCTGTGGAGTAACAGAGTTGCACTTATTGCCACAGCGCATTACGGCGTTTATGTTGGCGACTCTGCGGGATAACAGAGTTTGCTTCTCGCGCCATTTCTACTAGCAGCAGGCTCCGCTTGCACGGTGGACCCCGGGCTGCGAACGTACCTCTCTACTTTATATATTTGGTGCGTTTCGCAGACCCTTAACACGGTGTTTCGGACTATTGGTCCTCGTCAGTGCAAAGTAGGAGAGATCTGATTTGGCTAGATGAGAGGCTCTGGACCAAGGTCTAGGTGGTAAGGTTTCTCTTTGTGGAGAGTGACATACCAGCTCTGGCGTGTCAAGGTAAGGAGGCTTATTCGCCGTGCAATGCTCCTCTTGGAAATTTTAATATGCAAATTTCCTCTTCAAACAAAGAGGACTTGTACTCTATAGCGCCACCTATTGGAAGTAGCGATCCTACAAGTCACAATCAACCCTATAACGAGTCTTGTAATATGACTTAGGCTAAAAGCCAAATCAGATTCTCCATTTGCAGACACGGTGTTTCGGGCTATTGGTCCTCGTCAGTGCAAAGTAGGAGAGATCTGATTTGGCTAAATGAGAGGCTCTGGACTAAGCATATTAAAATTTCCCAGAGGAGCATTGCACTGCGAATAAGCCTCCTTACCTTGACACGCCAGAGCTGGTATGTCACTCTCCACAAGGAGAAACCTTACCCCCTAGACCTTAGTCCAGAGCCTCTCATCTAGCCAAATCAGATCTCCTACTTTGCACTGACGAGGACCAATAGTCCGAAACACCGTGTCTGCAAATGGAGATTCTGATTTGGCTTTTATCCTAAGTCATATTACAAGACTCGTTAAAGGGTTGATTGTGACTTGTAGGATCGCTACTTCCAATAGGTGGCGCTATAGAGTACAAGTCCTCTTTGTTTGAAGAGGCAATTTGCATATTAAAATTTCCCAGAGGAGCATTGCACGGCGAATAAGCCTCCTTACCTTGACACGCCAGAGGTGGTATGTCACTCTCCACAAGGAGAAACCTTATACAGGTTAACTAATTTTATATTTGGATAGATTGGACATTCATGGATACAGCACTACAGATATGCTTAATTTTGATTTTAATATAATTATGAAGGAACTATCTTCCTATTGACAAATAAGATGCCCCTTTGTCATTAATAAAGGCCAAATAATTTAATCTTTTTAGACAAATTCCTTTATTAACTGTTAATGTGCTTGTAAATTGCATTTAGTTGCCTGAACTATCTGTTTTCTTAGTAAAATTTACATACTGGCTTCTGTACATTACACTTTCTGTTGCCTGAAAATTATTTTGTGCTGGATGTCATTTTAGAAGAAGAAATAATTTGTTTATTTAAAGACACTGATTTATTGTATGTGGTTATTTTATTAGTAAGAATTAATGTTACAGATCATTGGATTATCTTAAATGAATAAACCTATTATTGATATATTTTTCTAATCAAATGAAATGCAAACTATTAATGAAACAATGATAAATATGTAATTATCTAATAATAGATATACAATTGTGAAAATAAGGATTTGATGCACTGACAATTTTACAAGTTTACCCACCCACAAAGAATGGAGAGTTCTGTAATTTTTATCATAGGTACACATCAAATGTGAGAGACAGAATTTAAAAATATAAAACAGAGAATCAAATTGTGTGATCTTTAAATAATTTGATTGCATGAAAAAAGCATTTTATCACCTATCAACCAGCAAGAATGCGGACTCTCACAGGCCTGTTAGTTTTTCTTTAAGAAGCCCTTTTACTCTTCAATCAATAACTGTATTCATTGAACCTGTTTGAACTCAATGCCTAATAAGACACCTGTCTACACACTCAATCAATCACACTCCAACCACTCCATCATAGCCAAGACGGAAAGAACTACTAAGGACACCAGGGACACAATTGTAGACATGCACAAGGCTAGACTAAGCTACAGAAAAATAGGCAAGTACCTTGGTGAGAAGGCAACAACTGTTGGCAAAATATTATAAAACGTAAGAAACACAATATGACTGTCAATCTTCCTCAGTCTAGGACTCCATGAAAGATGTCGCCTTGTTGGTTAGACTGATTCTGGGAAAGGTCAAGAATCAGCTGAGAACTACACAGGAGGACAACAGTCTCAAATATTACTGTTAGTAACTCACTACATATTCATGTATTAAAATCCTGCAGGGCAAGCAAGGTCACCCTGTTTATGTCAGCACATGTTAAGCCCTTTTGAAGTTTGTCAATCACATCTGAATGATCTAGAGGAAGAAAGGCAGAAGGTCATGTGGTCAGATGAGACCAAAATAGAACTTTTTTGCCATCTATTCCACTCACCGTGTTTGGGGAAGACGGATGAGTACAACCCCAAGAACACTATCCCAACTATGAAGCATGGTGGTGGAAACATCATACTTTGAGATGTCTGTTCTGCAAAGGGAACAAGACGACTCACCACTTTGAAGGGAGAATGGATGGGGTTATGTATCACAAGATTTGGACAGCAACCTACTTCCCTCAGTAGGAGCATTGAAGATGGGTCATGGCTGGGTTTTTCAGCATGACAATAACCCTAAATACACAGCCAGGACAACTAAGGAGTGGCTCCATAAGAAGCATTTCAAGGTCTTGGAGGGGCCTAGCCAGTCTCCAGACCTGAACCCAATATAAACTTTTTGGAGGGAGCTGAAACTCAATGTTGCCAAGCAGCCCAAAAGCTGAAAGATCTGTGGAAGATCTGTATGGAGGAGTAGGCAAAAATCCCTGCTGCAGTGTATGGTAACTTGGTCAAGGACTGCCGGAAAAGTCTGACCATTGTAATTTGCGAACAAAGGTTTCTGTACCAAATATTAAGTTCTGTTTTTCTATTGTGTCAAATGCTTATTTCATTCAATAAATAAAATTGATATTAATTATTTAAAAATCATACAATTTGATATTAAGGATTTTTTTTAAGATTTTGTCTCTCACAGTTGAAGTGTGATAAAGGAAAGATGTGATTCTTCGTACCGTGTTAGCCAGTAGATAGAAAAATATTTAGATTTGAGAGTCCTCAGTGGTTGATACCTTTTAATGGTAATTGAAAAGATGTGTAGCTAGAAAAGCAGAAGAATAGGGTAAAAATTAACCTTTAATAAATACGTCTTAAAAAAGAACCGAGTCAATTGTTTTCCCCTTTTACCAGGTCTCCTTTGTCTTCCAAATGTATCAATTGACTTTATTGGAGTATGTATACTCTTATTCTACCTTTTAGCCAATTCGCTACCAATGTTCTCTTTAAGGTTTAATAGACCCTAGAAGTTTTTTCGGGGCTTTATAATTGTTCCTTATTCCCCAATATGACTATAGGGGTATTTTTTGAATGGAACTTTAACAGGACTAAATCATTTTTACCACTATGATCACTTTCTTCTTTTTGTTTTTGAACTTTTGTCTATATCTGTTTTGCTGGGAATTAATGCTGTTTTTTTTAAAAAAAAAGTGATACGCTTATATTAAATCATTCCACTTGGATGGTCTATATTTATGTGGATGCTCATATAATACCTCAATAGGTCCAAGGTCTAATTTGAGCGTTATTTTTGAAAAATATGCTCACCATCTAATGTTATGACATAGGAGGATTATAGACAACACTATGTTAGGGATCAGTTCCCACTGCTGCACAAGGGGAATCTCAAACCAGTCCCGCTGCGGTCCCCCATCCATCTCCGGCCGCAGTGGAGCCTGCTCAGCAGAGACGTCGGTCCCAGCGTCTCGCTCGGTCTAATGCTGTGCAGAAGAGGTTTGTTGCTGCCTCTCCTTGTTCCTCTATTATAGCCAGTGCTGGAGCAGGCAGTCGTGGGACAAAGTCCTCGCTTTCTCCATCTGAGCATGCCCAGGGCAAGATCTCCCATTGGAGATCAGGGGTCACATGCTCGGTCACAGCAGCGACTCCCATTGGTCCGCCAGGAAGGTCCTGAAAGTGCTTGTGTTCTTGAACAGTTTCTCATTGGTCCTTTTCTGGAAGGTCCTGTAGTTACTACTATAAAAAGTTGGCATAACCGCACGGCCATGCGCTAGTATCAAATCTGTTACGTGCTTGCGCCAGTGTGGTCATGTATGCATGTGGTTAGGTCTGGCTGAAATAAGCCCCTAGAATTCCGGCACCTCCGGTGAGGAGTTTTGTATGCACGTGTTCAGGGCTCGGCTGAAAAGCCATTAAAAAACGGGCTAGGCACGGTCCAGCCTGACCCTCTACACTTGTTAACCTGGTCATGTTCATTACATGAGCTTCCTATTCGGCACCCCTGCCCTCTTTTGATTCCATCTTATGCAGTGAGACAGCTTCTAGGCAGATGTAGGAATTCTATCCATTTGTGTCACTTGTGGTATCTGACTCTGTGACCTATAGATATTCATCTGTTCCATGCATTTTTCCTCCAGCTTCGCTGGTTTATTTCTGATATATGTATTTTCCTCACTGCATTATATTTGTGTTATGAGGGAGGGTTATGCATCCTTTAGCCAGGACATGTTTGTGAATTGTATTATGTATTTGGGGTCAGGGGACCTTTTCCCTATCATGGGGATTTTTCTGCTTTGTTTTTATTTGGTTTAATCGCTTTGGTGTGATTTTTTCAGGTGTTCAATAAACATTTATATATTATTATAAATACTCTCATGGTCCCTGGTGGTGGTATGTTTCTTTTTCTCTTGGTTTTTCCGTCTAACCTTTGACATATTCCAGGTTGACCATTTGGTTTTTGATATTGTATTGTTTGGTGCCCTCCATTGCTTTGTTATACAGGGCTCGGCTGAAAACGCCATTAGAATACCGGCTACAACGGTGAGGAGATTATTGCTTGTTTTTCTGATTGCATGACCACAGACTGCAATCCGCTTAGCAGTCATCTGTGTCCCATGTGAGTCTAACAGGATGCAAGTCTTTGTCACAGCGGCTCTGTGAATTAACAGAGTCCGCTTATATCGCCATATAGCGCTACCGCATTTTAGTTAGCGACTCTGTGGAATAACAGAGTTCGCCCATACCGCCATATAGTGCTACGGTGTTTACATTGCGACTCTGCAGGATAACAGAGTCCGCTCATACTGCCTATTTGAGCCATCTTACTAGCAGCAGGCTCTGCCTGCACGGTGGACCCCTGGCTGCGAACGCACCTCTCCTTATTATCTATTAGGTGCGTTCCGCAGGCCCTTAACACACTATTGGATTGGGCTGTTGTCATGGTAATAGTCATGCATGAGAATAGTACTTCTGTAGCCATTATGGGCAAGATTATGAAGAAACTATGTGGTTGTCATAGCAACATTTTCTCTATGGGAATAATGCCTCATAGAATTATTGCGGGCAAGAATATAAAGAAGTCATAAATTATGCAAATATCTATGAGTGCGTGTTTTACCTTATTGGCATCCCCCTATATACTGTAGACACTGTGAACATGTGACCTAAAGATCCTGCATAAATAAATAAGAGCATGATAACCTACTACGTGTTCTATTAAGAAGGCCCTCGAGTGGTCATTTGACACATATTAACTAGCATCGTATATGACCTACTTTGAATAAATAATGATATGACACTGAGTGAGTTAATTATACATCTTTAATATCTGTATCGATACGGCGTTCCGGATATGACATCATATAAGAGGTCATGTGGCGCTCGGGACGTCTCCAACACTGAAGATTGGATACAGGATATGACATCTGCGCCTCACCTCTGCGTTCCAACGAGACGGCGCATCGGATATGACGTCACTCATTCAGCATCTTGGCGTCCTATTTAAACCCACGTGGTTCAGATGCGTGCACCCGCTCTACAATATGTGTATGTGTCACGGGTGACAGCATCTTACAGCTGACATGAAAAAGTATATTCTGTATGAAACATGGCATATTCTCCCCTGATGATCCATCCAGAGAAACGCGTTGGGAGTTAACCACTTGTGTCCACTGCTCCTGCTGGGGTAATGTATAAAAAAAGTCTTCCCCATTGGAGGATTAACTGCTGTGGACAATGATGAATGCCCTCTATCAGAAGATGTGGTGAGACTGTTCCTATTTATTCTTTTTGAAGGAGGGGACACTAAAATATATATTTTCTTCTGAATCTTGACATATGTTTCTCACATTGATGTGAAGAAAAATTGTTTATTAACGCTATACTACATCTATGAGACATGGCCTGTTGTTAACTATGGCTATGATTACATATTGATGTGAATATTTGTGTGTGATTTGACGTGAGCATATACTGCCTGCTGTCTCTATATCATGCTTCCTTGATTATTGTGATCATGATTGTAGATCTATGAGGAGTATATTGATGAATTTCCTCTCTATATTTTTTCTTTTCAAAAGATGTGATTATATATGAGTGTTTTTTATTGCTTGTTGCAACATATCTGATTGAACCATTTGGTTCTTTTTTAAGACGTATTTATAAAAGGTTAATTTTTACCCTACACTTCTACCTTGCTAGCTACACGTTTTGATGATTGGTAGATCCCTTACATATTCTAACTGAAAAGATGGTAACAAATTGCAAGCTTTCGAGACTACTCAGGTCTCTTCATCAGGCAAAGACTAAAACAAATTCTGAAGAATCACATATTTATACACAACACAGCACAGAAACAATGCAATAGGTAAGACAAGTGACGTGAAGCAGGACTGTCATTATAGGAGATAGAGATGAAAATAAATATTGGAACAGTTCATAGATAAGGAGTGTGAAAGTTTAATGCACTCTGATTGGGGTCTGGTATTGTGTTGTTTTGCCCCAAATGGTCTTAGGAGCAAATTCCTTAATTGATGTAAAAAGACATAAATCCTTGCGATATATTCATTCCAGCACTGAGTGTATCAAAGGTCATCATAAGTTTATATTCCCAAACTTTTCTGTTCTCTATCAGATTTAAGTTTAGCTTTTAATACAAGTAATTTCATGTCCATCATACTATGACCGTGGATACAAAAGTGTTTGGCCACAGGTAGATCCATTCTTTTTTCTCTTATTGTGTGGCGATGAGAATTCATCCTTGTTCTCAGTTTTTGCCCTGTCTCCCCCACATACAGACCCCCAGTTGGACATTTCGTACAAATAATTAGGTACACCACATTAGATGTGATGCAGTTGAAAGTACCTGGGATCTTGTAGTCCTGATGGGAGTTGGGGATCTTCATCTTTTCCGTGGTCATTATAGATGGACAGGTTTTACATTTTTTCTTGTTGCAAGGAAAGGTTCCTGCAGCTGTTGGGGAGGACAGTGAGCTTCTGATAATGATGCTTCTTAGATTTGGGGGCTGCCTAAAACACAGTAGTGGGGGGTCTGGAAATATGGATTGTAATCGGGCATCTTTTTGTAGTAAAGTGTAGTTTCCGTGCAGCTCCTCTTAGCACTTCCAGATTTGGATTGTAGGTGACCACTAGAGGCACCCAGTTATTTTCTTCTTTAGCTTTGTAATGTAGCAGGCGATTCCTTGGTATTCTGGTGGCTCTTGTAATTTGGTTTTCAATTGTTCTTGGATGGTAGCCCTGATTCAAAAAGGTCTTTCTGAGGCGACCAAGGTGTTCATCTCTATCCATGGGGTTGGAACATATACGATTGTATCTGATGGCTTAGCTGTAGATAATAGAGTTTTTTATGTGTTTTGGATGGAAACTGTCCCATTTAAGATATGTTGGACGGTCGATTGGCTTCTGATTAGCTTAATGTGGTGTCTAAAAAGTTAATTTCAGTGCTGGAGTAGTTAGTGTTAAGTTGATGGTGGGATGAAATTGATTGAAACTGTTCATGGAACGTCTTTAGCTGTTGTCAGACTCGCCAGATGATTAAAATGTCATCAATGTAGCAGTAGTAGGCCCGAGGCCTGATGGGACATGAGGACAAAAAGTCGCTTTCAAGCTTGGCCATGAAAAGATTTGCATACTGTGGAGCCATTTTACTTCCCATAGCTGTGCCAGTCTCCTGAAGATAGATCTTGTCATCAAATTCAAAGTAATTGTGGGTGAGGATGAATTTTGTGAGTATCACCACAGAATCCGCATCATTCCCGATGTTTTCCATGAGGACTTTGCAGGCATTTAATTCATCCTGGTGTGAGATATTAGAGTACAAAGATTCCACATCCATGGTGGCCAGTATGCTTCCTTCTGGTAGAGGACCTATTGCGGCCAGTTTATTCAGTAGGTCAGTTCTGTCCTGAATGTAGCTGGGTGTATCCTTTACCGGGGGTTTAAGAATACCCTCTAACCATCCAGATACCTGCTCAGTAAGGGTGTCCACACATGAAATAATCGGCCTCCCTGGATTTCCGCTTTGTGGATTTTGGGAAGCATGTAGAATGTCCCTGTTCTTGGACTTTCTGGTATCAGGTCATCAGCTCTTATGGATTTGTCAGGCCGACAAGATACCAACTTGCACAGTTGAAGTGCTTCTTTGAAAAAAATTACAGATCTCTCCATTCTTTGTAGGTAGGAAAACTTGAAAATTGTCAGTGTAACAAATACTTATTTTCCCCACTGTAGACTTTGTTGTCTTCATGAACTATACTGTAACTAAAAGAATAGCAACCTGTGTATTTTTTCAAATTATTTTAACAAATTTTCAGAATATACAAATTTTTTTTACTACAATAAAAAAAGCACACAATTGCAAAGGTTGTTCTGTATGGTCACAACTGACTATGTTATAGCCACTTCTTTTATTTTGAAAGCCAATCTAATGGTGGAACAAAGAAAGGAAAATAATTAGTACGCACTGACCTAGATTTGTCACATTGGGTTAATAACTAGTGTTGTTGTTACTTTACTTTGTTTTTTTTATCTGATTTTAATAGCTAATTGTACAAAAAATAGAACTAATTTATGGTTTTACTCTGTCTAAATTTCAAAATTGTAAGAAAAGCATCTTGAAATGATGCACCATTAACATTATTGTAATGGTATGTGCTGCATTTCCATTATCTTCTTTTTACATTGATAATTTAGATTTGTGTAGTGAACTTATATGTATTCAATGCTACATAATATAGAATATAGCATAGTGACAAAAAACTATATTTCTTTGCCTCTTCAGTATAATAGGTAGAACATGATCACATTAAATCCAGCAATCTGCCAGCTTCAGAGCAGCACTTGCTAGCTCTATAGCAAAGATCTTTAAGCACTGCACATGTTGCCTCGGAGACCACCGCTAATAGACAGCAATGTAATCTAGTAACCTAGTCAATGAGTAAACAATAAGACTAAAAATAATATTAACAATTTATATTTCTATAGTGCCAAATAGTTTGTAGCACTTTATATTACAGATGGCACCTGTATAGACAATAAAGACATTACAGAAAAACACATAATTCAACAGATACCAAGAGGAGTCGAGAGCCCTGCTTGCAAGCTCACATTCTATAGGCAGATAGGGTTATACAAAAGTAAAAATAAAGCACTTGTCATGAATGGTCCAGCCACCTATATAATAAATCGGAGCATTCAAATAACACTGCATGATCCTGCCACCAGTCAATACCTGTACAATTACAGATACAAAGTGCTATTGAGTTCATGAAAGGCAGAATAAGGAATAGTCAGTTAAATTAGTGAGGTGACAATTATGAGATGACGGCAGTGTATGTGTTTTAGAGCATATTTGAATGTGTAGATACTGGGAATTAATCAGATTATCTGAGATAGTGCATAGTGCACACTAGAAAACTGGTGGAGGTTCACATTGTAGAGGATGTTCGTCTTTGGTCTTAAAAACAGAGAATAATGATAATAGTAAGAAAATTGCAGATTTGCTGCTAAATGCGAGGACTTTTCAATCTTACCCATTTAAGACGATACAGCAACCCTTTAATGACTATTACAAAACTGTGTATGAAGATACAGTAATTATATCACGATTATGTATAGAACACGTTTTAATTGTACTAACAATGTCTTTCTTTTTTTATTAGATTGGATTTCTGCAGCGGGCTCCTTGCTAGAATATGCAATGACTGAGTGAAGCATATTAACTGACATCAATATTTGGAATAACATCCTGTGATTATTTTACTCTCATGGAATGGGCTTTACAAAATCAGTAATCTGGATCTTACAGATGGCAATTATGCAAATAAGGCAATAATTCCTGTGGCTTTTTATACAGTGGAATCATTTTATCCTGGCTGAAGTCTTTTTTTGTTGTTGTCCTCTCTGCCTGGGAGATCTCACCTTTGCTGATGTTGATGTAAACAATGTCGAGACCAAAGGGATTACTATGGTTGCCTTTGATCTTCACTCCTGTCTGTGTCATAGTAAAATCAAACTTGCTACTATGGATAACAGCATTTGCTGTAAGATTTACAATAATTGATGGCCAAGCACAGCATCCAATTGTACTCACGAACTACGGTAAAATACGTGGCACAAGAACATCATTATCCATAGAAATTTTGGGACCCGTTGAGCAATATTTTGGAGTGCCCTATGCTGCACCCCCAACTGGAGAGAGACGCTTCCAACCTCCTGAGCCACCGTCATCATGGACTGATATCCGAAATGCCACCCAGTTTGCTGCAGTGTGCCCACAATACTTGGATGAGAGGTCTTTGCTAAATGATATGCTGCCTGCATGGTTTACTGCCAATATAGATACAGTTGCAAGTTATGTGCAGGTTCAAAGTGAAGATTGTTTATACTTAAACATCTATGTGCCAACTGAAGATGGTAAGTCCTGAGCGCAAAATGTTAAAAATTTCAATGACCTAGTTATTTATCTACTGTATCACTCTCATAAGATAAAAATGACGTCATTGCATTTTGCAGTTTTACGATGATCACCGATGGTGCACGCTATAACCAGCTTCATAGTTACTTCTGATGACAGCTTTAATATGCTTGGAAACCAAAATGAAAAAATATGTTTTGCTGATTATTCCTTTTCATCATTGTTTTTGTATCTAAGAATTTAATTTTATATTGAACCTCAAGCTCAAGTTGAAAGAAAAGATCACTTTAGCCATCTTATGTATTTATAAGTAAAAACCTGTATCTTTCTAGTTATATTATGCTATAAAATCTAGAGCTAGTAAGTTATTAATTCAAATGTATATAATTGTGTAAAAATGTTTCTAAAGATTTGCTTGCAATTTATCAAAGTTTTTTTGAGGGGAGGGTTTGAAATGCGTTATTGGGCAGTACTATTTGATCAGTTATGTCAGACACCCCGGATCATTAGATGGATTGTGGCTGGTACTTTCTGGCATGAAATATTGTGATCTCTTTGAATTATTATCTTGATCCAAACTTGTGACTGTCACTGGTACTCTAGGAATACTTTTTATTTCTAATGGTTAGCATGTATTGAAGAGTTTTAACTCAATCAAACCTGATTGTTTGACTGATATGCTATTCTCTGGTTATACCTAAAACCTCATTTATATGTTTTGAACCTCTCTTTTATATACATAAAATATTTGTATGAACTGGTGCTGTCAGTTTGATTTTTGATTATGCATTTTACTGCTGTTTTATTATCACTTGATAGTCTTGTTTCTTTACTACTATAATTATTACCTCTCTGTGAAATCATAAAAACCATGTGGCTTTGCCATCAGGGTCAGAGTGGACTCCATCCACAAAGGAACTAAATGCTTTATATATGCTTACACAGATATATCTAACCTTGTGATTTTTTTTTCAGAATGAGCAATATAAGTGACAAATCCAATCAATCTACAGTTCTACTAATATGGTCATTTATAGGGATTTTTATAATTATTATTATTATATTATTATTTTTTTCCTTTCAAGAACTTTTTTTTACTTTTTTGAAATGTTGCAATGATGTAATATCAATGGTTTGCATATAATATCTATGTTACCACAAATATATTTCTAACAACAGATGACAGCCTCACTTTGAAATATAAACAGCGCATGAAGTTTTGAATGTTTGAACAATGGCATCATTGAAACCTCATATGCCACACTATGGTGCATCCTAAAGATAAGCATATAGTTTCAAGCTGAATCAAATTGGCATTGAATTTAACAAAAAAAGTTCATATTTATCTGAACTAAATATTTTTTATCTTATGTTGGAACTGATGCAATTTTTCTGAAATGGACAGTGTCAAGAAGGGATTTAAAAAGTATGTTCATACAGCCTACACTCGTCAACCGGTGCAGCTCTGCTTTGGTTGTCTTCTGTGGTTCGGTCGTCACTGGGCCATTTTTGGAGTCTATACATGCCCAACCATCTTTTGTACCTTTAGCCTCGCAACTCCTGCCTGAACAGGCATTGCAACAGGTTGAAATAGGAGGTATTGAAGATGGCAGACTTCAAAAACCCTGAAGAAAGCAGCTCACTGGAAGGCGCCAAAGATGGCCAATATGAGAGGCAGACCAAAGAAGATGACTAGACCATAGTTGCTGGACAGGTATTCATTTTTATATACTTTTCTTCTTATTCATATTAAGTTCTCGGTTTTGGAAAGGCCCTATAGCAGTGTTTTCTAATGTTCAGTCCTCTCACAACCTCTAACAGATCAGGTTTTCATGATTTTCTTAGTATTTCACAGGTGAGAGAACCTCTAGCAAATTCTAATTCCTTGATAATAATTCCATCACAAGTGCAATACTAAGGAAATCTTGAAAATGTGATCTTTTGGTGAGCCGTAAGGACTGGAGTTTGGATGGGAAACATTGCCCTAGAGCATAGTCATATACATTCAATTCTCAACAAATACATTTAATAACAATTTTGTTTGATTCAGCATTTTTTTTTTCAGATTTTGTCTAATCAGGACTGTTACTTTACAGAACTGTTTTTTGGAATACTTTTCACCTCCGCCTGAAGAAATAACTTCTAGGTACAGTTTATTTTCTGAGATTTACAGAGAATGCAACAATACTAACAGACCTTTCATGTTACAGCTTAGTGATTTCTACAGAACCCTAATATGCCCTTGATTATGAGCTGTATGTTTAAAGTTTCCATGCCCAATTTGGGTGCGAAACACAAGAAATGTATGGAAATATCAAAACTTGAATACAACTTCAGTATGAGGGTAAGGCTACATTCCGACATCTGTGTGGATGTTACCCCTACCTCTAAAAAAAAAAAAATCACGAGTCATCTTAGTTGCATTCATTTTAGGCTTTTTTAAGCTTTTTTATCTTTTTTTAAGTGAAGCAAGTAGTTTGTATGGAATTTTTTTTATCAGTAGAACATTAGCAATAGATCAGGTAAGAAGGTGAAACTCGGATAGAACATGAAGTGCAGAGTCTGTATTTCGTGTTTCATATGCTGTAGCTGAATCTCTATAGAGTTTAAAGGCTATGTCTGATCTGTAAAACAAAAATAGGACATGATCCAAGTCTCTGAGACTGTACACATGGATCCTTTTTGCAGAGTTTCAATGAAACTCTAAGCGTCATTGAAACCAAGCACACCTGTCTAACATCATTGCCCAGAACTATATATATATATATAAATATATATATATATATATATATATACTGTATATATAATATACAATGAAGTAGAATTTATACATATATATATATATATATATATATATATATATATATATATATATTATAATGAAGTAGCACTGAAGTGTTAAAAAATGGGTGCAAAGGTGCAAAGCTTACAGGACATATGCCCATGGTTCCAATTGTATAGGTATAGAAAAATAGTGAATTAACTAAAGAGAAATCTAAATCAAATCAATATTTTGTTGTGACCACCCTTTTCCTTAAAAACTGTATGACATCTTCTAGTTACACCTGCACACAGTTAATGAAGGAACTTGGCAGGAAAGTTGTTCTAAACATCTTGGAGAATTAAAGACGGATTGTCTACAGATGTGGGCTTACTCACAGCCTTCTTTCTCAAACCTATGATGCCATAGAGACTTAATGATGTTGATATCAGGGTTCTGTGGGAACAATCTCATCAATTCCAGGACTCCTTGTTCTTCTTTGAGAATGACATTGACGGTATGTTTGGGGTTGTTTTCCTGCAGTAGAATAAATTTGGATTCAGTCAGTGGATGGATATGCTGGGCCCCGTTGGCTGATGTCAGTTCTGTTGTAGTGCTGGACATCTTCTGATTTTGAAGGAATGTTAGCATCATGTGTGTTCGATCTGCTGCACTAAGTTTTCTTAGCTGGCCACTGCATCTACAGTCCTTGACATTGCTCATTTCTTGCTGCTTCTTCAAATAAACTTGTTTAAGTTCAAATGAACAAGAGCAATGCATCTTGAAATTGTAGTCCGCTTTGAGATCTTTGGGTGAGACCTTGCCGTTACAGAATAACTAATTAAGACCTGTGACATTAAACTGTCTTTTACAACCTCACCATTGTAGCAGGGTTTGGATGTTCCTCACTCAGATTTAAACCTCTTTTTGTTTCAGTCAATGACCCTGTTTCAAGTTACTTATGTTAATAAGGATCATTTCACTTGTTTAGAATAATGAGTTAATTCTACACCTAACTCTAGGACCTAAAAAATCATTGACTTTGTGCAACTCTACATAAAAGAATTGATGCGGTTTTGAAGGCAAACAATGTATAGGAACAGCCCAAATATTGCTATGGTTTCGATTGCTCCTTTGTTCATTCACTTTTTGTTAATTGATAAGAAATAAAATATTAACACTTCTATTTTTTAAATCATTCTTACTTTGCGGCATTTTTCTACATCTGTTCAACATTTTTGCACTATACTGTAAACAGGGCAGCACGGTGGCTCAGTGGATAGCATTGCAGCCCTTGAGTCCTTGGTTCAAATCCCACCAAGGACAACATCTGCAAGGAGTTTGTACGTTCTCCGTGTTTGCGTGGGTTCCCTCCGGGTTCTCCGGTTTCCTCCCACACTACAAAAAAAAAACATACAGATAGGGAATCTAGATTGTGAGCCCCTTTGGGGACAATGACGATAATGTGTGCAAACTGTAAAGCGCTGCGGAATATGTTAGCGCTATATAAAAATAAAGATTATTATTATTATTATAACAGGCAGACTGACAGATAATTCAGTTGACATGTTTTGTTCTGTTTGGCAGCTGATATATATTTTGCATAAATAGGTTTATTGCATTAAAGATCTAATAACAAATATAACGACTCTCCAGAAAAAATATTTAATTGCATAACATGGCATTATTATATTCTCTTTCTTACCATTAGAAACAGTGAAAGCATTCCTCTGTATTTGCCCATGACATTTTCAGTGAATGGCAGGCTGTAGGGCCATCATATAATTGAAAAGGAAAAGTGACAGTTTGCTGTTTACAAACCCAAGATAAGAACAATAAAACAGCAAGGGGGAAGCACAGGCTGGCAATTGTTGTCCATACAATCTGATTAAACACATTATATATCCTTACATGACAATTCTCTGACAGAAGAAGCTTGGTTGTTATGGAGACAGACCATGAAATTTGCTTTTCATGTCAAAGGTCTGAATGTGACTCAATGAGTTAAATTCACATTAGCAGTTCTTTTGAAATACATATCTGAAAACAGATTTCCACTGAGCCGGCCATCCTTTTGCTCTAAATTTCATTTGCTTTTATATTTTATTTTCCACAAAATCTTCAAATGATCATAATGAAAATAAATGATGATAACTGATGTATGACCTAAAAATCTCGATTTGTTATCATCTTTTCAGTAAGCCATTAAAAGGTATCAACCACTGAGGACTCTCAATTCTAAATATTGACCTAACTTAGGAATTCCTATCTTATTCTGTGCTGCATGTACGCTTTTTACAGGAATACCATTTTGGAAATTATTAAGGACATTTTAATGTCAAGTATTATATTTTAGCTAGATTCAAAGAAGTGCCAGTCACAAAACTGTTAACCGAAACTAATAAGTTATCAGTTAAGACCTTACACATAAGATTTTCTGTGTGCAGACGCGTTGTCCTCATTATGGGCTCATGTAGACGGCGGTAGATTCAGCTGACTATATAAATGACACTAATCAGAGTTTGATAAGAGTTTGATAATAGTCTGATCAGATTCTCTTGGAAGGGGAGAAGATAGAGAAAAAAATGTCTCCAACTTCTCCATTGTGTCGGTACATGGAAATCAGACTGCACTCAGATGTCATCCAAGTGCAGCCCAATGTTTCCCACGCACTAATTGACTTGCATTGCCGAGTGTGATCTGAATATTGAATCAAACTTGGGTATGCTGCGATTTTATCCTCTGACAGAGTCTGTCTGAGGGAAAAGTCTGACATGTGCACATCCCCATAGACTAACATTGGTCCAGGTGTGATCTGATGCTTTTTATGGCCGTTTGCACAAGCCTTATTGCTCCATATTTCATAGTTACTAATTGCTTTTGTCAAACAGCATGTCACTATTTTCTAATAGACTAATATGGATTCAGAAAGAAAAAGCACTGTATATATCCATATAATAATTAGTTAAAACAGGACCCTTGAGGAGGCTGCGGGTAACTTACTACAGCTCTGTACTTTGCAGAGGTTTTACCGTTTCACAGTAAGTCTGGAGCTTTATGAAATAAATCAGGTTGCAAAGCGTTTGCATGATGTCCTTTAATATCATAAAAGTCAATATTAGAGTTATATAACTACATTTTGTGAAGAATCTCTATAAAGACGCTGTCAAGCGCTACTTGTTACAAGTGTCCATCATTGTTATATGTTCATACATTGTGCTGTACATATTACTGTGACAAGATTCCTCATGACACCGCGGTGGCAGCATTTTCATGTTACGTCATTAGTCATGCCCTAATTCACACTTGTGTACTATTTTAAAAATCTATTTGGGATGCAATTTAATTACCATAACAAGCATTACATTTAATTTTGGCTTCACATTTTTGTTCTTTACAGTTTGGACAAATTGTTGATTTTAAGTGAGATTGAATTGCATCATGCTTACAAGCGGACCCTGCTCTATGTGAAGAACCAAAATATGTAGCATTTTCTTATTTGTATTGTTTTATTTTTTAAAAAATCTACATTTTTGTGCTAATTATTACCTCTAGAAATGGATATGATTTGACAAAGTATTAATTTATATATATTTTATGAAAAAAATAGACATATTTAATTTAAATTCATCTTTCAAATTATCAGGTGTCTGGTCTCTGTACTAAAACAGCTTAAATTGATGTTCAAAATACATTTAAAAGGGATTTTCTATTTTTTTAAATTGAGAACAGTTTAATGGATTGTAACTAAAATATTTGTGTAAGATTTTCTCACGTGAAGTGACGAGTATTGTGCTAGATACAAGTGTCATAAAAATCTCACACATCTCACACATTGCGGCTGCTGCTCAATTTTTTGCCACAGTTTTGCCACATGTTATTTGCTGCAGTTTAGAAAAATCATGGTAAAAAACATTGCAGTTTTGCCATCTGTGGAAAAAAAATGCACCACAGCTATAAAGTGTTAACACGGCGCAATAGCAGAGCTTGTGTTTCTGCCAATATAGAGAGCAATTGCAACACCTTTAGCCTATTAATAGAGGCACGTGAAGATAACTATATGTAGAAGAAATGTTCATAAAAAAGAGAGAGTACTCTAAATTATACTAGTAGTTTGGAGCAGGGTGTAGAAGGCAGTAGGGGATGTCACGGGATGAAGGAAGGTGAAATAAGTGACATAGAGGACTAGACACTGCAGCAGATGAGGAGGGACAGGTGAGCACTGAGATACATTTTTTTTTAATCCGCGTCTTCTGTAACATATTGTTAAGGCTGGCGGAACGCACAAAATAATATAAATAATAAGTGCGTTCGCAGCCCGGGTCCACCGTGCAGGCGAAGCCCGCTGCTGGCAAAAAGGCGCAAGAAGCAAACTCTGTTATCCCGCAGAGCTGCCAACATAAACGCTGTAATGCGCTGTGGCAATGAGTGCGAACTCTGTTACTCCACAGAGCCGCTACAAGAGGAGCCGCAACGCTATATGGCGATGTGTGCGCACTCACTAGACACAACTGAGTGGCAAAGAAAACACGCTAGGGCGCTGACTAGCGTTGAAAGCGAACCCTGTTACGTCAAAGGGCCGCTGAGAAAAAGCACTGTGTCCTGTTAGGCTCCCAGATACACAGTTAAGTGCTAAGCGCACATAAAGCGTGATCATGCGCTAATGTCCTCGCGGGAGTCACCCGCAATCTATGGCGTCTGAACGCCAGACCCTGAATACGGCAATCAAACTCCTCACCGATTATGCCGGTAATCTAGGGCATCTAGGACACCGACCCTGACCAGCTACCATACCAAACTCCTCACCGATTAAGTCGGTATTCTAGTGGCTTATTTCAGCCGGGTCCCTATCCACACATACACATGACCACAATGGCGCATAGCATACAATGATTGATATTAGCGCATGGCGGCCCAGCCATGCTACCCTTTTATAGCAACAGCTACAGGACCTTCCAGGAACAAGGACCAATGAGAAGCTGTTACAAACAAACGTAGCTACATGACCTTCCTGGCGGACCAATAGGAGCCGCTGCAGCACCTGAACATGTGACCCCTGATCTCCAATGAGAGATCTCACTCTGGGCATGCTCAGATGGGAAAACGCAGGACTTTGTCTCAAAGACGACTGCTCCAGCACTGGCTATAATAGCAGATCCAGGAAAGGCAGCAGCAAGTCACTGCACAGTAGAGGAGTGGGCAAGATGCCTGGACCGACGTCTCTGCTGAGCAGGCTCCACTGCGGCCGGAGATGAATGGGAGACCGCAGCGGGACGGGTTCGAGACTCCCCTTGTGCAGCAGCGGGAAATCAAACCCTAACATTACCCCCCTCCTAGGGCCCCCCCTTTTTTGGGCCTCGCTGCGCTCAAAGGCAGCGATGAGCTGCGGAGCGTGAATATGATCAGCAGGTTACCAAGACCTACCCTCAGGCCCATAGCCCCTCCAGTCCACCAAATAAAACTTTTTGCCCCGTACCACCTTACACCTCACGATGGCGTTCACCTCATGGTCATCCGTAGATGAACCCGATGTCCCGGCCGATGACTCAGAAAACCGGGACATGACCACGGGTTTCAGGAGGGATACATGAAAGGTGTCGGAGATACCCAGGCGTGGTGGAAGAGCCAAACGGTATACCACAGGGTTAACCTGCTCGAGGACCTTGAAAGGACCCAGGTAGCGGGGTGCCAACTTAGTGGACTCAACTCGCAGCCTGATGTTACGGGCGGAGAGCCACACCAAGTCCCCAGGAGCAAATGTTTGAGCGGGCGCCGATGTGCGTCGGCGGAGGACCTCATCCTCTCCTTGGACGCCTGAATGGCATCCTGGGTATGGTCCCAAATGTCCCGTGCCTCCACAGCCCAGTCTGCCACCCTGGAGTCGGCGGAAGACACGGGCATGGGCACCGGAACCCGCGGATGCTGACCGTAGTTCAGAAGGAAAGGAGTCTGTCAGGTGGAGTCAGCCACAGCATTGTTTAATGCAAACTCAGCCCAAGGTAGCAAGGATGCCCAGTCATCCTGCCTGGCAGAGACAAAATGTCGTAGATAGGTGACCAAGGTCTGGTTGGCCCTCTCTACCAACACATTCGTCTCAGGATGATACGCTGAAGAGAGATTTAACTCAATACTGAGTAGACGACAAAGCTCTCTCCAGAACCGAGACGCAAACTGGGGACCTCGGTCACTGACAATTTTGTCCGGCATGCCGTGTAGACGGAAGATGTGCCTAACGAACAATGCTGCCAGAGCCTGTGCAGAAGGTAACCGTGGAAGCGGCACCAAATGCACCATTTTGGAAAAATGGTCGGTGATTACCCAAATGATGGTGCAACCCCGAGACTTGGGCAAGCCCACTACAAAGTCCATCCCAACCATCTCCCAGGGCCTGTCTGCCACCGACAAAGGGTAAAGTAACCCAGCTGGCCGTTGTCGTGGAGACTTATTCTTGGCGCAGGAGTCACACGCCCGAACATAGTCCCCAACGTCACGGACCATATGCGGCCACCAGTATGTCCTCGCCAGCAATTCAGATGTCCTCTTTGTCCCAAAGTGTCCACCCACCCTGGACGAATGTGCCCAAGAGAGTACCTCCGGTCGCAAGTTGGTAGGCACAAAAGTCTTGCCCGGGGCACAGACTCTAGCGAAACCGGGGCCACTGTTCTCAGGCTCTCTGTAGGGACGATAAGCCGAGGCTCCTCAACCTCCTCCTCCAAGGACACCACAGAGTGAGAGAGAGCGTCGGCACGAATGTTCTTCTCTCCCGAGAGGAAATGCAGTGTGAAATGAAACCGGGAGAAGAACAAGGACCATCTGGCCTGGCGAGAATTAAGCCGCTGGGCTGTCTGAAGATATAACAAATTTTTGTGATCCGTGAAGACTTGGAAGGGAAAGCGAGGCCCCTCCAACAGATGTCTCCACTCCGAGAAGGCCAACTTCATTGCTAGCAACTCCCTGTCCCCGATGGAATAATTCCTCTCCGCTGAAGTGAAGGTCTTGGAGAAAAAGAAGCATGGATGCTTCCGACCTTGAGCATCCTTTTGGAAGAGAACTGCTCCAGCACCAACGGACGAGGCATCCACCTCCAATATAAATGGCTTATCAACATCGGGGCGATGTAGGATGGGAGCGCTAGCGAAATGGGACTTAATAGACGTGAAGGCCTTGGAGACCTCTTCAGACCACAATTTGGGATTAGCTCCCTTTTTGGTGAGGGCAACCACGGGAGCTACCAAAGTTGAGAGGTGAGGAATAAACTGGCGGTAGTAATTAATGAACCCCATAAAGCGCTGCACCGCCTTTAGAGAATGGGGTTCTTGCCAGTCCATCACCGCTTGTAGTTTAGCAGGATCCATAGCCAATCCCTGGGCGGAGGTGATATAGCCCAGAAAAGGTAAGGACTCCTGCTCAAACACACATTTCTCCAACTTTGCGTAGAGTGAATTTCCCCGTAGGAGGTCGAAGACTCTGCAAACATCTCTCCGGTGGAAGTCAATATCTGGGGAAAAGATGAGAATATCATCCAGATAGACTAGGACTGAGGTGGAGAGCATATCCCGGAAGATGTCATTAACAAAGTCTTGGAAGACGGCTGGGGCATTACAGAGCCCGAAGGGCATCACCAGATATTCATAGTGCCCGTCCCTGGTATTAAAAGCCGTCTTCCATTCGTCCCCCTCACGGATGCGTATCAGGTTATAAGCACCCCGCAGATCTAACTTCGTAAATATCCTTGCCCCCCGTAGCCTATCAAATAGCTCAGAAATTAGAGGCAACGGGTATTTATTCTTAACGGTGATGGCATTAAGACCCCTGTAATCGATGCATGGACGTAACTCTCCATTCTTCTTCTGCACGAAGAAGAACCCCGCCCCTGCAGGTGACACTGACTTCCTAATAAATCCTCTTGCCAAGTTCTCCTGGATATATTGGGACATAGCCTCCGTCTCCGGGAGAGAAAGGGGATAGACCCGTCCCCGAGGAGGTTCTGCTCCAGGCAAGAGGTCAATAGGACAGTCATAGGGACGGTGAGGTGGAAGGACTTCTGCAGCCTTTTTGGAGAATACGTCTGCATATGACCAATAGTCATTAGGAAGAGAAGTAAAATCTGCGGGCATCTCTGTAGTGGCCACCTGAATGCATTCCCTCATACATCTGCCTTTACATGACTCACCCCAACCCAATATCCTCCCAGAGTTCCACTCAATGTGTGGGGAATGGAAATGGAGCCAGGGCATCCCTAACAAGATCTCGTCTATTCCCTCGGGAATGACTAAAAGTGAGATAATCTCTTGAAGGGAAGGTGACATTGACAACGTGAAAGGGATGGTCTGATGTGTGATTGGTGAAGGCAGTGTCGACCCATTCACTACTCGAACAGTCACGGGTTTGGCGAGCATCACCAGAGGTATAGAGTGGCGGAGAGCGAAGGTAGAAGACATGAAATTTCCTTCGGCTCCAGAATCCACACAAAGCGTGACTGTTAAAGTGGATGAGCCAAAATTGATTGTCCCCTAAAGGAAAACTTGGAGGCGTGTACTGCTGTGTCTAGTGAACCCCCTCCAATGGTTACTAGACATGGTCGTTTCCAGACCGCCGTGGACATTTGTTAGCATAATGCCCTATTTGTTGGCAGGCATTACAGGTCACAGATACTCCAGCAGCCCGAGATTTAGGTCTCACTCGAGAAATCTCCATGGCCTCAGGGGAATCGGACGCCTGAATGGAAGATTCCAGAGGTCTGGCGAAGGTGGGCGCCAGCCGGAACCTCTGCCTACACTGGGCCCGCTCCAACCTCCGCTCGTTAAAACGAAGGTCGATGCGGGTAGATATGGTAATGAGCTCCTCCAGTGTGGCAGGAATCTCCCTGGTGGACAAGGCGTCCTTCACATGGTCTGCCAGTCCCCTCCAGTACACGGGTATAAGGACTTTATCTGGCCAATCCAGCTCAGAGACCAGAGTCCGAAATTGGACGGCAAACTGGCTGACCATGGATGAACCCTGAGTGATAGCCAACAATTGAAGAGCCGTATCGTGGGTGACACGAGGTCCTAAAAAGACCTGTTTAAGAGTGTCCAAGAAGAGAGGAGCACTCTGCACCACACGATCATCGCGCTCCCATAACGGCGTTGCCCACTCCAACGCCCTGCTCGACAAAAGGGATATGATAAAACCCACTTTCGCCCGCTCCGTGGGATAACGTGCAGCCAGAAGCTCTAGATGTATGGAGCACTGACTGACGAAACCCCGACATTGTTTACTGTCACCGGTAAACTTGTCTGGAAGTGGGAGGCGGGAAATAGTCGGAGCAGGGGTAGCAGAGGACAAACTGGCGGCGGCCACACTAGCAGCCTGAACCGCGACTGCGGTAACATCCACCGCTGAGGTTGTGCGCTCTAGAGTCGCCAACCTACCCTCCAGCTGCTGGATATACCGCTGCAGACGCTGGTCGTCCGCCATTTTACCAGCCAGACCCTGGCGCTAATATTATGTTAAGGCTGGCGGAACGCACAAAATAATATAAATAATAAGTGCGTTCGCAGCCTGGGGTCCACCGTGCAGGCGAAGCCCGCTGCTGGCAAAAAGGCGCAAGAAGCAAACTGTTATCCCGCAGAGCTGCCAACATAAACGCCGTAATGCGCTGTGGCAATGAGTGCGAACTCTGTTACTCCACAGAGCCGCTACAAGAGGAGCCGCAACGCTATATGGCGATGTGTGCGCACTCACTAGACACAACTGAGTGGCAAAGAAAACACGCTAGGGTGCTGACTAGCGTTGAAAGCGAACCCTGTTACGTCACAGGGCCGCTGAGAAAAAGCACTGTGTCCTGTTAGGCTCCCAGATACAGTTAAGTGCTAAGCGCACATAAAGCGTGATCATGCGCTAATGTCCTCGCGGGAGTCACCCGCAATCTATGGCGTCTGAACGCCAGACCCTGAATACGGCAATCAAACTCCTCACCGGTTATGCCGGTAATCTAGGGCATCTAGGACACCGACCCTGACCAGCTACCATACCAAACTCCTCACCGATTAAGTCGGTATTCTAGTGGCTTATTTCAGCCGGGTCCCTATCCACACATACACATGACCACACTGGTGCATAGCATACAATGATTGATATTAGCGCATGGCGGCCCAGCCATGCTACCCTTTTATAGCAACAGCTACAGGTCCTTCCAGGAACAAGGACCAATGAGAAGCTGTTACAAACAAACGTAGCTACATGACCTTCCTGGCGGACCAATAGGAGCCGCTGCAGCACCTGAACATGTGACCCCTGATCTCCAATGAGAGATCTCACTCTGGGCATGCTCAGATGGGAAAACGCAGGACTTTGTCTCAAAGACGACTGCTCCAGCACTGGCTATAATAGCAGATCCAGGAAAGGCAGCAGCAAGTCACTGCACAGTAGAGGAGTGGGCAAGACGCCTGGACCGACGTCTCTGCTGAGCAGGCTCCACTGCAGCTGGAGATGAATGGGAGACCACAGCGGGATGGGTTTGAGACTCCCCTTGTGCAGCAGCAGGAAATCGAACCCTAACACATATTCAGCAAAATGCAGCCAGCTATTCAACATTTTACTGAATTTGTAGGAAATTCTGATTTTGGAGAATCCAGGCTTTTTGCAAAATTCGAGAAAATTTCTAATTATATATAAATATATTTTTTTGCGTAAAATACAAGGGAAGTGTTTCAACTTTAACTTTTGGCCTTTTAGATATCATTTCATCTTCAACTAGCTTAACTGTTCACATGTCAAGTATTGGCAAGGCTGTGATTGGACAGACACTGTGAAAAAAAATAAAATGTGGGGTCTCGTCTATTTTTGATAGCCAGGGCAGGAAAAAACGATAGCTGTGAGCTGCATATCCCAGCTGTAAGCTTTATCTTGGATGGTTATCAAAAATAGAGAGATTCCTACACAGTTTTTAAAATTATTTAAAAACAGAGTGTGGACCCTCCCCATTTTGACAGTCAGCCAAGCTAAAGCAGACATCATGGATATTGGCCCTCTCCGGCCTAAAAAAGCCAGCAGCCACCCCAGAAAGGGTGCATCTATTGATGAGCTGGGTGTGAAAATGCAGCTGTGTTTGACCAACGGTAACATTAATAACGTCACTGCCGGTCACAAGCAGCTGCATTCTCATGTGTACCCTGGATGCAGGGCTGATCGGTTGCAACATCCCACCTCTCAGCAATGCATCCAGATGTAGCAGAGTTGGAGAACCTTGTGGAACATATGAATTACTAGCAGACAAGTGAGGAATAGTATGATTGTTTAATGTTATTATTACAATAATAAATGGGTAAAAGAGGGCATTGTGGGAGAGTGTTTTGTTTCAATTAAATATTTTTTCTGTGTGTTTTGTTCAATGAAAGGACTTTTTCTGTGTGTCTTTATTACTTTTGACTATAGAGTTAGTAGTGGAGTGTGTTATAGACGCCTCTCTATTACTAATTCCTGGGCTTGATGTCAGCTGACATTTCAAATCTGACATCAAACCCAATACTATTACCCCATCTGCTACCGCACCAGGGCAAGTGGAAGAGCCAAGGCTAAGTGCCAGATTTAGCACATATATTGTAAGCGCCATTTCTGGACGGCTGAGGGCTGGTATTTTTAGTCTGGGAGGGTTCTAATATCCATGGCTCCTTCCCAGCCTATTAACATCAGCCTGCAGCTGTTTCCCTTTTGCTTTATAACCAGCGCAAGTAGAAATAATATCTGGGGTCTGCAGCCCTCAGCGGTCAGCTTTATCTGGTTCGGTTAACAAAAATAGAGGGGTCCCCATGCTGTTTTTTTCCATTATTTTAATAAATCAGTTAGAAAAACTGCCTAGGATTCCCCTTAGTTTTGATAGCCAGCTAAGCAAAAGCAAACAACTTGGGTCTGGTTTTCTCAGACTTGGAAGGTGCCATGGATATTAGCTCTCCCCAGCCTAAAAATAGCAACCCGTAGCCGGTACTGAAAAGGCGCATCCACCACATGTGACAATTCTGGCTCTTGATCTGGCTCTTCTCACTTGCTGGTGCAGTGGCAGAAGGAGTTAATGAATGGTACATTTTGTTATGAAGTTTCTACTGAGAACACGATATGTGGTCAAAAACTAAACTACTTTTGAGGCACAGTGTAAAGCTCATAAGGGAAGAAGCGCCATATTGGAATTCAAATTTTTCTGGAATGGTGTGAGGGTGCCAAATCACATTGGCAGAGCCCCTGACATGCCAGAACAGCAGAATATATTTGACTCCATTTTATAATCTACACCCCTAATGAATTCACCTAGGGGTGCAGTGAGCATGTTGGCATAACATGCCTTACAGAATTTTATACTATTGGGCGGTGAAGAAAAAGTAAATAACTTTTTACCACTAAAATGTTGTGTTAGCCCCAAGCTTTTAATTTAAGCGCTAGTAGAAAAAAAATGGACCTTTCAGTTTATTGTGAATTTTTTTCCTGAGTGCGCCTATGCCCTACATGTAATGGGGAAATTATTTTCCGGCACAGCGTAAAGTGCAGAAAGGAAGAAGCACCATAATATAGTTAAGATTTTTTTGTTATGGTTTGCGGGTTCTGTATCCCACTAATGAGGCCTTGAGGTGCCAGATCAGCAGAACACCTCCATAAGTTACTCCAATTAACAAGCTAAGCCTCTAAATAAATTAATCTCAGGAACTTTATACCAATTGTCAGTGAAGAAAAAATTACTTTTTTTAGTTCCAAATTTTAGCTTTTCACACCAGGAAATATATAAAAATTGCAAAAAGATTTACCACACAATTTCTTCTGAACGTGGCAATACCCTATATGTGAATGTACCGTACTGCTTAGAGGAGGGCTATCTGACTCTTGGAGACCATATTATCGTAAAATAGTTTATGGACTCTATATACAGAACCTTTAAGTACTAGATGATCAGAATCCCCTTTTAAGTGACCCCTCTAGGAATTTATCTACAGGTGTAGGGACAACTTTGACTCCTTTGGTGTTTTGCAAAAACAAGCAACAGTGGATGTTGCCAGGTGAAAATTGCAAATTAGAGCCATAGTATATTGTAGCACCCATTTAATTGTAGTGCCTGTACATTATGCCCAACTCATGCTTCTGGAGATACATTGTTAGGGTTGGCAGATTGCACTAAATAAAATATAAAAATAAAGTGTAATCGCAACCCGGGATCCACCATGCAGAAATGAATCTGCTGCTAGTGGAAATTATGACAGAACAAAGCAGTGAGCATTACCTTAAGCACACTGTGTTAATGCCACACAGTATGAATGGAACGCAGAATACCAAACTCAGTTACTTCACAGAGAGGTATTGCCCTAAGAATGCTAAATACTAAACCTTGTTAAGATCACAGGGATGTTAGCACATGGATTGAGCTTGCTCTGCAACTAAACTGTGCTAATCGCAATTATGAATGAAGCAGATGCTGTTCCAGGAGAAGGAACTCATATGACGCTAGATACAATACCCTGTCACCTTCACTGAGAGGAAGCATAAGGGTTGAGCTTGCTCTGTAACTGAACTGTGCTAACTGCATGCATGAACAAAACAGATGCTAAGCAAAGCGGCTAGTTACCCCTGTCCTGACGCTACTGAATTTGTGCCTGACCAGCACCCTAAGCATGTAGCAGACTAGAGACTCAGGCGTAGAACCATGAGAACAGAATCGCATCAGTATGTTACCTGTCTGCCAACGTGTTCAGTCTTTGAGCACAGACAGACAATAGGAAACATGCAGAGTGGTAGAGTATCCACCCACACACACCAAAACATAATTGACACTAGCGCGCCCACATGTGCCACTGAGAGCCTTTTATATGCTAGGCTCCTCCCCAAACACTCATGTCCAGTCCGCCAAGACATCACCCCAGGGCCAATCCGCCACTGCCACCCCACCAGAGTATCCAACGTCTGACTACCATTAAGAAGATGCCACATCACGGACATGCTCAGTAAAGTGATCTCTGGACTTAGACTCCAGAATGCAAGGCTGCACCTGCATATCACTGGTTACCAGATACTTGGCTGGAGAACCGGCAATAACAAAACGATTACCACGAACCCGAGCAAGACACCGGGACTGATATCCGCGCTGAGCAGCAATCGCAGCGGCCAGACCCAAATGGGAGACCACAGTAACAGGAAATGCTTGGGATCTATCCCTCACAGTGGGAGAATCCCGATGCCTAACACACGTACCTGTATATTAAGCAGTCTTGCATCGCTGCAGAAATTCCAAAAATGTGGACGCTAAATGTGATTTAGGCACAATATGGGTCTCAGAAGTAAGAGAGGTATTTGAATTAGGGAGAGCCATAACGCTTTTTTAGAGCCTTTGTAATGCTAGTAACGCGAAAGCCCCTATTCTTCCATTAACAGATGATGAAGCTGACTGGAAACTTGCTTTTTTTGTGGATTGAGTTGAAACTTTTATTGGTAACATTTTACATAACATTTTTATTACATATATCCTGTTCTCTATGCTGAGCACTTACATCTGTGCTGTTATATAAATCTCTGAATGCCGTGGTTCAGATCAAACCGATTATGAGTCAGTTCATTATAATGAGGCTGCAGAGTTATTATTGACTCCGTCTGACCTCTGTTCATCGGTGCACAAAACTGTAGCCAAAGGCGCTTTTATGCACACTTAAAAAGATGGACCATAGGAAAGATATCATCCACAGTGTCTTCATTTGCCTAAGTTTAGGGAATCTTCCACTGGGGGTTCCATATGAATAACATATTTCAGAGATTAGCAGTGTAAGCACTCACTGTAGAGCACAGGATAAACATGAGACAATCTTTATTGCGATGTTTGGGTGACAGAATGAACAAATCAATTGCAGTTCAAGAATTGGATTAATTTCATTTTAATGCTATTCCTTGTGTAATATAAGTCTTTAGAAGGCTTTATTCTTCAGGTTGGTGCAATTACAGCAATATCAGACTTTTATTTTTTTATGTTTGGTTGCTATCACACATTGAAGGCCACTTATTTTTGTAAACTAAACTTTTTGTATCAGCATAATTTGAGAGCTATAATTTTTCTTTATTTCTGGCGACAGAGACATGTGAGGGTTTTTTTTTGCCGGACAAGTTGGCTTCTTTATTGGCACCATTTTTGAGCGCATGAAATATTTTGATTGCTTTCCATTATGATTTTCGTGAGGATAGTTTTTTGCCTTTTTTATTATTTTGTTTCACAGAATGCACTACAAGGGTGACAGTTTTGTAGATCAGGTCATTCTGGATGCAGCAATACCAAATATATGTATTTTTTTACATAAATATATTTGTTTATTGTTTTAATATCATTTTCATTTTTTAATCTTTTGTTTATTTATTTTATGATTTTTTATATTTTTATGTTTTTGTTTATTTTTTACCTAGTTCCTCTGCAAGACTTTTACTTGAAATACTCTGGTGGTATAGTGCAATGCAATGCACCAGCACTTCAATGCATTTTCCCTGTCAGTGCTGCACTGAAGCCACTTGGATCATGCAGGCTTGCCATACCTGGCTGACCCGCAGGTTATTATGATGAACTCGTGTTGCCATTGCAACAATCGGGAACTCGCGATGACATTGGGAAGCACCGATATGAAGGGAAAGAGAGTCTGCTCCCTTTTTCTGCATTCGAAATGCTGCAATCATGTCATTTAATGGGTTAAATGGCCCAGTGTGGTGTGGACACCACTCCTGGAAGTGACAGCTGTGTCTCCTGGAAGTGACAGCCGTGTCTCGGTTATGACTTAAACCCAGCTCCCGCTGGCGATTGTGCAAGCACAGCTTCTGTGACTGCTTGATCGTCATGGCATCAATTTCTGTTGTTTTGCTTTATCCCTTTCCCAATCATGACATAAACGTAAGATAAATTTCACGAACGGGTTAAGAATAGTACATTATCCTAGTGTGGAGGTGAATCTCTGCTGTTTGAGGGCGTGTGAGCGTCATCGACACAATGAATTTATTCAAAATTGATGGCAGGAAGAATTAGTAATATTAACAGAAAATTTTCAAGAATTGAGTCTAATAAACCTAATACCAAGTCAACCATTCAGAAATGCATCACAAAAAGATATAGCTTCTTAAGTCTCCATCACAGTCTCCTAATCTGAACATTATTGAGAAATTTTTGGGAAAATCAAACTTGCTGGTTATACTAGACAAACAAATACTCTAAATATTTGAAGGCTTTATAAAAATAGGTATGGGCATCTTTACCACAAGTTATAACTGATGCAAAATGAGACAACATATAAAATATAAAAGAAAATGTTAACTTTTCAATAAGCATTTTTTTTATAGATTGTTGAATAATTGTATTATACTTTTATGCAGTGTAGTTTAATTTAAAATACATTAACATGTACTGTATGTGAATTAGCTATTAAACATGACTGGTGACATTAGGGAAAAGGTGCTTTCTCCAATTTAGCTGTTATACTTTGCCATATTTCAAATCACTTTAATGGATCAGACAATGATTTATTACAGAGTGATTAACTATAGGTCTCACTACAGAGACGGTCCTGTTCATTCTTGATTTGGCTTATTTGCATTCTTTTGCTTAGGAAGCATTGCTGATAGTTGGAAGGACAAGAGGGGACACAAAAAAGAAATACAGCATTCACTTCATCAATGTCACTCATTTCTGATCCAGCATCTTAATTGAAGTGTTTTTTTTTTAAGAACACAAGTAAATCCTCTGTTTAGAAAATCAGTCAGCCAACACTGAACTTGATGGCTTGGTTTTGTTGATTTTGTCTCATAGTAAGTGACATGAATTTTTCAGATTATATACATATTTTAAAGCTTGTAATAATGCTTTTTTCTTTTAAAAGGCTTTTTCACCAACATTACATGTGTGTTTTAGAGCTTGATTCACAGAGCAAAGTTTTATATTTTTGAATACTGTATTATAAAGTTGAATATCATTAATTAGTTCAGCTTTTTTTCCTTATTCCTGCTTACTTATAATTTATCTCATATAATTTGATTTTGTAGAGGTCTTATTTAGGGAAAAATAGCAAGAAATTGTGATCATGCAGAACGTTCATTGCAGAATACTGACAGCGCTGCTATCAAATGTAATATTATCCTGCTTTAAATGAGATGTGGCATATATTCCATAATGCCCTCTAATTCCTCCCAATTATTACTCTTGCTGGAGGAAAAATAGACCATTTATGACCTGTGATTGGTGGCTCCCACATTCTTAGCTGTGTTATATATTTTTTTTTTCTTTTACACGATCTCATCCATTGCTATCGCCACTTTTTCTGCACCACTACACTTAACTTTTAACAATCTTTTCAACTCAACCACAATTTATCCTCTTTGCAAAATAATATAACAATAAATGCTAGGTAGGCAGATACGTGCATGTATAGAAAGCAAAATGTCGAAGCAGACAGCAGTATAGTTGTGGCAAAAATGTTTGCCAAGTTGAACATGTAAACCAGCTGTGCAAATACAAAAACATGCATTGTTAATTTCTACTTTCTATTTTTCTAGTATTTTTTTTTTATAACTTTTCATCTCCTTCGCAAAAATGGCGAAAATATAAAAGCTACTAAGGTAGGCATTTAAAAAGTCAACATCTGGGAAACTATGTTGTAATGATGTGGTGTTTATTGATGTAAAATTTGATAAGTACAACAGAAAAAAATAAAAACCATTTATTGGGATACACATACTTTAGGCAGGAGATAGTCACAGTTAAGCCCAGGTCTCACATAGCGATGCACCAGCGATCCCGACAACGATCAGGATTGCTGGTTTGTCGCTACATGATCGCTGCTGAGCTGCCAAACAGGCAGCTCAGCAGCGATCAGCACAGCGACACTGCGGGTAACGTCGCTTAGCTCCCCGCAGTGTACGTTGGATACCAGCGCCCTGATGCAGGGAGCTGGTAACCAAGGTACACGTCTGGTTTCCAGGCGCTGTGCGGTGCCTGGAAACCCACTGTGTACCTTGGTTACCAGCTCCCTGCATCAGGGCACTGGTATCCAAGGTACACAACGGGTTTCCAGGCACAGCACCGCGCCTGGAAACCCGCTGTGCATCTTGGTTACCAGCGGATCGCTGGTCTCCCGCCTGTCACACGCAGCGATGCGTGCTGGCCAGCGGGAGACCAGCGATCAAAAAAATGTCCAGGACATTCAGCGATGATCAGCGATACCCAGCAGGGGGGCTGATCTTCGCTGAATGTCACACACAGCGATATCGCTGGGGAGATCGCTGTTGTGTCACAAAAATAGTGACTCAGCAGCGATCTCGCTAGCGAGATCGCTGTGTGAGACAGGGTTTTAGACCTCGTTCACACATTCACTATTTGCTCAGTATTTTACTTCAGTATTTCTAAGCCTAAATCAGGAGTGGAACAATCAGCGGAAATGAATAATACACACACGTCACCACTTCTGCATTTTTTTTGGTTTTGGCTTACAAACACTGATATAAAACACTGACCAAGTACTGAGTGTGGGAATTTGGTCTTTGATGAGGAACTTTGGTATTTAATTATTCCTCTGTCACAAAAAAATGATTGTGATCTAGGGGGTATTATTTCTTTCTAGAGTGACATGTCAAATCTGGCTTGCCAGAGTAAGGAGATTTATACGCCATGCATGCTCCTCTGGGAAATTAAATATGCAAGTTACCTCTTCAGAAAGGAAGAGGACTAGAACTGTACTGAAACAGTAGCAATCCTAAAGTAGTAATCTTAAAAGTCCATAATGACCCTTTAAGGCTCGTTAAAGTGTCAATATTGACTTTTAGGACTGCTATTTCTAATAGGTAGCACGAGAGCTCTAGTCCTCTTCCTCTCTGAAGAAGAAATTTGCATTCAAAAGATTGTAGAGAAAATGTAAAACCTCAGTACAGTCACTTGTAATAAGTAAGCACAACATTTCTGACTGAAATTAATTAATTTTTTATTTTTTGTAAAAAGTAGTGTGCAGTAATAATGTGTAAATGTGATTCCAAGTCAGCAGGACAAATTATAGCAATATGGATATACTATATAAGTTTTTACTCACTGAGTCTGAACTGCTGCTAGCACCTCTCTTATTTCACTCTCCCCCTATCTTTTGAATCTCTGTATTATTCGCAGGCTACAACACACGTCTTCTTTAGTGCTGCATATGTAAAACACATTACTGTCTGGAGTTTTTGTTGTAGGTTTTATGGCTTTATCCTCTTATCTCTGTTGCTGAGCTATCAGCTCTGATGTTCCCTGTTTCTTAAATGATCCTAAAATGGCTGCTACATTCCCTGCCTCTGCTTTTATATGATATGATAGTCACTCCCAATTTACTGTTTTGTACCATGGAATAGATGCAAGTTTTTATGCGGTTGCCTGCATGGTCACCTCTAAGGTTATTAGAGCCTTCTGTGGCTCATGCATTCTTCTCCAATATGTAAGATAGTGGCATGCAATGTTTTGGCGATTTGCACAAACTGAATTGCATATTCTTCAATTCACTGGGAACTGCGCATTTCATAAAATTTGACATAATTTTGATTTTAATCTAAACAATTTGCTCATATCTAGTATTTACCATGATAAAATCTAGAATATTTGACATTTGTAGTATTAAATTGTTGCTTTATTCCCATAGTTCTTGGAATAAATATATGGCATTTTCTGTATAGTTTAGAAATAGCATGATCATATTACTAATATTTTGACAAAATTGGCAAAAAGCAAAGTAGTGTTCTTCCTAAAATGTTCAATTTTAGAACAATGTTTTTGGATTTTTTTATGGCCTGCCGTTTTAACTTTTGATATCTAAGATGGATGATGTGACTAAATACTTTAAAGATAAAATTAATTATTAATAAATGTGAGGAGGTGTTTTTCATCTTTCTTTTTATTATGCTTTAAAGAGTCTGTCTTCATACATTTATGCATAGCTGGGACATTTAAATTCTATGTACACAGTAAATACGTAATAGAAATTATTGTCAAGGACAAGGTTTATGGTGTTTATCAACAGAGGAAGTAGAAGATTGAAAAGGATGCAAAATGTTAATCTATGCTTAATCCCTGACCTTTCTCATTTGAATCTCTTTTCTACAAAAAACAAGGGAGCAAAGCAATTGCTGACTTGTTATCTCGCTCCAGCAAAAAAGAAAACTTTGTTTTAAAAAATTGGAGAAACTTGGCTTAACAATTTTGCTTCAAGATCACAAAATCACCTTGATTTGTTTTATAGCCCTATCAGGTAATGTACATCTCATGTATGCAGCTGAGTTTTATGACTCCATTGGATAATATAACCTCCTTTATGCTCTCTTAGACAGGAAAGAAAATCAAGCTCTAAAAAATAGTCATTTAGCTAAAGAGCAAGAGTATGCATGCCAAGAATTAATTAGCAATGTCTTCTCATCTTAAATAATGGTCTAACTGTAGTGCACTCTGCCCTTCCGAATCACCTCTGGCAGAGGAAATAAAAGTGAGTGCTTGTGAATATCTATATTCATTGGACAAACTAAAAGGAGGAACAATATACTCAATGCATACATTTATTAAATTTAACCAATCATATTTACTTTAGGAAGTTACAATATATTGTATGTTGTTGCAATTATTTTACCAACTATGTTTTAATCTACTAAATTACTAATTAATTTTAAATAAAACATTGTAATAATCATCCATTTTTAACCTTGCCCCTCCTTCTTTGAGCTTCTATATCTCTTCCTAAGACACTTTATTTGTAATTATCATACTTCTAGGGGAAATAAATATCTGCATTATGATACATAAAGGATTAATACAGTTATTCTTACCTATAAAAGAGTAAATGCAAGCTGAGATTAAACATGGGCTCATTAAGTTTATGGTTGCAGTATTATGGGTCCATATTGCAAAGATCTATAGTATAGTCTTTTACATGAAGCTCCAAATAAGATACATTTTCAGTTTAAAGAGGAGAACATAGCAAATATATGGCTGTTCATAGAATAAATAACATTACTTAAGAAAAAATTTTGTTATAGCCCATAAACTTTTTTTGAATTTTGTGTATTCTTGAGTATCTAAAACATCCAATTATAAAAGAAGGTATTTAAAATATCTTAACCTTTCTGTCATGATCCACTTATGGATCTGTGGCAGATCTCTCTGCATATTAAAACCTTTTTCTTTCAGGCCATCGGGGGTTAATGTTACTCTTTTCCCCCGGTGGCCGCTGGTGTAATTACATTGCTGCTGACTTGTCAGGAGAAGGTGGTGACCACTCCCACCATCCTTTATAAGGTCACCTAAGGTGTCAGCTGATTGTTGGTGATACTTCAGCTTTTAGAGACCAACCAAACTGGAGTCAGGAGCTTGCTGAGCACAGTGGTATTTCTGCTGTTTCCCTCATCTGGTGCCTTACTCTGCTGTGCGGTGCATTTCAGCATAGAAAGCTAAGTTTTGTTGTTTTGTTGATTTAACCCTTAGGTGTCTGTCTTTCCTTACCTTTTGTTGTTTCGGTGCTGTTTTCTTTATTTCCTGTCTCACCTCCTGGGGAGAGGGTTGGGGGTTTAGCTCAGGACTTAACAGGAGATAGGGACAGGTCGGTGACTTGGGCCTCACTACCTTCAAGTGTACCCCCAAGTTAAGGAAAGACACGTCTCCCCTTAGCCTTAGGGGCAGTTCAGGGGCCCAGGTTCCTCGTTCCCTGTATTCCCAACAGTCTCGTGACATTATCACCAACCGACACATTTTTTTCCCCTTTAAATGAGCCATGGCCCAAATGCAGGCCTTTGTCCAACTGCTTCAGACCCTCACAGATGAGCTTAAGGTACTGCGGGTTGAGGTGATGCAGCAGTGTCAGCAGTTGGTAGGGTTCTGGCCCTCGGCTCAAGTGCAGGTTCAACCAGAACCTAAGATATCTCTCCCTGACAGGTTTTCTGGAGGGAGAGATGAATTTCTGATTTTTCAGGAGGCCTGTAAATTATATTTCAAGCTCCGTCCCCGTTCGTCAGGGAGTGAGGAACAGCATGTGGGAATTATTGTCTCACTTCTTAAGGGTGATCCCCAATCTTGGCCTTCTCCCTACTGACCGATTCACCATCTTTATGGTCGGTGGATGGGTTTTTTGCGGCTCTGGCGCTGGTGTATAGAGATACTGATGGCGTCTCCCTGGCGGAATCTGTAAAATCAAGCAGGGGGACCGGCCGGCTGAGAAGTACTGCTCGGAGTTCAGGAGATGGGCCACTTACACACAGTGGAATGATCCTGCCCTTAGGAGTCATTTTGTGCAGGGTCTGTCCCCAAGGTTGCAGGATACTCTGGTGCAGTACACCACTCCCAGGTCATTGGAGGCCACCATGTCCCTTGCCATCTGGGTGGATAAATGCCTCAGGGAGAGGCATGCACCAAAACTGCCCCTGTTCTCCTTGCTAGGGAGGAGGACACAGCTGAGCAGTCGGACGAACCCATGCAGGTGGGAGCAGTTGGTGCACAAACGGGGTTGCCTGCGGTTCAGCGTGGTGTGAGGCATGTTTTTATTGTAGTCAGACTGGTCATTTTATTGGGGTCTGCCCAGCTCGTGCCAAAATACCTGCACCAGCTAAGAAGCCACATCCCCCTGGTCGTGTGGAGGGAGGTGAACAGGGAGTGTATATTTCCTCCATTTCTTCCCCTCAGTGTACCCTGTCTGCGAGAGTGGTGATTGGCAGGGTAACTAAGGGAATACCGGTGCTTGCGGACAGTGGAGCAGGAGTCAATTTGGTGGATGCTCACTTTGTCCGGACCCATGGCCTGATGTGTAGGACGCTAGCAGAACCACTTGGCGTCCAGACCATTGACTCTGTCCCACTCAGCCAGGGGAGTGTGACTCAGGTCGTGCATGATATACGCCTGCGTGTAGGGACTCGTCATGAAGAGTCCCTGTCATGCTACGTCTTGGAGGGTATGCAAATACCCATCGTTTTAGGTCTCCATTGGTTGAGAAAACACAACCCGGTCATAGATTGGCGTACCAGGGAAGTAGTCAGCTGGGGTCAGTCGTGTGAGAGCTGCTGCCTGGGGGCTACTGTCTCTGCCTTCTTTCTGCAACCATCCCCTTCTCCTCCAAGGGGGGCAGCAGAGGTGCTGCCAAGGAGTAGGGGCAAGTCCCAACCCTCACCACTAGCCAACCCTGAAAGTCGGAGCCTTCTTGGGAGGAGGGGTCAGGGAAGGGTGGTGGTTTCCTCTGAGAAAAGTGTGAGTGTGGTGAAACAGGGGGACGCCTCTGTTGTCAGTTCCTCAAAGAGCTCACCATCTTGTGGCAAACGTGTGTGTGGCAAGAAAAATTCAGGTCCGGAACTGTGTGTGAAGAAGTATGTATGGGTGTCCACCAAGAACATCCGGTGGAAGTGTGCTGCTGGAGTCTGTAGTTCTCGGGTGATCAGGCCATATCGGGTGTCGGCCATTCTCGGCTTGGGGACTTACCAGCTGGAGTTATTTCAGTAATGCCCGTACATAACTCATTCCCCAGATCCGGCGCTCTGGAGATTTGTGGCACCTCTGGAGCATACGTTATTGCCACTTCCATCTGTCCATGTTTGCCATAAACCTTAGAGTCAGGTGACTGCTGGGGTGAACCCTGGTGGATTGAGGCATCCTCACCGTAGGTTGTGGTCTAATGAGGTGGGGTGTTGAGGGTCCAGTGGCCCCTCATTTAAAGGTGGGTACTGTCACGATCCACTTTTGGATCTGTGGCAGATCTCTCTTCATATTAAAACCTTTTTCCTTTCAGGCCACCGGTGGTTAATGTCAGTCTTTTCCCCCGGTGGCCGCTGGTGTAATTACATTGCTGATGACTTGTCAGGGGAAGGTGGTGACCACTCCCACCATCCTTTATAAGGTCACCTGAGGTGTCAGCTGATTGTTGGTGATACTTCAGCTTTTGGAGACCAACCAAGCTGGAGTCAGGAGCTTGCTGAGCGCAGTGGTACTTCTGCTGTTTCCCTGATCTGGTGCCTTACTCTGCTGTGTGGTGCATTGCAGCAGAGAAAGCTAAGTTTTGCTGTTTAGTTGATTTAACCCTTAGGTGTCTGTCTTTCCTTACCTTTTGTTGTTTCGGTGCAGTTCTCTTTATTCTCTGTCTCACCTCCTGGGGAGGGAGTAGGGGGTTTAGCTCAGGGTGAAACAGTAGATTGGGACAGGTCGGTGACTTGGGCCTCACTACCTTCAAGTGTACCCCCAAGTTAAGGAAAGACACATCTCTTCTTAACCTTAGGGGCAGTTCAGGAGCCCAGGTTCCTTGTCCCCTGTATTCCCAACTGTCCCTTGACACATTTTTGCATAAAACTTAACTTTGGTAAATGCTCTGAACAAAAAAAAAATGCATAAATTTGCAAATCAATAAATTAACAGATCATGTGAGCTAAGCTGTAACCACTGTGAGGCAGGCATGATTACAATAATATGCTTACAGTCCTATGATAATAAATACACTGCTCAAAAAAATAAAGGGGACAATAAAATACCACATCCTAGATACCACTGAATGAAATGTTAAAGTTTCATTTCTTTCTTTATTATATAGTGGAATTCGTTTAGATGAAAAAGACAAAAAATATCAATGTAAATCAAAATAATATCCCATACAGGCCTGGGTTTGGAATTATACTTAAAATCAAAATGGAAATCAAACTGCGGGCTGATACAACTTTAGTGGAAATGCCTCAAGTAAAGGAAATGATGCTCAGTAGTGTGTGTGGCCTCCACGTGCCAGTATGATCTCCCTGCAATGCCTGGGCATGCTCCTAATGAAGCTGTAAATGTTCTGAGGGATCTCATCCCAAACCTTGATTAAAGCATCAGTCAATTCCTGGATAGTCTATGGTGCAATGTGGCGTTGGTAAATGTAATGAGATATAATATCCCAGATGTGCTCGATTGGATTTAGTTCTTGGGAACAGAAAGGCAAGTCTATAGCAACAATGCCTTCATCTTGCAGGAACGGCTGACACACTTCAGCCACATAAGACCTAGCATTGTCATGCATCAGAAGGAACCCAAGGCCCACTGCACCTGCAAATGGTATTGCAATGGGTCTGAGGATCTTATTCTGGTACCTAATGGCAGACAGGGTACCTCTGGCTAGCACATGGAGGGCTTTGGGGGCCTCCAAAAAAATGCCTCCCCACACTATTCCTGACCACTACCAAAACAGTCATGGAGGATGCTGCAGGCAGCATATTGTTCTCCATAGCATTTCCAGACTGTCACGCCTGTCACGTGCTTATTGTGAAGATTTTCTCATCCATGAAGAGCACAATGCTGAATCTGCCAATCTTGGTGTTCTCTGGCAAATGGCAATCAGCCTGAACGGTGTTGGGCTGTAAGCTCAACACCAACTTGTGGATGTCAGGCCCTCATACCACCCTCATGGAGTCTGTTTCTGACAGTTTGAGTGGACATATGGATGTTAGTAGCCTGCTGGAGGTCGTTTTGCAGGGCACTAACACTGTTATTTCTGTTCTTTCTTGCAAAAAGTTGAAGATAGCGGTTCTACTTCTGGGTTGTTGAGCTTCTACGGCCACCTCCATGTCTCCCGCTTTACTGGCCTGTCTTCTGGTATCTGATCCATGCTCTGGAGACTATGCTGACAGACACAGCTATCCTTCTTGCCACAGCTCGCACTGATGTGCCATCCTGGATAAGCTACACTACCTGAGCAACTTTTGTGGGTTGTAGACAGTGCCTCATTCTACTGTACATGAAAATTAGATATTAGCGTGCACTCTGAATTTCACTGACAGAGGTGCCAATTGAGGGGATGGGTGAGATCCCTCGTAAACCATGTAGAATAAATATCAATTGCATACTACTTTTGAATGCAAACAAGATTACTTTTATTGAAGTTCAAACTATAGGAGCAACCTTTGAATGTCAACGCATTTTGGCCAAATAGGCCTTTTCATGACAGGTGCTAAAAAATGAAACAAAGATAAAACATAACATAAGTATATACAGTTGTGTAACATGTATCGGTAGTGCACATAAATGAGAGTGATTTATATACCTATATACAGTACAATGAAACAAGATAATACCACGGCAAGTGTCTTAATGTCACTTGCTTGATTTTATACATTTCTCAGCGATCGAAATGTACTGTCAAAAGCTTGAGAGCAAGAGAGATTTGTAGTTGAGAAGAGAAAGTATTTTAGCATAGAGTACATGAGACATTGTAAAAGAAGCAAAGAAGAAGCACAGAATCATAAGAAACAAAGAATAAGCATAGAATCATACAGGAAGCACAGAGTCATAAAAATAGGTATATCATACCACTCAGTAGGTATTCTCTTCTAGAAAGGGATTTCTCTTACCTGGAGGTGCGATTTATTAAGTCAGGGGAAATGAATGCATCATCTGTAAATAATATTTTCTCTCAAGCATTAGTTGGTAAATAAATCCCAGTTAATTACCTGGAAGGTATTGTTCAAGAGATATCCTTGATAGGTTGATGAATGTGGAAAACCTATAATAGGTATATCCTGAAATAGAGTGTCTTTGTGCGACGCAGAAAAGGTGAACGGATGGACTCTACATCCCTGGTTCCCACCATGAAGCATGGAGGAGGAGGTGTGATGATGTGGGGGTGCTTTGCTGGTGACACTGTTGGGTTTTATTCAAAATTGAAGGCATACTGAAGCAGCATGGCTACCACAGCATCTTGCAGCAGCATGCTATTCCATCTGGTTTGCGTTTAGTTGGACCATCATTTATTTTTCAACAGGACAATGACTCCAAACACTCCTCCAGGCTGTGTAAGGGCTATTGGACCAAGATGGAGAGTGATAGGGTGCTACGCCAGATGACCTGGCCTCCATAGTTACCTGACATGAACCCAATCGAGATGCTTTGGGGTGAGCTGGACCGCAGAGTGAAGGCAAAAGGGCCAACTAGTGCTAAGCATCTCTGGGAACGCCTTCAAGATTGTTGGAAGACCATTTCCTGTGACTACCTCTTGAAGCTCATCAAGAGAATGCCAAGAGTGTGCAAAGCAGTCATCAAAGCAAAAGGTGGCTACTTTGAGGAACCTAGAATATAAGACATATTTTCAGTTATTTCACACTTTTTTGTTAAGTATATAATTCCACATGTGTTAATTCATAGTTTTGATGCCTTCATTGTGAATGTACAATTTTCATAGTCATGAAAATACAGAAAAATCTTTAAATGAGAAAGTGTGTCCAAATTTTTGGTCTGTACTGTATGTATATAAATCACCCACATGTATGTGTACTACCTATACATGTTACACTACTGTATATACTTATGTTATGTTTTATCTTTGCTTAATTTTTTAGCAACTGTCGTGAAAAAGGCCTATTTGGCTGAAACGCGTTGACATTCAGAAGTTGCTCCTATATTTTGAACTTCAATAAAAGTAATCTTGTTTGCATTCATAAGGAGTGTGCAATTGATGTTTATTCTACATCATTCTACTGTACAGTACCGCTAGGGGAGAGAGCAATGACAGAATGCAAAAGTGACCAAAACAACAGCCAAAAAGGATGAGAACAGAGAATTGGATTGTGGTCACCCCCTGCAGAATCACTCCTTTATAGTGGTTGCCTTGCTAATTGCCTATCATTTCTACCTGTTATTTGTTCCATTTGCACAACATCAGGATTCACAATCGGTGTCGCTTCATACCTGTACAGGTTGATTTCACAGAAGTGTAATTCACGTGGAGTTACATTGTGTTGTTTAAGTGCTCCTTTTATATATCTATAAATATATTTTTCTTAAAAACTAGAGAAAAGAAGCAATGCTCATCTTACTAATCACTTGAGATTTCGGGTACTTCACTGTTTGGTCTTCTTCTGGTCTTTTCCTCATGCAGCAATGACATTCAATCACGGGAACAGACAAACACTGGTTGTAACAGATAACCTCTGGAACCAGTAATTGGCTATAACAGCCATATCTTAGCAATACAATTTTCTCAATGCATCAGGAAGAAGACACTGGTGAGGGATCAGATGGCATCAAAATGGGAGTAAAAGGGTGTTACTAAGAATATTGTTACTTCTTTTATTTATTGATCATTTTGAAAATTCTGTAATGTTTACTTTTGTATCAAGACAATTCCTTAACAGTCCTGAATTTAATTTAGGATAAATATATATGCTTCTAATTCTTGACATAACAATACACCGTTTCTTCATTTCAATAATGCAAGACATTTAGTGTTTTATTCTGTAGGTTTTACAAAAATAAATAGCATAACTGAAATTATCTCAGTATATTTTCTAAATGGTGATTAAAATTACTTTTGTGCAATAAGCACAGAATTCCTCATATAACCATTCCAAAAATGCTGGAAAAATTGTATCTGAACTAAACTTCCAAGTAAGTATCACATTTAGATGCTATTATTTTTAATAACTACCTTTTTCTAATTCTTAATTAAATTAAGACTGACAAATAATATCATAAAACAAGCGTGATCCTTATAAATGTAACATTCAAATAGATACCATTTGATAGATCCTTGACTGGATCTCAAGTTTATGTTTGCCAAGGGCTGACGTATTGAAGAATTTTTTTACTACTGGCATACATTCAAGTAAACTACATTTTTTCTTTGAATTCTTTGACAACTAGATGGCCTCTTTTCATAGTGGCTCACTGCAGCCTTCCAGTGTTGGGGTCCTGGATTCAAATCCCTCCAAGGACAACATCAACCAGGAGTTTGTATGTTATTCCTGTGTCTGCGCAGATTTCCTCCAACACGCTAAAGACATAATGAAAAGAAATTTAGATTGAGAGCGCCAATAGGGACAGTGATGATGTTGTCTATAATGTGCTAGAGAATATGATGGCGAAAGATAAGTAAAGCATAATAATAATATTAGAAGTTGGCATTGTGTAAAGGCCCAAATATGCAATTAGATAGCTTTTGAGAGAACAATCATTCAGCCAACAGTTATTTTTCCTGCCTTCCTCATCCATATGATTGTTTGGTCAGCCAAACGTTCATTTGTTTTAAAAGTGGAAAGTAGAGGACAAAAGAGATCAACAATGAAATTCAACTTCCCAACTCTTATCTCCCCTGACATCATCTCTCTAGTGGAAAGGTCAGAAGAACCCCATACACATGGGACTAGTGGCAGACCCTGCTGGTATTTATGGTTTTGGCCGATTTTAGTTAACCCCTTAGTGACAGAGCCATTTTGCAGCTTAATGACAGGGCCAATTTTTACAATTCTGACCACTGTCACTTTATGAGGTTATAACTCTGGAACACTTTAACGAATCCAGCTGATTCTGAGATTGTTTTTTCGTGACATATTGTACTTCACATTAGTGGTAAAATTTCTTTGATATGACTTGTGTTTATTTATAAAAAAAACAGAAATATGGCGAAAATTTTGAAAGTTTAACAATTTTCAAACTTTAAATTTTTATGCCCTAAAATCAGAGAGATATGTCACACAAATTTCTTAATAAATAACATTTCCCACATGTCTACTTTACATCAGCATAATTTTGGGACAAAATTTTTTTTTTCTTATGAAGTTATAAGGGTTAAAATTGACCAGCGATTTCTCATTTTTACACCATTTTTTTTTAGGGACCACATCACATTTGAAGTCACTTTGAGGGGTCTATATGATAGAAAATACCCAAAAGTGACACCATTCTAAAAACTGCACCCTTCAAGGTGCTCAAAACCACATTCAAGAAGTTTATTAACCCTTTACGTGCTTCACTGGAACTGAAGCAATGTGGAAGGAAAAAATTAACATTTAACTTTTTTTGCAAAAACTTTATTTCAGAACCAATTTTTTTTATTTTCACAACTGTTAAAAGAAAAAATGAACCACAATATTTGTTGTGCAATTTCTCCTGAATAAGCCGATACCCCATATGTGGGGGTAAACCACTTTTTGGGCGCACGGCAGAGGTAGCAAGGGAAGGAGCGACATTTGACTTTTTCAACGCAGAATTGGCTGGACGCCATGTCACGTTTGTAGAGGCCCTGATGTGTCTAAACAGTGGAAACCCCCACAAGTGACCCCATTTTGGAAACTAGACCCCCTAAGGAACTTATCTAGATGTGTGGTGAGAACTTTGAACCTCCAAGTACTTCACAGAAGTTTATAACATAGAACCGTGAAAATAAAAAATCATATTTTTTCCACAAAAACGATCTGTTCCACCCAATTTTTATTTTCCCAAGGGTAACAAGACCCCAAAAGTTTTTGTGCAATTTGTCCTGAGCATGCTGATACTCAATATGTGGGGGTAAACCACTGTTTGGGTGCATGGCAGAGCTTGGAAGGGAAGAAGCGCCGTTTGACTTTTTCAACGCAGAATTGGCTGGATGCCATGTCGCGTTTGTAGAGGCCCTAATGTGTCTAAACAGTGGAAACCCCCCACAAGTGACACCATTTTGGAAACTAGACCCCCTAAGGAACTTATATAGATGTGTGATGAGCACTTTGAACCCCCAAGTGCATCACAGAAATTTATAACTCCCGGGCATGAAAATAAAAAGTCATAATTTTACCACAAACCTGATGGTTTAGTCCCCAATGTTTTATTTTCCCAAGGGTAACAGGAGAAATTAGACCACAAAAGTTGTTGTTCAATTTGTCCTGAGTACGCTGATACCCCATATGTGGGGGGAGGACCACTGTTTGGGCGCACGGCAGGGCTTGATAGGGAAGGAGTGCCGTTTGACTTTTTCAAACCAAAATTGGCTGGAATTGAAATTGGACACCATGTCGCGTTTGGAGAGCCCCTGATATGCCTAAACAGTGGAAACCCCCCACAAATGACAACATTTTGGAAACTAGACCCCTTAGGGAACTTATCTAGATGTGTGGTGAGCACTTTGAACCCCCAAGTGCTTCACAGAAATTTATAAACGTAGAGCCGTGAAAATAAAAAATCATTTTTTTCCTCAAAAATTATTCTTTAGCCCGTTATTTTTTTTATTTTCCCAAGGGTAACAGGAGAAATTGGACCCCAAAAGTTGTTGTGCAATTTTTCCTGAGTACGCTGATACCCCATATATGGGGTGAAACCACTGTTTGGGCGCATGGGAGTGCTTGGAAGGGAAGGAGCGCCATTTTGTAATGCAGACTTTGATGGAATATTCTGCGGGCGTCATGTTGTGTTTGCAGAGCCCTTGATGTGCCTAAACAGTAGAAACCCTGCAAATGACAACATTTTGGAAACTAGACCCCCCAAGGAGCTTATCTAGATGTGTGGTGAGCACTTTGAACCCCAAGTGCTTCACAGAAATTTATAAACGCAGAGCCGGGAAAATAAAAAATCATTTTTTTCCTCAAAAATGATTGTTTTAGCCAGCTATTTTTTTATTTTCCCAAGGGTAACAGGAGAAATTAGAACCCCAAAATTGGTGTGCAATTTGTCCTGAGTACGCTGATACCCCATATGTGGGGGTCAACCACTGTTTGGGCACACAGCAGAGCTCGGAAGGGAGGGAGCGCCATTTGACTTTTTGAACGCCACGTCGTGTTTGGAGACCCCCTGATGTGCCTAAATAGTGGAAACCCCTCAATTCTAGCTCCAACCCTAACTCCAACACACCCCTAACCTAATCCCAACCCAATCCTAACCTAAATCCCAACATTAATTCCAACCCTAATTGTAACCCTAACCTTAATTGTAACCCTAACTCTAATTGTAACCCTAACCCTAATTTTAACCCTAACCCTAATTGTAACCCTAACCCTAATTCTAACCCTAATTATAACCCTAACCCTAAGGCTAGGTTCATTTTGCGCTTTTACCAGCCCGTTCAACACATAGCGTTGACGGGCTGGTAACGGTATAGCATAACATGATCGCGTTATGCTATACCCGCTAGCGCAGATGAATCATCAGATGATTCATCTACGCTAGCGGTGACGGAGCCCAGACGCTGCAGCCTGCGTCCGAGGCTCCGTCACTGAAAGATGGCACGTCGCGAACGCATGCTGCTTTATGGAATGCGTTGCGAAGCGCCCTCAAATGGGGGTGAATGGCAGCGTTAACGGACTGCATTACACCGCGTTATACCGCTGTGTAATGCAGTCCGTCTAACGGACTGCCATAGCGCAGTATGAACCCAGCCTAACCCTAACCCTAATTATAACCCTAACCCTAATGCTAACCCTAACCCTAATGCTAACCCTAACCCTAATTATAACCCTAACTCTAATTATAACCCTAACCCTAACAGAAAAATGAAAATAAATATAATTTCTATTTTTTATTATATGTCCCAAACTAAGGGGGTGATAAATGGGGGGGGTTATGTACTGTTTTTTTTATTTTGATCACTGTGATAGTTTATCACAGTGATCAAAATGTACTTTTATGAGATTGAATGAAAAATTTTTGAATCTGCCGCCAAGCAGATCGGCGGGCGCACTGAGGATGTGCCCGCCATTTTTTTTTCCAGAAAGAAGACGCCGGGATCCTGGGGCCTGCGGGAGGACCGAGGACACCGGGAGGTATGGGAGGGGCGATCGGGGGACCTGTGGACCTCATTTTCTCCCATCTGATGTGCGATCACATCATAGGGGAGAGAAATCATTTTTTTTTTGCGGTCGCCGTTATACTTAGTATAACAGCGATCGCGACACCGGGGTCGGTAACTACCGACCCGGATCATGTTCTCTGGGGTCTCGGCTACCCCCGGTAGCCGAGACTCCAGAGAAAATTGACCATCCCCCCAGCACAGCGGCGGGCGCACTGAGCATGCGCCTGCCATTTTCTCAATGGCGGCGGCACCGGGGGAGGCAGAAGGGCACGGGGGCCACATGGAGGAGATCGGGGGCCATATGGGGGTCCCGGGGACCCTTTTTCTCTGTCCTCTGATGTCCGATGACATCAGAGGGCAGAGAAATTAAATGGCACAATATATATTTTTTTTTTTTAGTTGCGGTCGCCGTTATAGGGTTAATAACGGCGATCGCAACATCGGTGCCGGTAAAAACCGACCCGATTCATGTTCTCTGGGGTAGCCGAGACACCGGAGAAAATGCGCCTCTGGGGGGCGCTATTCACTTTTAAGTGGTTTAAGTACCCTTAATGACCGCCGTTAAAAGGCGTATCGGCGGTCGTTAAGGGGTTAAGTATGTATTGGGCTTTTAGTCAGAAATCAAGAACAGTTCAAAAGCACAATCCTTTATTTATAAAGGGTTTTTTTAAGATTATGCACTGTATTCAAAAGTCTAATCAATTGTAATTTAAATTATGGAAAATTTACATTGTCATATAATTATTAGTCTATAGAAGTTTTATCTCATTTGCAGGTAATAGTTTCAGAGAAAGTATTTAATTATGGGGAATGACTTCTTAGACTCATCACCTACATGTTGATTAGGATGATCATTTTAATGTCAATAATTTCATGAACTGAATTAGTAAGTTTAACAAGTCAAGCGGTACCATTTCAATTTGTTTAACTGAATATTCATGTGTAAATTGCCCAATTAATATTCAAAGAAAGGTTACCAAGCTACTTTATTTAGTTTTCGCTAATTGATTTTTGTGAACTCCAGTGAATATTGCAATGCAGGTTTTGCATGAATATTTGTTGTGAAATGTTTTAATAAACATTGGATGGAAAACTTATACTTTTAATTTTTAATATGTAGATTTCTCAATTTACAAAGTAGAGATATTGAACAGTTAAGATTCTTTCTTTTATATCTCTGTATACAAGTGCTTCTCACTAAATTATAATGTCACCAAAAAGTTAATTTATTTCAGTTCAATACAAAAAGTGAAACTCATATTATATAGTGTCATTACAAACACAGTGATCTATTTCAACTGTTTATTTCTGTTAATGTTGATAATTATAGCATACAGCCAATGAAAACACAAAAGTCATTACCTCAGTAAATTAGAATAATTAATAAAAAGCACCTGCAAAGGCATCCTAAGCATTTAAAAAGGTCTGTTTCAGTAGGCTCCACAATCATGGTGAAGATTGCTGACTTGACAGATGTCCAGAGGGCAGTCATTGACACACTCCACAAGGAGGATAAGCCACAAAAGGTCATTGCTAAAGAAGCTGACTGTTCACAGAGTGCTGTATCCAAGCTTATTAATGGAAAGTTGAGTGGAAGGAAAAGTGTGGTAGTAAAACATGCACAAGCAATCAGGAAAACCGCAGCATTGAAAGGATTGTTAATAAAAGGACATTCAAAATTTTGAAGGAGATTCACAAGGAGTGGACTGCTGCTGGAGTCATTCAAGAGCCACCACAAACAGACGTATCCAGGAAATGGGATGCCAGCATCGCATTCCTTGTGTAAAGCCATTCATGACTAATAGACAACGCCAGAAGCTTCTTACCTAGACCAAGGAGAAAAATAACTGGATTGTTGCTCAGTGGTCCAAGGTGTTGTTTTCAGATGAAAGTAAATTTTGCTTTTCATTTGGAAATCAAGGTTACACAGTCTGGAGGAAGAGAGGAGAGGCACAAAATCCAAGCTGCTTGAGGTCCAGTGTGAAGTTTCCACAATCAGTGATGGTTTGTGAAGCCATGTCATCTACTGGTGTAGGTTCACTGTGTTTTATCAAGACCAAAGTCAACACAGCTGTCTACCAGGAAATTTTGGAGCACTTCATGCTTCTCTCAGCCGACAAGCTTTTTGGAGATGGCAATTTCATTCTCCAGCAGGACTTGGCACCTGTCCACACTGCCAAAAGTACCAATAGCTGGTTTAAAAACAACAGATTCACTGTGCTTGATTGGCCAGCAAACTCATCTGACCATAACCCTATAGAGAACCTATGGGGTATTGTCAAGAGGAAGATAAGATACACCAGACCCAACAATGCAGACGAGCTGAAGGGTGCTTTCAAGGCAACCTGGGATTCCATAACACCTCAACAGTGCCACAGTCTGATCACATCCATGCCATGCCACATTGATGAAGTAATTGATGCAAAGGGAGCCCCGACCAAGTATTGAGGGAAGTAACTGAACATACATTTCGGTAGGTCAACATTTCGGATTTTAAAATCATTTTTCAAGCTGGTCTTATAAAGTTTCCTAATTTACTGAGATAATTACTTTTAGGTTTACATTGTCTGTAAGCCATAATCATCAGCATTAACAGAAATAAACACTTGAAATAGATCACTCTGTAATTACTCTATATAATATACGAGTTTCACTTTTCGTATTGAAGAACTGAAATAAATTAACTTTTTGATGATATTCTAATTTAGTGAAATGCACTATATAGATATTATGAACATTTGATTCCAAATTAATTTATGTAATAAAATAACTTAAAATTGGCATGTGCACATGCATTCATCCCTTTTTCAATAAAGCCCCTAAAAATTTATTGTGCAAGCAATTACCTTCATAAATCACATGCTTAGTGAAAGGAAGTCCTCCTGCGTGCAATGTAAATGTCCCATGGTCTGTCAGTTTAGACACACCTTTACTGAAAGGCTACAGAGGCTGCAATACCATTAAACAAGAGCACCACTAACCAAACACCTTGAAAACCAGGTAGATCTCCAAACAAGTCAGGGACAAAGTTATTGAGAAGTACAACTCAGAGTGGGTTTAAAAAAATTCCCAATCTCCAAAGACCCCCTGGAGCACCATCAAATCTATTATCATCAAATGGAAAGAACTTGCTGCCACAACAAATCATCCAAGAGAGGGTTGCCCTCTAAAAACTCTCAAACCAGGCAAGGAGGACATTAATCAGAGAGGTATCACAGAGACCAAAGGTCACCCTTGAGGTGCTACAGAGTTCCCAAGCAAAGATTGTAGTACCTATTCATACAACCACAATAAGCCATACACATAGGTGGCCTTTATGCAAGAATGGGTAGATTAAAGCTTTTATTTACACATAAAAATTGTAAGGCTCAATTTGAGTTTGCTAAAAGACATGTAGGAGACTCCCCAAATGAATGGAGGAAGGTGGTCAAATGAGATCAAAATTTGAAGATTTTGGTAACCAAAGTAAACTCTCTGTCTGGCTCCAAACCAACACATCTCATTACCCCAAGAACACCATCCTCACAGTGAAGCATGGTGTTGGCAGCATCAATCTGTAGGGGTGTTTTTGAGCAGCAGGAACAGGGAAAATGGTCCAAGTCGAGAGAAAGAAGGATTGTGCAAAATACACTGATATATTTTAGCAAAACCGGTTTCAGTTTCAGTCTGTCAGTGATTTGATTTGAGGCTGGGATGGAGGTTTACCTTCCAACAAGACAATGACCCAAAGCATATTGCTAGAGCAACACTTGATTGTTTTAAGGGGAAATGTGTAAATGTTTTGGAGTGGCCTAGTCAAAGCCCAGACCTTAATCCAATTGAGATTCTGTGGTCAGACTTGAAAATTGCTCTTCAACAGAGGAAACCATCCATCTAACTTGAAGGAGCTGGAGCAGTTTTGCTTTGAGGAATGGGCAAAAATCCAAGTGGCAAGATGTGGAAAGCCGATACAGACTTAACCAAAGCAACTTGCAGCTGTAATTGCCACAAAAAGAGGCTCTACAAAGTACTGACTTTAGGGGGTGAATAGTTATGCCCACTGATGTTTTCAGTTATTTTTTCCTATCTGTCAATTTTACATACTAATTGAAATGTAAATCCATAAGTAAATATCTTTTAATATAGTCCGTTTCATAAATATTTTTTTTTATTACTGTGAGCCTTTACATTTTCATTAAATATATATTAAGCGATATTGGTTCTTTTCAAACTGTAAATTGAGCTTCTATAGGAATGTATTCAGCAGTTGTTGATCAGGAATGGATATGTAATGAGTTGTGTGCTGTACAGATTTTGCTTCAGCTTTAACAATTAGTCATTAATAAAATTGCTTCCTTATAGACTGTTAGTTTGAAAGTTACAGTAAAGATGTATATCTTCATACTGTGTTAGCCAGTAGATAGAAAAATATTTAGAGTTGAGAGTCCTCAGTGGTTGATACCTTTTAATGGCTAACTGAAAAGATGGTAACAAATTGCTAACAATTGCTAGCAATTTGTTACCATCTTTTCAGTTAGCCATTAAAAGGTATCAACCACTGAGGACTCTCAACTCTAAATATTTTTCTAGTTTGAAAGTTAGTAACTTCATTGTTCTATATAGTACTTTTCCTAAAACAGTACTAACTGCTTACTGGCATCATCGCGTGTTGTCCAATATGCCACCAAACCATAGTATATAGTGGGCGATAAATGTTTGATAATTGATATGATACCACCATCAGAGGTAAGAACATGGCATGCATGTACCCAGTTCTGGAGAAGAGGTTGATTTTTTCTACAGTGTTTGGAACAAACCGACTTTGCACAGTGATCTTAGGCAGTCGCATGAACTTTAGTAGAGCAGAAACACCATTCCAGTTTTGAAGTCTTGACAAAGAGCGAAATATAAAACATGAATAAAACAATGCCTTTAGTACACTTCCTCTGTAGTCTTGGAAGTGGCATACATTTATGGAAAATGTTCTATGATTCAATTCCCACATTCCCTTTCAAATATACAAAATCCCTGCAGTATAGGCAAACAGATAAACTGCTGCAAATTTTCCAGGAATTACTCATTATGATAGCTACATTGCCTTGCTTCTTCACATTAAGATACAATAAAACTATCCCACTGAGATATACAGCTTTAATTTGTATGTATTACATTTTACTGTGGTCCAATTTAAGGTTTTAATTTGTCCTCTGCTAAAACACAAAATTATGCCTCAAAGAGCTCTATAATGAATAAAATGAGGAATGTTAGGTATAAAATAGTTAATTAAAGCATGTATTTGCATGGTTTCTTTGACTAAACCACAACAGGCATTCTGTCAGTAGATATATATATATATATTTTTTTATCATTTCTGTCAAATGATTAAAACATGCATACTCATTCTCAACCAGTCAACAGCTCGAAAAGGATTATTTAGTGACATGCATTTATTAACTCATAGCACAAAAGGATGTACAAGTACCTTAGCACTGGAGTCACTGTGTTGGAGGGGGCTCAGGAGCTGGACTTCATACTCATGAGGTAGATGTCAACTATCTAACATAGCTGGTTTCTGTCTCTAACAGCAGTGTCCAGGGCTGAATTCTGATCTCTGCTGTTAACCACTTACAGTAGGTACGGAAAGAATTCAGACCCTTTAAATTTTTCACTCTTTGTTTCATTGCAGCCATTTGGTAAATTCAAAAAAGTTCTTTTTTTCTCATTAATGTACACTCTGCACCCCATCTTGACTGAAAAAACAAGAGTAGAAATTTTTGCAAATTTATTAAAAAAGAAAAACTGAAATATCACATGGTCATAAGTATTCAGATCCTTTGCTCAGCATTGAGTAGAAGAACCATTTTGAGCTAGTACAACCATGAGTCTTCTTGGGAATTATGCAACAAGTTTTTCACACCTGGATTTGGGGATCTTCTGTCATTTGTCCTTGCAGATCCTCTTCAGTTCCATCAGGTTGGATGGTGAATGTTGGTGGACAGCCATTTTCAGATCTCTCCAGAGATGCTCAATTGAGTTTAGGTCAGGGCTCTGGCAAAGCCAGTAAAGAATGGTCACAGAGTTGTTCTGAAGCCACTCCTTTGTTATTTTAGCTGTCTGCTTAGGGTCATTGTCTTGTTGGATGGTGAACCTTCAGCCAAGTCTGAGGTCCAGAGCACTCTGGAAGAGGTTTTCATCCAGGATATCTCTGTTCTTGGCCGCATTCATGTTTCCCTCAATTGCAACCAGTTGTCCTGTCCCTGCAGCTGAAAAACACCCCCATAGCATGATGCTGTCACCACCATGTTTCACTATTGGGATTCTATTGGGCAGGTGATGAGCAGTGCCTTGTTTTCTCCACACATACTGCTTAAAATTATCACCAAAAAGATCTATCTTCATCTCATCAGACCAGAGAATCTTATTTCTCATAGTCTGGGAGTCCTTCATGTGTTTTTTAGCAAACTCTATGCGGGCTTTCCTATGTATTGCACTGAAGAGAGGCTTCCATCGGGACACTCTGCCATAAAGGTCTGACTGGTGGAGGGCTGCAGTGATAGTTAACTTTATGGAACTTTCTCCCATCTCCCTACTGCATCTGTGGAGCTCAGCTACAGTGATCTTGTGGTTCTCTTCTTTACCTCTCACCAAGGCTCTTCTCCCACAATTGCTCAGATTGACTGGACGGCCAGGTCTAGGAAGACTTCTGGTGGTCCCAAACTTCTTCCATTTAAGGATTATGGAGGCCACTGTGCTCTTTGGAACCTTGATTACTGCAGAAATTATTTTGTAACCGTGACCAGATGTGTGCCTTGCCACAATTCTGTCTCTAAGATCCTTGGCCAGTTCCTTTGACCTCTTGATTCTCATTTGGTCTGACGTGCACTGTGAGCTGTGAGGTCTTATATAGACAGGTGTGTGCCTTTACAAATCAAGTCCTATCAGTTTATGATAAGAGTAGAACCATCTCAAGGAGTATCACAAGGAGTTGGACAGCATGTGACTTAAATATGAGTGTCTGAGCAAAAGGTCTGAATACTGAATACTTATGACCATGTGATATTTCAGTTTTTCTTTTAAAATAAATTTGCAAAAATTTCTACATTTCTGTTTTTTTCAGTCAAGATAGGGTGCAGAGTGTACATTCATGAGAAAAAAATGAACTTTTTTGAATTTACCAAATGGCTGCAATGAAACAAAGAGTGAAAAAATTAAAGGGATCTGAAGACTTTCTGTGCACACTGTATGTATTTACATGGAGTGGATGTAAATGCACACACGAATCAACTCCCACTAGCACTGATGAATTACAGTTATATGAAAACGTTTGAGCACCCCTATTAATCTTAAGCTTAATGTTTTATAAAAATTGGTATTTTTGCAACAGCTATTTCAGTTTGATATATTTAATAACTATTGGACACAGTAATGTTTCTGCATTGAAATGAGGTTTAATGTACTAGCAGAACATGCGCAATCTGCATTCAAACAAAATGTGACAGGTGCATAAGTATGGCCACCCTTATCATTTTCTTGTTTTAAATACTCCTGCCTACTTTTTACTGACTTACTAAAGCACTTTTTTGGTTTTGTAACCTCATTGAGCTTTGAACTTCATAGCTAGGTGTATGCAATTATGAGAAAAGCTACTTAAAGCGGCCACTTGCAAGTTGTTCTCCTGTTTGAATCTCCTCTGAAGAGTGGCATCATGGGCTCCTCAAAACAACTGTCAAATGATCTGAAAACAAAGATAATTCAACATAGTTGTTCAGGGGAAGGATACAAAAAGCTGTCTCAGAGATTTAACCTGTCAGTTTCCACTGTGAGGAACATAGTAATGAAATGGAAGAACACAGGGACAGTTCTTGTTAAGGCCAGAAGTGGCAGACCAAGAAAAACATCAGAAAGGCAGAGAAGAAGAATGGTGAGATCAGTCAATGACAATCCTCAGACCACCTCCAGAGAGCTGCAGCATCAACTTGCTGCAGATGGTGTCACTGTGCATCCGTCAACTATACAACGCACTTTGCACAAGGAGAAGCTCTATGGGAGAGTGATGCAAAAGAAGCCGTTACTGCAAGCACGCCACAAACAGAGTCAGCTGAGGTATGCAAAAGCACATTTGGAGAAGCCAATTCTTTTTGGAAGAAGGTCCTGTGGACTGATGAAACCAAGATTGAGTTGTTTGGTCATACAAAAAGGCGTTATGCATGGCGTCAAAAAAACACAGCATTCCAAGAAAATCACTTGCTACCCACAGTAAAATTTGGTGGAGGTTCCATCATGCTTTGGGGCTGTGTGGCCAATGCCGGCACCAGGAATCTTGTTAAAGTTGAGGGACACATCAATTACACTCAGTATCAGCAGATTCTTGACAATAATGTTCAAGAATCAGTGACAAAGTTGAAGTTACGCAGGGGATGGATCTTTCAGCAAGACAATGATCCAAAACACCGCTCCAAATCTACTCAGGCATTCATGCAGAGGAACAATTACAATGTTCTGGAATGGCCATCCCAGTCCCCAGACCTGAATATCATTGAACATCTGTGAGATCATTTGAAGAGGCTGTCCATGCTCGGCGACCATCAAACTTAACTGAACTGGAATTGTTTTGTAAAGAGGAATGGTCAAAAATACCTTCATCCAGGATCCAGGAACTTATTAAAAGCTACAGGAAGCGACTAGAGGCTGTTACTTTTGCAAAAGGAGGATCTACTAAATATTAGTCACTTTTCTGGTGAGGTGCCCATACTTTTAGACACCTGTCAAATTTTGTTTGGATGCAGATTGCACATTTTCTGTTAGTACAATAAACCTCATTTCAAGGCAGAAACATTACTGTGTCCAATAGTTATTAGATATATCAAACTGAAATAGCTGTTGCAAAAACACCAATTTTTATAAAACATTAAGCTTAAGATTAATAGGGGTGCCCAAACTTTTTCATATAACTGTACGATGGCGGCATGTGGTGCTGCCATATTGGTACTTTTGTGAAGCTCAACCACAGGCAGAGCTTCAAAGAAGATCTCAATTTACACTATAAACTACTGTGTTATTGCATTGTACAGTTTAAACAATGACAATCAGATAACTGCAGGTTCAATCTCATAAAGTGGCTAAAAGTAAAAAAATACATAATAACACCCTACTTTTCCCCCATTAAAAATATAGAAATGAGAAAAGTAAAAAAGTAAACTTATTTGACAGTCTATTCTGTCAAAATATAAAACAAGTTATACCATTCATAAGCACTTTAAAAAAATCAAACAATTAAATTTTGATTTCCAATTATGCCATCTCCATACCCGAGATTGGTATCAACAAAGAAATCAGCTTGCTGCACAAAATAACAAGCCCTCACATAGCTCTATCCACTGGAAAAAAAATTGTAACATAGTTTGGAAATAGTTTCACTACTTTAAAAAAATCCATGCAAGTTAATATTGCCATGGTCGTACTGATCTGAAGAGTCATGTTTCCAAATCACTTTTACCATAAAAATAAACAACAAAAAAATAGTTCCACTCAGAATGTTTTTCCAATTTTAAAGTACTTTACTTGGTAAATAGATTATTTAATTCAAAACTACAACTCATTCTGCTGAAAGCAAGACATCATCCAGTTATGTTGACACAAAAATATATATTATGGCTTTTGTAAATAGAGAAAGACATCCAAATGTAAAAAAAGGAAAATTGACTATGGAATCAAAGGGTTAATAAACTTGCTGTCCACTTTTTTCAATAAAAGTGAAATTGTGGACTCCTATATTTTAGTAAGTGCTTCAGTATCATCTTCCCAACATATTTATAAAAAAAAATAAAGTGGCCAACACCTTTAGGCATAGGCTACACAACAACTTTGGATTTTTTGCCTTTTGCTTGTCATTTTTTAAGTACCCCAGGAGTTGCAATGCAAATTCATTCACTTGTTTTGTACTGCAATGCAGCTGCTGCACTGCAATTGTCAGTGTATTCTGTGTCTTTGCCAAAATCACCATGTTGACCTAGCCTAAAAGGATAAGTTTACTCTGGTGAGTTTTGCCTATTTTTTTAACAGGAAAATAACCTTATAATTAAGAAACCTTTGAAACTTGATAACTAGAAGTTAAAATTATTTGTTTTCAGTGCAATTATGATGTTTCTAAATTAAAACTGGTAGTGGTTGCATTTGACTTTTGAACAAAAACATAAACTAATGGAATGCAGGGGAGGGAAAAGTGAAGATTTTTTTTGCCTCAAAATACAAAATAGTGTTATTTACTATTTTGAGTTCCATAATAGGTTTGAATCACAGTGTTCACATAAAATATATGCAAATTTCAAATTGTACGATAAAGATAATGCCTTAAGTATTTTTCGTGTTTGCATTTTGTTACGTTTTGGAAAATGTAATGCAGTTTTTTTTTCAATAAAAAAATTATGATTTTTAAAGAAGCTAAAATTAATCATCAATTTTTCTAAAGTACAACTATATTCTATATATTGTACACTACTGTTGGGCATACAGCCTGGATCGAATGAGATTTACCATATATACTCGCGTATAAGCCAAGATTTTCAGCCCATTTTTTAAGGCTGAAAGTCCCCCTCTCGGCTTATACGCGAATCATATACCAGGGGGGTCGGTGGGGGAGAGGGATCGGGGGTGTCAGATCATACTTACCCCCCTGCCGGCACGTCTCTGCAGCCCCCTGCTTCTCCCACAAACTCAGGCTCCTTCCTGTAGCGGTCACGTGGTACCGCTCATTAAAGTCATGAATATGCACATATTCATGACTTTAATGAGCGGTACCACGTGACCGCTTAAGGAAGGAATAGCTGTCGGAGCCAAGGAGAAGCAGGGGGACTGCAGAGACGTGCCAGGAGGGGATGAGTATATGCGATATTCACCTGTGTCCGGTCCACCGCTGCACGCTGCTGTGTCCTCCGTGTCCTCTGGCTGCGATGTTCAGGCAGAGGGCGCGATGATGTAGTTAGTGCCTGAAAAGTCACTGTCGGTGGATCCGGAATACAACAGTGCGCAGTGGTGGACAGGGGACAGGTGAATATCTCAGGTGCCGAGGCCTGAGCCAGCGGTGACACCAGAACCTGTCCCCATAGCGCCCCGGTGTCCCCGCCTGCTCAGGACACAGGCACCTTGTCCCCAGCGATGAGAGGTGAGTATGTAATTTTTTTTTCTTTTGCAGCAGCATCAGCAGTGGCAGCCGCATATAGGGGCATATACATTTATGGGGCATCTTATTGGGACATATACATCTATGGAGCTTCTTATGGGGGCTTTACATCTATGGAGCATCTTATGGGGGCATATACATCTATGGAACATCATATGGGGCACATACATCTATGGGGCATCTTATGGGGGCATATACATCTATGGGGAATCTTATGGGGGCATATACATCTATGGGGATCTTATGGTGGTATAATCTATGGAGCTTCGCATGGGGCCTATTCTATGGAGCATCTTATGGGGCATAATCTATGGAGCATCTTATGGGGCCATCATTAACCTTTATGGAGCATTATATGGGCGTATTTTGTATGGAGCATCTTATGGGGCCCATCATTAACTGTATGGAGAATTATATGGGGCTCCTGATTCAATATGGATATTCAAACACATTTAACCTACTGATGTCTCAATTAATTTTACTTTTATTGGTATCTATTTTTATTTTTGTAATTTACCAGTAGCTGCTGCATTTCCCACCATAGGATTATACTCTAGTCAATAAGTTTTTCCAGTTTTTAGTGGCAAAATTAGGGGGGTCAGCTTATACATGAGTATATACGGTAGTTCCATTTGGCTTCTGAAGAGCAAATTTTTATCACATTTATAGAACCCATGATGTATTAGTACAGTGGAAGGCCTGAGCTGTAACTTGATTTTGTAAACTGCAACCATCAAGGAATTAATCATAGGAACAATTTTACTTCAGAGGCATTTCAAGATACCTTTACCATTGACATATGAAAATGAAAATTACATTTGTTAAACTATGTAGTTTAGCACAAAATTTGTAACTTTTACAAGAAGTAGATTATTACAAAATTTATTTCACAATTTATCCTGATTACAGTAATACTTTATATGTGGTCGTATGCTACTGTTTTGGCCAATGGCAGGGCTCAGAATAGAAGAAGTGCTATTTGGCTATATCTGATAAAATGTATCTTTCCATATTGCATTTGCAGAGACCTTGAAGTATTAGTTCCATGAAACACCCCCAGAAGTGACCCAATTTTGGAAACTGTGCTACTGGAGGAATTTTTCAAGTGGTGTCCTAAACATTTTGAGGAATAAAGTGTCTTCAAGACATTAATGCTTGCCATCTGGCAAAAAAGGATAATTTATTTTTTGCTAGTTAAGATTATTTTTTATAGCACTAACTGTGCACTGTAAGTGACATACTATCTTTATTCTGCAAATTAGCTTTACAATTTTTGCACAAAAAAAATACTTTGTAAAAAACAAAAGCATTTTTGTGTCACCACATCATGGGAGATATAACTTTTTTTATTTTTCTATTAACACAACTCTACGTGAATTTTTCAGGATGAGAAGTAGTTTTTATTGGTAAAATTTTGGAGTATTTGTGAGTTTTACAATGGTGAAAAAGTGGCAAAAAATCAGCAGGCAGAATAAGCAACATGATAAAGTTTTAGCTTGGGTTGCTATTATGGATGGAAGAATCCGAACCGTAAAGTTCTGGGTCCGTACCAAACACCTGGTGTCCGAAAATTCACTTCTCCCTGAAGTCTGTGTTAGGCTGCTTTCACACATCAGTCTTTTGACGTCAGGCGCGATCCGGCGTGTTTTTTTACCATTGACTTTCATTAGCGCCGGATTGCGCCTGACGTCATTGCGTTGCATCCGTTTTTGGCCGGATCCGTCGGAAATGTACATTCCGGTGGCCGGACAGGACGCTGACTGCAACGTTTTTTTTTTTTTTCCGGAGCCGCCTGATAGTGCCTGAATCGGCGCTTCAGGCGGCCGGAAACAATGCAAGTCTATGGAACCGGACCAGTGTTTTGTCAAATCCGTCAAAAAACTGATCCGGAAACCAAGGTCTATCTCTCTCTCTCTCTATCTCTCTCTCCTCGTTCCGGACATTCGTACCTGCATTTTCCACATACAAATTTTTTCTTTCCGGGTTGAAAAGGTCAGGACGGATCCGGCAAGAAAACTGATCAGTTGCATCAGTTTTTTTAAATCAGCGCCGGATCCGTCCTATCAGGCATAGGACGGATTATGCATGACACAAAAAGACTGATGTGTTAAAGCAGCCTTACTGTTCAGGTTCGACAGCCCAAACATCCAGCATTTCCAACGCTGTCATCTGTGTGACAGCGTGAGAAACATCAAACTTTTTTTAAACCCGACGGACCCAAACATCCACGAACCCAAACTCATCACTAGTAATTACACTTGAAATAATATAATTTTTACTTTCTATTTTTTGGCCGGCAAATAGATAGAAAACAACAGTTCTGGCTTTGTTTGTTTTTTTTATGGTGTTTATTTGGCGTGATTAATTACATGCTCATTTTATAATTTGGGTCATTACGAACATGACGATCCAAAAATGTTTTGTAATTCTCAGTTTCACTACTTTTTCGCAATAAAATCTCATTTATCAAAAAAAATGGTTTTATGCGTCACCATATTGTAAGAGACATAGTTTTTATAGTTTTATTTGACACAGCTATTTAATGGCTTATAATTTGTGCAAGTACCTGTAGATTTTATTGGAATACATATTGTGTTTATATAACTTTTTTGATCTCTTTATATCAGTTTTTGATGCAAGGAGACAAAATATCAGCATTCTTCCTTTGTTTCATTTCTTTTTATGGGCTTTAAATGAGATGTTAGTTTTATAGTTGCTCTCATGATGAACATAGCAATACCAAATATGCATAGTTTTTTTTACAGCAATAAAAGAGCTTTAAAGCAATAAAAGGATAATTTCATGGATTTTTTTAAAAAAAAAAAATTCTAAAGCATTTTCCTTTACATTTTTATTCAACCCAACTGTGAGACTTAAACATTAGCTTTATTGCTCATATGATAGATGGCTAAAAATATTTTTGCAGTGTATTTTACCTTTCACATGAAGTCTATAAGACGCTTCTGCTAGCAGGACCTAATTGTCTTCTGTACAGTCATGGCCAAAAGTTTTGAGAATGACACAAATATTATATTTTCACATAATCTGCTGCCCTCTGGTTTTTATTTGTGTTTGATAGATGTTTTTATCACAGACAGAAATATAATAATTGCAAACATATGAGTAACAAAAGCTTATATTGTCAGTTAGAATGAGTTAATGCAGCAAGTCAATATTTGCAGTGTTGACCCTTTTTCTTCATGACCTCTGCAATTCTCCCTGGCATGCTCTCAATCAACTTCTGGACCAAATCCTAACTGATAGCAGTCCATTCTTGCACAATCAATGCTTTCATTTTGTCAGAATTTTTAGGTTTTTGTTTGTCCACCCGTCTCTTGATGATTGACCACAAGTTCTCAATGGGATTAAGATCTGGGGAGTTTCCAGGCCATGGACCAAAAATCTCTATGTTTTGTTCCCTGAGTAGAGTTGAGCGATATTGCTCGATATCTAAAAATATCGTATCGAAATTGTATCGCCGATATCACTAAATATCGTCGATATCCGATTTTGATAGCGGAAGTCCCATGTAAGTCTATGGGAACAAAATATCGAAACTAAAAAAAAACTTTATTTCCATGTAAACACTAAATATACACACATAGAATACATATATATACATGTCATTGTGACATATATACATATATGTATAGTTTATACACTTCTACATAGTAAAATATCCTCTGATTCAATTGCCGGGTAAAGCCGGCTTCTGTGAAAAGACAGAAGCACCCGACATGAAATGACACTTGGTGTACATAGGGTTAACCATGTCTTTTCATGTCATTTGCAATCTGATTTGCACAAACAATTACATCAGTCTATGTGTGCAAAATTTCACACCTGTAGGGGTTAATTAAAGGTGTAAATTCGTTGTAAAAAAAACGGACTTTTTTGCTACGAATTTACACCTTTAATTAACCCCTACAGGTGTGAAATTTTGCACACTTACACTCATGTAATTGTTTGTGCAAATCAGATATCAAACTACATGAAAAGACATGTTTAACTCTATGTAAACCAAGTGTCATTTCATGTCGGGTTCTGCATTTTCACAAAAGCCGGCAATTGAATTAGCGGCTATTATACTATGTAGAAGTGTATGAACTATAAATATAAATATATATATATATGTGTCACAAATTTAATGACATGTATATATATATATGAGGTGTAAAATTGCTGAAAAAAAAATGCGTGGGCTCCCGCCCTATTTTCGCAACCAGACAGACAAAGCCAGTGAGTGGGGGCAGATAATAATTGCCCAGAGAGGGACCATTATTTTTGGCCCCCTCCCGGCTACTAACATCTGCCCCCAGACACCCCAGAAAGGGCAAATCTCTAATTAGATTTGCCCTTTCTGGCACTTTGCCCGTCTATTCCCATTGCCCTGTAGCGGTGGCGAATGGGTTAATAAGGGGTTAAAATGACCTTGCAATTGAAAGGTCACTTTAAGCCAGGTTAATAATTGAGAGCTGTCAATTAGACAACTATCAATTATTAATCCTATTGTATGAAAGAAAAATCAAACACACACACTTTAATAAAAAAGAAGTTTAATGAAATAATCACACAGTTTTTGACCATATTTTATTTTCCTGCTAAAACCATTTCCTGTAATAAAAATAAAATAATAAAGCAAAATTATTCTCACCAATCCGATGCACAGTCAGGTCCCACGGTGTAATCCTTCAGAAAGGGTTAATGTTTACTGCAGGGACCGCAGCTAATGCTGCAGCCTCACAGTAAACCCCCAAATGAATGAGTTCCTCTCCTGGCTGACAGGAGAGGAAGTGGAAAGCTTAATTGATTGCTTTCCACTTTCACTTCAGGTCAGCCAGGGACACAATCAGTGACGTCAGAGGGAACTGGTTAACAAAAATAGGGGTTCCCTTTGAAAAAAAATGGAGTGGGGTCCCCCCTATTTTTGTTAACCAGCCAGATGAAGCAGACCGCTGAGGCCTGGATTTTCAGGCTGTTAAGGAGCCAAGATCCATGGACCTTGCCAGCCTGATAATACCAGGCCACAGCAGTCTGCATATCTTGGCTGATTAACAAAATTAGGGGATCCCCTCGAAAAAAATTGGCGTGGGGTCCCCCCTATTTTTGTTAACCAGCCAGATGAAGCAGACCGCTGAGGCCTGGTTTTTCAGGCTGGTAAGGATCCAATATCCATGGACCTTGCAAGCCTGATAATACCAGGCCACAGCAGTCTGCTTAGCTTGGCTGGTTAACAAAAATAGGGGATCCCCTCGAAAAAAAAACGGCGTAGGGGTCCCCCTATTTTTGTTAACCAGCCAAGTAAAATGCAGACTGCTGCGGCCTGGTATTAAAAGACTGTCAAGGCCCATGGATTTTGGCCCTCAACAGCCTGATTATACCAGGCTACAGCAGCCCCACATTTGGCGCATCAAAAGATGTGCCAATTGTGGCACTTTACCCGGCTCTTCCCACTTGCCCTGTAGCGGTGGCAAGCGGGGTAATAAGGGGTTAATGTCACCGTTGATTGCACGGTGACAATAAGCCCGGTTAATAATGGAGAGGTGTCAATAAGACACCGATCCATTATGAATCCCAAAGTTATTAAATGCATAAAAAAAAGACAAAGCAAGAAAAAAGTATTTTAATGAAATAAAAGAGACAACACAGTTTTCATTTCTTTTATTGTACTCTCATTCCTGCGACGCCATCGATCTCCTGTAAAAAAAGAAAAAAAACAAACCAACAGTATACCACCTGTCCGACGCAGTCCATAGTAACGATTGTCCCACGACGATCCAGCTCTGCTACATCGCAATGACAGGCAGAGCCTGTCATCGCGACGCAGCACAGCTGATTACCTGGTTCCCTGGCGGTGACGTCATCGGACTGACTGCTTTACGGCCGGGATTACCCAGCAGTCACTGCAGTTATCGTGAGAAACTGCATGTGACCGCCGGGGAGAAGAGGATGGCGGCCATTAAGCAGTCCGGGATGTGACCGCCGGAGATCTTCTGCCAGGTAAGTGCTGCTGACTCCTGACAGACCCGACCGACGGACACTGACAGTGACAGACCCGACCGACGGACACTGACAGTGACAGTGACAAATCCGATTCCGGTATTCGATAAGACGAAAATATCGAAACGAATTATCGAAAGGCCGATAGAGCTAATATCGGCCGATAGCCGATATTTGCATTATCGTATCGCTCAACACTATCCCTGAGCCATTTAGTTATCACCTTTGCTTTATGGCAAGGTGCTCCATCATGCTGGAAAAGGCATTGTTGATCGCCAAACTGCTCTTGGAGGGTTGGGAGAAGTTGCTCTTGGAGGACATTCTGGTACCATTCTTTATTCATGGCTGTGTTTTTAGGCAAGACTGTGAGAGAGCCGATTCCCTTGGCTAATAAGCAACCCCACACATGAATGGTTTCAGGATGCTTAACAGTTGGCATGATACAAGACTGGTGGTAGCGCTCACCTTGTCTTCTCCGAATGAGGCGTTTTCCTGATGTCCCAAACAATCGAAAAGGGGATTCATCAGAGAAAATAACTTTACCCCAGTCCTCAGCAGTCCACTGCCTGTACCTCTTGCAGAATATCAGTCTGTCCATGATGTTTTTTCTGGAGAGGAGTGGCTTCTTTGCTGCCCTCCTTGAGACCAGGCCTTGCTCCAAGAGTCTCCGCCTCACAGTGCGTGCAGAGGCACTCACACCTGCCTGCTGCCATTCCTGAGCAAGCTCTGCACTGCTGGTAGCCCGATCCCGCAGCTGAAACACTTTTAAGAGACGGTCCTGGCGCTTGCTGGTCTTTCTTGGGCGCCCTGAAGCCTTTTTGGCAACAATGGAACCTCTCTACTTGAAGTTCTTGATGATGCGATAGATTGTTGACTGAGGTGCAATCTTTCTAGCTGTGATACTCTTCCCTGTTAGGCCATTTTTGTGCATTGCAATGATGACTGCACGTGTTTCTTTAGAGATAACCATGGTTAACAGAAGAGAAACAATGATGCCAAGCACCAGCCTCCTTTTAAAGTGTCCAGTGGTGTCATTCTTACTTAATCATGACAGATTGATCTCCAGCCATGTCCTCATCAACACCCACACCTGTGTTAATGGAGCAATCACTGAAAAGAGGTTAGCTGGTCCTTTTAAGGCAGGGCTGCAATGATGTTGAAATGTGTTTTGGGGGATAAAGTTAATTTTCTAGCCAAATATTGACTTTGCAAGTAATTGCTGTTAAGCTGATCACTCTTTATAACATTCTGGAGTATATGCAAATTGCCATTAGAAAAAGTGAAGCAGTAGACTTTGTAAAAATTAATATTTGTGTCATTCTCAAAACTTTTGGCCATGACTGTAGCTGGTAGAACCATAAGCAGTTGTTAGACTTATTGTTGCCATAAGAACCATTTTTGTCCCCTCCCTCTGACAAAGATCTAGAAGTTATGGTTGCATTTGACCGTGGCATTTAAAGGGTTAAACTGTCTGTATCAGTGTTATAACCCAACCTGGCAGTTGAATCTAGGTGAGAGCTGCATGTAACAGCTAAATCTGCTCCTTCAACAAAGGCTCAGCTCCGGAGCCCACACAATGTGACTACCCTAACAATATAGCAGTTTGTGATAAATTGCACCCAATAGAATGTCATAGGGAATGAAGGGGTTAAAATATCAATAAAAATTTCAATTGGATTTGATTTTTCCTTTACAGAATAAAACATACATTTACTCTTGAATAAAAGATGAAAGCCTCCATAGAATTTAAAAAAAGTCACTAAATGATAAGTTACTGTGCACAGTTTTACGGATTTATGGTGGCTGAATCCTGATTTCAGCTGAAGACTTTGCTTTGGGCTATGGCATTTAATATTGCTAAAACCTATAGTTTTCCTTATTTGAAAGCTGTATAAACTCCTTGAGAATAGCAGTCCACTGCTGTAACCTTTCCCTATATTCAGTTATACTGGTGATTTCTTTTCATTAACCTCTATGGAAGGCTTAAGTTAAACCTCCGTCAGGAACTGCTGATCTGAAAGGCACAGCTCAATTAGTTTTGTTTCTCTCTCCTCTCCAAATTATCAGAAAATCTCCAACCTCCCAGTTATTTCCTGTCTTTACATGCTCTTTAAAACCTGATCTCACACTGTTACAGCAGACCTTCTGGAGAACAGATCTGACCTTTGTGGCTTCTCAGGCTCACTGCACCTGAACTCATCTCGCATTTGAAAGTTAGTATTTTCTCTTTTAATTCATCACAATTGTTTATTTAGCTTGTTTTATGAATGAATAATGCAATGTTTGTGGAGATAAGGGGTTGTCTTAGAAAAAAATAAGGTGAGCTTTAAGGCACATTGTGCCTTAGCACATAATCACTCTCTCGCTCTTGCTTCAGATTTTTTGCTGAAATGGCCAGTAAAATTTCTGATTTATCTAACCCCCTTCATGTTAAAGAAATTAAGAATCTGCTGTAAAATGATAATGAGTGAGAGCCCACACTGAGTAAAGATGTAGTGGAATAAAGTGAAATTTCATCTCAAGATGAGGTGGAAGAATGTAAAAGTGATTCAGGAGCATAGCAGGATGCTGAAGAGACTGATTCACATGAACAAGATGCAGATAACATCTATAATTTTAGGAAAGATGAAATAACCAAGTGTAGCAAGAAGCCAATTACAGCGTTAGCCAAAAAAACAAAGCGCTGGCCAATGGTCTTCTTCTTCGCGATGTTGAATGTGGATGGCATCAATTCACAAGTGATTTATCTTAGCAATGAACTCCAGCCACTGCATAGAATAATTTACCTGAAAACATTGACTAATGATCTGGTGAGTGGAGAGTTACACCGAAGAAATCTGAAGAAGTGGAATCCTTCTAGTCTGCAAGTCCAGCTGAAAAGAATTTATCCCAAAAGTGATTGAGAAAAATCACCACCTCTCCCACCTCTCAAAAGATGTAGATGCACCACCGGCACCATTGAAACTGGTGGCAGAAGGATGTAAAATTATGAATGCAAAAAATGTCTCAACGTGATCTGCCTGTCATATGCACATATGATCTGCCAGTGCTTCTCTAAGAGTAACAGTGTTTCTTTTGCTTAACATGTTATCTCTGAATCGGTGTGAATAGTAATGAAGTAGCAACTAAGTGCATTACCATTTTAGTTTAATAATAGTTATGTCATGAAAACTGATGGCTAATTGACAGTAGTTGAGAAATGTGGTACTTTTTGATTTAATATGTTTATGATTCTTACATTTTTTCAGGGCATCTGATTTTGTGTATTCTCTTTTAATACATCCCTATGAAGGTCACTGATTACTTTTAGAGCCCTAAAAATGAGATAATTAGATACTATAGGTGGTTTTATAACCTGTGCCTGTCAGGTGCACTGCACCTAAACTCGGCAGTGCCAGAGTTGCGCCTGCCGGAGGATTAATATGGTTCCACAGAAAACAAAGCCACTCTATGTGCACTATTTCTTAGTCCCAGTAAAAACTGAATATAAAAGACATTTTTTAACACCTTATTGATTTGGAATTTCTCTAAATGATTTGAAATATAAGATCCTTGATTATTTGATTTATCATTATATCCTGCTACTCATTAAAATACAATTAATACATGATCTCAAATCACAAATCTCATAATTTCAAAGAAATACTTTTATTTTGATATAAGAATTTTTATTGCATATTTAATGCTTGTCTTACTGGTAAAGTCAACTTTTCATCATTTACATTAGAATAATGATAACTTTTATGACAAAAATATTTTTGTATAGGATGATTTTTTATTTATTTTAAACATTGTTGACAAATTAAATATCTGTCAGGGCAATCCATATATCTGTAGTACTGCACATTTCTATTGATTGACATTAGATGAAAGCATTGGAACCTAAGTTAGGTAAAAAGAGTATTTTTCAATCTTAGAACATTATGTATAATAGAATCAACATCTATTATCTATCTATTTCTATCTATCTATCTATCTATCTATCTATCTATCTATCTATCTATCTATCTATCTATCTATCTATCTTTATAGAATTTATAAATAGATAAGGACATACTAGACTCCTTTTATCACAGCAGCCAAAGTGACTGAATTTGGGAAAAAATATCTTAAATCTAATAAATATAATCTGTTGTGGATTTTGCTGCTAATTACTTGTGAATCCATAGTAAAATCTGCAGTTGCAGAATTTTAAGAGACCTGAGTAGTCTCGAAAGCTTGCAATTTGTTACCATCTTTTCAGTTAGCCATTAAAAGGTATCAACCACTGAGGACTCTCAAGTCTAAATATTTTTCTATCTACTGGCTAACACGGTACGAAGATACACATCTTTCCTATATCAAGAATTAAAATTGTATTTTTTACTTCATGTCAGAGTGAAATGCATATGGGAATCCATAGTGGTATATGCAAACTAAATTCCAAATTAATTGAGCTGAATTGATATGGATATCATTTGCAGTTATTTGGATATGGGTGACTGTTCAGTGGTGATCTCATATCTTGCTGCTCTGATTTCTATGTAGAAATGCCTACATGCTCATTACAAAGTGGACAATTAAATGTTTACTGCTTGTGTGAATTTTGAGGTAAATGATATTTTTTAATCAGACAATATATGTGCTGTGTGAAGTTAGAACTGGAAAGGTTGACATGAAATCTACCACAGCACAGCAGTCTAAGGCTGGGGAGATGTAACTTAAATTTCTCTTTAACCCCTTACTGTCCATTGACGTGCACAGTCCGTCATGGCAGGATGTCAGTTTCGGCACCAGGACGGACTGTGCGCGTCATGCCTTTGAACTACCACTGCGTGTAATCACGCAGTGGTAGTTCAGTGCTGACAGCTGTCTATGACAGCTGACAGGCACGGCAAGAGGCACGGGGACCTTTGCAGTTGGTCCCCGCATCCACAGCGCTGTGATTGGTCAGTCAATCTGACTGACCAAACACAAAAAAAATTTTATCCCAAGATTAAAAATATATATTAAAGATAAAAAGGACAAAAAATATATATATAGTAAAAAACCTTTATTAATAGTGGTTATAACCCAGTACATGAAGAAGCACACAATAATACATTTACATAAATGGTCCAAATATTGGTTCAATATAGATGATAAAGTTTAGCAAAAAGTCTATGTAAGAAATAATGCACTAAAATGAAATGAAAATAAAGACCAAGTGTTGCAATTATGTGAAAAAAATCTCAATAAAAATAATGAATGATAGATAATATGTAAAATGATCACAATATATCCACACAGTGATACCATAAAAATAGTGATAAAATAATCAATAAGAGTGCAATATCACAAAAATAAGAAAAATATAATAAATCACAATCTAATATATAAAGCTGAATGTATGTATGTGTGTATGTATGTGGGTATGTTTGTCCGGGATTGGAATCCGCACCGTCGCACTTACGGGTATGAAATTTTGCACGCCCGCACGTCTCGACCCCGAAAGCGTCCTAGGCTATGTTTTGAATCGAAATTTTAACCCCGCGCGTTCCAAATCGCCAAACAATTTTGGCCCTATCTACATAATGGGGAGAAAGCTGAATGCTTGTGTGTATGTCCGGCATAGGAATCTGCATTTACGGGCATGAAATTTTGCACACCCGCACGTCTCGACCCCGGGAGCGTCATAGGCTAGGTTTTGAGTCGAAATTTTAACACCGCGCATTCCAAATCGGCAAATAATTTTGGCCCGGGATAGGAATCTACACCGTTGTACTTACGGGCATGAAATTTTGCATGCCCGCACATCTCAACCCCAGGAGCATCATAGGCTATGTGTTGAATGGAAATTTTAACCCCCGAAAGTTCCAAATCGCCAAACAATTTTGGCCCTATCTACATAATGGGGAGAAAGCTGAATGCTTGTGTGTATGTCCGGCATAGGAATCTGCATTTACGGGCATGAAATTTTGCACACCCGCACGTCTCGACCCTGGGAGCGTCATAGGCTAGGTTTTGAGTCGAAATTTTAACCCCGCGCATTCCAAATCGGCAAATAATTTTGGCCCGGGATAGGAATCTGCACCATTGTACTTACGGGCATGAAATTTTGCATGCCCGCACATCTCAACCCCAGGAGCATCATAGGCTATGTGTTGAATGGAAATTTTAACCCCCGCACGCTCCAAATCGCCAAACAATTTTGGCCCTATCTACATAATGGGGAGAAAGCTGAATGCTTGTGTGTATGTCCGGCATAGGAATCTGCATTTACGGGCATGAAATTTTGCACACTCGCACGTCTCGACCCCGGGAGCGTCATAGGCTAGGTTTTGAGTCGAAATTTTAACCCCGCGCATTCCAAATCGGCAAATAATTTTGGCCCGGGATAGGAATCTGCACCGTTGTACTTACGGGCATGAAATTTTGCATGCCCGCACATCTCAACCCCAGGAGCATCATAGGCTATGTGTTGAATGGAAATTTTAACCCCCGCACGTTTTGGTGTGTGATTTTTATGTGCAGAATAAATTTTTGTTAACATAGTCTATTTTGTTACAGCTAACAGCAGTTATTAATTAACCCGGGCGAAGCCGGGTACTACAGCTAGTATATCATAAAGTGCAAATTCCTGTGCAAAACACCACAATACTAAAAAATATTCACTGTATAATAAATTGATATTCAAATTTATAAATATGCAAAATAGATTACAAAAAATTGCTAAAGTGCTATAAATATGTGCAAAGTAATGGTACTGGATACTGAGGAAATAATTGCACATAGATGTGCAAATTTGCAAAAAAGTGCAAAATAGTGCTAAGATTATCTTAATATAGCAGATTGCTAAATACCCTCACCTGCAATGTGTGATTAATCACAGTGTAAAGCTGAAGTTCCCCTATGAAGGCGCTAGGCTCCTAAATAAATCAATATATGTGGCCACTCATATACCTCCAATTAAACAATGCCACTTACGCCTAGAAGGGGACCATAGTACATACTGCCCTCAAAGCCATTGCAGTATTTGGACCACAAAATACAATAAAAGCAATAAATGTAGACCAAAAACGTTACCTTTAAATAAGGGGTCAGAATGCTGTGTGTGCTGAACGTGCCCCGACGCGCGTTTCGGATATTTCCTTTGTCAGGGGGAGGGGAGGCAGAAAGTCGGGAGTTCCCTCTGCTTCAGATATGCGTCCCCCCCAATGTAATTGCAGGGCCAGATCCAGAGTTCCAGAGTTATAAGCACATAAAGTGACAGTGGTCAGAATTGTAAAAATTGGCCTGGTCATTAACCTACAAAATGGCTTGGTCCTTAAGGGGTTAAGGGAGTTGTCCCATAAGGAAAACTTATCACCTATTTGCAGAAAAGGTGATAATCGTGTGATCACAAGTGTCATGTGTACCCAAGTTGAATGGAGCAGTAAAGCAAATTCATAGTGCTGTTCCATTAAAAGTCTATGAAACTTAAAGGAAATCTGTCAGCACAATCTTGTAATGTAAGGTAAAGTTACTGCTTCCCTAGTGTTGCAATACAGATTAAATTGATACATTTGGGGAAGAAATCCATTTTGTTGTTCTACTTTAATCACCATTTCAAGTTTTATGCTAATATGATTTTAGCGCAAAGTTGTTGGACTGTGAATTGGGTCTGCTCTTCCCTATCTGTACTTCCCTAGCTGACTCTACCTGCCTCCTCTCTTTGGGTGACTGGTCACTGCTGAGATTTCTATCACAGGAGGCAAATCATTCAAACACAAAAGACAGGCAGAGGAGATGGAGAATCATATGCATGAAGAAGGAGTCCAATTACAGATCTCCAGCCGATGAACACCAAAATCTAATTAGCAAAACACTTTGAACAGTGATTAAAAAAGATCAGCAAATCAGATTTCTTTACTAAAGGTATCAATTTAATCAGTTTTTCAGTGTCATTTTAACTTTGTCTTATAATATATATTACAAAAGGGTGCTGACAGGTTCTCTTTAAAGGGTTATTCTCAAGTTATCACTTCAACAGCACACATCTCTTCAGTCTCCTTATTTTCTGGTTATTAAGAGGTGGGCATTCATTTTTCAGTGACAGGTCTAGTCATTTTTCTTATGCTACTGTGATAAATTAATGCTCTTTTAGCGCGCGTAGTATTGAGTTTATACTGTTAGCACATATACAGGGTGGGCCATTTATATGGATACACCTAAATAAAATGAGAATGGTTGGTGATATCAACTTCCTATTTGTGGCACATTAGTATATGGGAGAGGGAAAACTTTTCAAGATGGGTGGTGACCATGGAGGCCATTTTGAAGTTGGCTATTTTGAATCCAACTTTATTTTTACCAATGGGAAGAGATTCATGTAACACATCAAACCTATTGAGAATTTCTCAAGAAAAACAATGGTGTGCTTGGTTTTAACGTATCTTTATTCTTTCATAAGTTATTTAAAAGTTCAGGACAACTTATAAAATGTGTTCGAAGTGCTGCCCATTGTGTTGGATTGTCAATGCAACCCTGTTCTCCCACTCTTGACACACTGATAGCAACACCACAGAAGAAATGCTAGCACAGGCTTCTAGTATCCGTTGTTTCAGATGCTGCATATCTAACATCTTCACAGCATAGACATTTGCCTTAAGATCCATGCACAGCCATTGCAGTTCTGCCTGTGTCACTTCCGGTTTCCATATTTGGAAATTCGCAATAGACGGTGGAATGCATAGTTTATAGCAACTGGAATGCACATTCCATTTCCGGTCCATGTTTGATACCTATTGGCTGTCTGGCACATTTAGCTCCCACCCCCTATCTAGTTATATGGCCATACTACTGACACACCTCAGACTAGCGGTGGACACCGTGTCTGAGAGCACATCCTTGTACCTGCCGCCACCTCCAATAAAGTAATTACTTTAACCCTTTAATGACTCCAGTGGACATTAGTAATATGTATACAGCTACTCATATTTTCCGCCTCCTCTTACAGGTTGCTCACATGAACCCTCCCAAAGTCCATTACTATATACCTTATGGGTACGTTCTTTGTTTTTCCTCATAATACGTATACATTTATCAATATGACTAAAATCGCACTGCATGCTTATTATTAAGATGCGGAGATAATCAGTCCAGTTTATGCTGACCTATACTGATACCTTCCACTGTTCCTCAGTACGGCATGTCATCCATGATATTGCCACTTCTTCTTTGCATCATATTTCACGTTCTATCTGAACTTAGATTGTCCAATCTTCTTTGGCTCATATCCATATTAGAGATGTCACAACTAGCCCCCAAGTTTTTCAATGTTTCAATCTTGTTTCCTGATTTGTTGTAATGTATGTGGTACAGTTCATATAGCGTCTTGTGCTTGGGTGCGATGAAAATACTTGAGACACAGGTTGATAAAGAAAGTCTTGTATTGCTTCATACAAATTGGCAAAAATAAACACACAGGTTGCAAACACAGAAGCAGGAGACACAGCAGGCCAGAGTAATCTAAGCTCAGCAATAACTCTCCACAACAGATTCAGATCTTCTCTGTTACCGCAAGTCCATGCAAACGTGAGGCTCTCAAGAGCAGAGTTCAGAGTCCACAAGTGCTTCAGAGTTCCTCAGAAGGAATGGCTGGAATACAAGGTCCAAGGCTTCAGGAGTCAGAACACAGGTTCACTGCAGGCTAGATTCTGAAGCACTGATTACTCAGCTGTGGCTGTTTAAGAAGCAAACGGAGAGAATCAGGGCGGGAACATGCAAGCTGGAAAACTCCATTTTGACTGAGGGCAAGATAGCTGCAGCAAAACAGAAAGCAAAAATGGCAGACGAACAAACTGAGTTTCAGAAACAGATACACAGAACCTTACATTACTCCCCCCTTAGGGACAACCTCCGGTTGACCTCAGACCAGGCTTGCGTGGGTACCTCTGATGAAACTGACGGAGCAAGCGAGGAGCATTAACGTTATTGACTGGCTCTCATGAGTTGTCCTCCACTGGGTAGCCCTGCCATTTAATCAGATATTGTAACTGATTTCTATACAACCTGGAATCTAAAATCCTTTCCACCACAAATTCTTCCTGACCATCGACTAGCACTGGGTCAGGGCAAGGAGAAGAACGTCCAGGAAACGTATTGGGTGTCGCAGCCTTTAGTAGGGATACATGAAAGACAGGGTGAATTCTCATAGTTCTGGGCAATTGAAGACGACAAGCAACGGCACTTATAATCTTACTGATTTTATAGGGTCCAATGTACTTATGTCCCAACTTAGACGATGGAATCCTTAATTTAAGATTTCTGGTTGACAGCCAGACCAGGTCTCCTACCTTAAAAGCTGGTGCAGGTTTACGAAATTTATCTGCTGCCTTCTTGTACCTTTCCTGAGCCGATTCCAGATTCTCCTTTAGAAGATCCATATTCTTCTGCAAAGTCGTGACTCTTTCCGCCACTGCTGGCAAAGGCGTCTCTATGGGAAATCGTGGTAGAATGTTAGGATGATAACCTAGATTAGAGTAAAAAGGAGACTGTTTAGTGGAGGCACTCTGAGAGTTGTTGTAAGAGAACTCAGCCAATGGAAGTAGATCCACCCAATCATCCTGTAGGTGGCAGATAAAGCAGCGGAGATACTGCTCCAGGGTTTGATTGGTTCGTTCGGTTTGTCCATTAGTCTGGGGATGAAAAGCAGAAGAAAGGTTTACTTTAATGTCCAATGCTGCACAGAAATTTTGCCAAAACCTAGAAGTGAATTGCACCCCTCGATCCGAAATAACCTCATCCGGTACTCCATGTAAACGAAACACATCTTTAATCATCAAATCTGATGTCTGTTTTGCAGTGGGTAAGCCGGCACAAGGGATAAAATGAGCTGCCTTTGTTAAACGGTCAACCACCACTAGAATAGTGTTCTTCCCTTGAGAGGTTGGTAATTCCACAATGAAGTCCATAGAAATGGATCCTCACGGGCGGGACGGGGTGGGAAGAGGCTGTAACAGACCAGTTGGTGAAGAGCGAGGTGTCTTGCATCTTGCACAAACCTCACACGAAGTGACATAGTCCAAAACATCCTTCCTACAAGTGGGCCACCAAAAGAAACGAGAAAGAAATTCCTGTGTCTTTAGAATTCCTCTATGCCCGGCTATTTTGGAATCGTGAATGAGTTGCAATACTCTCAATCTGACTGTTTCAGGTATATACAGACGTTGTCCCAGAATCCACACACCATTCTTAAAGACAAGACTTACGTCCCTTGGGGGTTGAGCCAAAAAAGAATCCGCATGGTATGCTTCCTTGATGTCTTTAATTAGGTCTTGATGATGAATCACTCCTAGGAATCTAGAGTCAGGAAGAATAGTCTTAGGAGGAGTAATTGGACGTGTCTCTGCTGAGTAAATCCTAGAGAGTGCATCAGCTTTTCCATTGCGCGATCCTGGTCTATAAGAAATAATAAAATTAAATTGGTTTAAGAAAAGATTCCAGCGAGCCTGGCGAGGAGTCAGGCACTTAGCCGACCTGATGAACTCAAGATTACGATGATCTGTCAGAACGACTATTTGCTGTGCAGCTCCTTGAAGAAGGTGTCTCCATTCTTTGAAGGCGGCAATAATGGCCAACAACTCTCTATTGCCCACATCGTAGTTCTTCTCAGCCGAAGACAACTGCTGGGAAAAGAAGGCACAGGGATGCAAGACATTCTTCTCACCTGTTCTCTGAGAGAGTATAGCTCCCACGGCACAGTCTGAAGCATCCACCTCTATTATGAAGGCAAGCTCTGGGTTGGGATGTACTAGGATAGGTGCAGTGGTAAATTTATCTTTTAGACGGGAAAATGCTTCCTGGGCTTGGGGAGTCCAGGAGAACTTAGACTCTTTCCGGGTAAGTTGGGTGATAGGTGACACTACCTCAGAGAAATTTCTAATGAAACGTCTATAGAAGTTTGCAAACCCGATGAAGCGCTGTACCTCCTTCACATTTCTAGGACTTGGCCAATCATTGATGGCTTGGGTTTTACTTCCATCCATACTAATTCCTTGTGTAGACAGTACATACCCCAGAAATTGAATTTCGGTCTTATGGAATTCACACTTTTCAAGCTTGATGTAAAGATGATTTTGTCTTAGACGTTCCAAGACCATTCTCACATGTCCATGATGTTCCTCTGTGGAGTTAGAAAAAATTAAAATATCATCCAAATAAATTACCACGAATGTATCTAGGAGATCCCTGAAGATGTCATTCACCAAGTGTTGGAAAGTGGCTGGGGCGGTACTCAGACCAAAAGGCATAACCAGATATTCAAAGTGTCCATAGCGTGACCTGAATGCAGTCTTCCATTCATCCCCAGGTCTAATACGGACTAAGTTATAGGCCCCACGAAGATCTAGTTTAGAAAAAATTTTGGCATGTCGCACTCTCTCCAATAACTCAGGGATTAAAGGCAATGGATAACGGTTTCTAATAGTAACCTTATTGAGTTCCCTATAGTCTACGCATGGTCTCAGGGATCCATCTTTCTTCTTTACAAAGAATATGGGTGCCCCTGCAGGAGATGAAGAGGGGCGTATGAAGCCCTTGGCTAGATTTTCGTCTATGTACTCTTTTAAAGCCTTCAGCTCGGGCCCCGCCAGGGGGTAGATCTTACCAAAAGGTATCTCTGCTCCAGGCAATAATTCAATTGGACAATCATATGGACGGTGAGGAGGAAGCTGGTCAGCGTTCTTCTTGTCACATAAATCCACATAGTCCTGGTATACAGCTGGTATTCAGGGACTGACATGGTTCCTTTAGGAACAGAGCAAGCTGAAATTTTTGGACTCATCTGTTTCTCTGGAAAGTGTAATTCCTTGGTCTCCCAGTTAATGGTAGGATTCTGAGCCTGCAGCCATGGTAGCCCTAGAATAATGGGAAAGTGAGGAGAAGAGATAAGCATAAAGGACAGTTTCTCTTGATGATCTTTACCCATAAGAACCTTTAAAGGCTCTGTTTCCTGATCCACTGGTCCAGAGGTCAGCAGGGAGCCATCCACAGTTTCCATCTGTACTGGAGCAGCCTTCTTCACTGAACGTATTCCCTGTTTTAGAGCAAAGGAGACATCCATAAAATTTCCACTTGCACCTGAGTCGATCATAGCAGAGCTAGACACCCAGGCTGAGTCAACCCAGAGTTTGATGGAAAGAAAACAGTGAGAATTGTTTTTCTTACAACTCAGCTGGGACACCGCTGAGGAAACTTGAAAGATGGCAGCATTTACACAGTCAACGTCCTCAGAGGTAACGGAGTTTAAGTCCGAGAAATCAAGATCTGTTGCTGCAGCTCTCTCTGGAGCCTGAGGCTCGGACCTGACAGATCCCTCTCGCAACACTCACATGAATGAGTGCTGCAGTAGTCTTGCGAGAACGGCTGGGACAGTTAATAATAAAGTGCCCTGACTTACCACAATAAAAACATAGATTCTCCTTAAAACGATGTTCCTTGCGTGCATCACTACCCGTCGTAGTAAAGAGTCTACCTGCATGGGTTCAGGTTCAGGTTCCCGTGTAATCCTATTCAAAGGTTCCTTAGCTGGAGAGGAAGGTAGGAAAAGGTTAGTACGATTGCTTTCGAACCATCTCTCTTGCCTGCGTTCAGTTAAACGAGTATCAATACGGATGCAGTAGTTAATAAAGTCACCTAACGCAGTGGGAGGGTCGGCACGAGCAAGTTCATCCTTAATCAGTGGGGATAACCCCTTTCGAAAAATAGATTTTTTGGCGGAATTGTCCCAGGTGGTATCAAGGGCCCATCTCCTGAAATCCAAGGCATATTCAGCTACCGAGTGCTTACCTTGGCGCAAAGCTAACATGGCTGCTTCAGCTGTTGCACCTCGATTGGGGTCATCAAACACCTGCCCCATGGCTGAAATAAAATCATCAAGGTGATTCAAACAATCATCCTCAGTCTCAATCAGAGGGTTTGCCCATATCAAAGCCTTGTTGGTAAGCAACATAATTATAGTAAGCACCTTAGATCGTTCAGTAGGAAATTGTGAAGCATGTGCAGAAAAAAAAAGATTGCATTGATTAACAAATCCCCTGAATTTTTCACGTTCACCACCAAAACGAAAAGGGGGCAACTTGGGAATCCCAGAACTCGGGGCCACGGCAGGAGCCTGGACTCGCCCCTCCAGAACCTCAATCCTGGCTCGCAAATCCTGGGTAGTCTGTCCAACCACTTGCAAATTGTGATTATTTAGGTCCTGAAGATTTGTAAGACGGGTCTTTATATTCTGCAAATCTGCAAGGATATTATCAGTCACTCCGCAAAGTTCCTTTATGCGAGCCTCCATTTTCCAGATCTTTTAAGACAGGATACTGGAAGAAGAGGAGAGAAAAAAAAAACAATAGTGTTCACCTGTGGTAACACTGAAGAAAGAAAAAACTTTAAGGGAACTGCTCACCTGGAATGGTTGTGAGAAGTCACAACCACTATCATCACAGAAAGCTTTCAACCAGACATCTGATATCCAGAGTTTCAGCAGACAAAAAGAGAAAGAAAAAAAAAAAAAAACAATAGTGTTTACCTGTGATAACACTGCAGAAAAAAAAACTTAAGGGAATTGCTCACCTGGAATGGTTGTGAGAAGTCACAACCACTGTCATCACAGAAAGTACAACCGGACATCCGATATCCACAGTACAGCAGACAAGCCTTTCCAGACCCAGCAGACACTAACGTTTGGGCTTCAGAATCTTGTAATGTATGTGGTACAGTTCATATAGCGTCTTGTGCTTGGGTGCGATGAAAATACTTGAGACACAGGTTGATAAAGAAAGTCTTGTATTGCTTCATACAAATTGGCAAAAATAAACACACAGGTTGCAAACACAGAAGCAGGAGACACAGCAGGCCAGAGTAATCTAAGCTCAGCAATAACTCTCCACAACAGATTCAGATCTTCTCTGTTACCGCAAGTCCATGCAAACGTGAGGCTCTCAAGAGCAGAGTTCAGAGTCCACAAGTGCTTCAGAGTTCCTCAGAAGGAATGGCTGGAATACAAGGTCCAAGGCTTCAGGAGTCAGAACACAGGTTCACTGCAGGCTAGATTCTGAAGCACTGATTACTCAGCTGTGGCTGTTTAAGAAGCAAACGGAGAGAATCAGGGCGGGAACATGCAAGCTGGAAAACTCCATTTTGACTGAGGGCAAGATAGCTGCAGCAAAACAGAAAGCAAAAATGGCAGACGAACAAACTGAGTTTCAGAAACAGATACACAGAACCTTACATTTGTCCTCTCTTCTCCCCTCCCTCTCCCTTACCCCTTCCTTCTCCCTCCATTCCTACTTTTACAATTTGTTCTCGTATCACAAGAATGGTATATATTTATCTTACTGTATATATTGTTGTAGTTACTGACGAAGGTCCGATCAGGAATGAAACGTTTGATGTATTTTCCTTACAGACTGAATAAAGTGCTCCACCTTTTTGCATTGAAGTTGAGTGCCAGGTTTTATACTATTCACGGTATTACGGATTGGGAACCTACCTAGGCATCACCCACAGTAGTGCTCACGGTTTCTATTTCTATTTCTTTAAACAAGCTGTTTACTTGGAAGATATAAGCTTTCATTTCAAAAGAATAACAGAAAAAGCAGTCAATTGCAAATTTGGCTATTTTATTGGTGTAGATTTAGTTAAAGCAGTTTTAATTTTATAACATTAGAACACTACCTATAATATTTGGTGAAGTACAGCTTTCAGTTATCTTGATCAGTCACTGAGGCTCTAAAAGAACCCTAACCATGCATGTACGATCACTACTCCATCACACAGGGGACATGTGACTCCAATTCTTGTGAACGATGCGGATTTTAGCAGTATGACCCCCAAATCAAACACTGTTCACCAACATTATGAATAGTTGATATATTATTACTATGGTAGACCCTCTTCTATATTTTAATTCAACATCATGCAGTATCAAACATAACTGCATAAAAATATACTATACTGTATACAGTATTGATCTCAAAGTGATGTAGTCTCTATCATTCTGCTGATAAAAAGAACATTTATAACTACATTGACATCTGTGTGTTACCCGCTGGGGGTTTGTCCATATACATTTTCCAGTTAGTGCCTACAGAGGAGTGACAAATCAAATTTATATGGAAATATGTTATAGAATTGCTTTTTTGGGGGATACACATTTTTTATATTTAAGACACATTAGGAGAGATAGACTAAAGAATTATTTACCGCACACTCAAATTGGATCAATTTTGCAACGTGAAAATTATTTTATTTTGTGGACAATCAAAATATAGAGGCAAAATAAGAAAATAAGCGTGAAGCGACAATTATTGTCGCTTCACGCTTATTTTCTTATTTTGCCTCTATATTTTGATTGTCCACAAAAATAAAATAATTTTCACGTTGCAAAATTGATCCAATTTGAGTGTGCGGTAAATAATTCTTTAGTCTATCTCTGGACTTATTAGTCCATTGTACCAGCACCTCGACTATTTCTAGACCAGAGTGCTCACCAACTAACCCTCTGTACATTAGGAGAGATGACAGGTCCTCTTTAAATATGTGTTTGACTTATTTTTCTCTGTATATGCTTTTACATCAGAATTGATATTTTGAAAATTACAAGTTACAACTAAAAAAATGGTATTAAGCAAGCTGGCAGGTCCAGTTTATTAACACCGATGGCAAAACCACTGTGAAGTCATACCATTTTTATGTAGCTTGACATATCAATATTTTAACTTGACATTGATAATATACAAAATTAGTATATTTTTTGCAACTTGTAAAACCTCAAACTAAAATATACAGAGTACGGAAAAAAATGCTCAGTCTAGAGTTGGTCTGTCGATTCTAGCCTCTGTAAATATTTATTTACTGCTATTGCACAAAGACACTCCAATATGTTTCTTAGGATTCAAATATAAACATATGGAGGAAATGTTTATACTGTTATAGCTTTGTAAACTATGACAAATGTGTGTTTAAAGTCGACAATCTTTTCTTTTCAAAAGTGAAAAAAAAACAAAGTATCGTATATACTCATGTATAAACTGATCAGTGTATAAGCTGAGACCCTAATTTTGGCAGAAAAAAAACTGGGAAAACTGATTGACTCATGTATAAGCCGAGGGTGGTGCTGCACAAGGGTTAATGGTGGTCAAAGAAGATGCTCCATAGATAAATACCCCCCATAAAATGCTGCACAAGGTTTAATGGTGGCCCAACAAGATGCTCCATATATGCCCCCATATATTGCTACTGCCACTGCACTTAAAAAAAACCTCACCTCTCGTCGCTGGGGGCCAGGAGCGGGTGTCCTGAGCAGGCGGGGACACCGGCGCGCTATGGTGGCCAGGTGCTGGTGTCGCCGCTGGCTCAGGCCCCCGGTGCTGGTGATATTTACTGGTCCCTATTCCATCGCTGTGCGCTGCTCTGTCTTCCATGGTCTCAGCGCCTCTGCTCTACCAGGTTTCAGCGGTCACGTGGTACCGCTCATTAAAGTCATGAATATGCTTATATTCATGACTTTAATGAGCGGTACCACGTAATTCTAAACACAGGTGCCAGAGACCTTGGGAGAAGCAGGGGCTGCAGAGACCGTGCAGGAGGGGGAGAGTATGATCTCTGACACCCACGCTCCCCCTCCCCCGCCGACCCCCGCTATGTGACTCGCGTATAAGCCGAGAGGGGGACTTTCAGCCTTAAAAAATGGGTTGTAAATCTCGGCCTACAAACATAAAATTACTGAATTGCTTTAAATGTTGTTTGCTTGTAATTTATTAAAAATAGTTGCTAACACGTTGGTTATGATACATAGAACATGTAGAAGCAAATAAATAACAAATGCAATTGATAGCCTAAGTAGTCAAGAAATCAACTCAAGTTTTGATTGAATATAATTTTGTATTTCTTTGCTCACTTTTATCTATTCAGTATTGTTCTCTCTTATCTGTTTAGTAAGAATGTAGAGGACATTCGATATTAATGAAATTTTGAATTCTGAGTTAAAAAAAAAACATACTAGTAATATTTGTCTCAATTGATTTTCCTACTCGGCTTTACACCCTACGGCCAGTGCTAACCTGTCAGTTGGGCATCTGAATAAAGTAACTCAGTTCTGGCTTTACAGTAAATTCTTAATATTTGTAGCATTTAACAAGCCCTACAATGTGAATCTGTGAGTTGTATTTCAAAAATCCTTCTTTTAACCCTTTCACAGCTTCTGACGTATATTTACGTCATATGTTGTGTCTCTGAATTTGATGTAAGCTCCGGTACTAAGCCAACATCTTTCACTGCATATGATAGCTGATTTAATTTGCGGTAATGTGCCTTTTAACAGCTATGGATGAATCAGAGTTCCACACTTGGTCTTTAACCAGTTAAATCCCACTGTCAGTCTCTGACATCGGGATTTAACATGCGCCAGCCAGAAGTCTGTCACAAACCCACCCATGTGTGCACCTCTCATGTGATGGGGGTCGCTGATGGGTTTTCATGACAGTCGGGGGTATTTAGAAGATTTCCATGCCTGTCTTTATGATTGTCCTGTGAACCTTGGTTTACGTGAATATGTAATGAGAACAAAAATTGAAACGTCAGAATGTTTTCTTGACCACCCGCAATATTGCAATAAAATTTAATAAGAGGCGATCTAAACATACTGTCTACATAATTATAGGAACAATAGCAATGTCAGCTCAGGGATCAAAAAATAAACAATCTCCCAGACTCAGATCCCAAAAAATGAAAACGCTATTGGTCTTGGAAAATGATGACAAACAAAAAAACTTTTTTCTTACAAATTTCTAAAAAAAATTTCACCACTTAAATAAAAAATAAACATTACATGTTTGCAATCTACATACTCGTACTCACCTGGAGAGTCATATTGCCACATTAGTGTTACCGTATAGTGAACATGGTAAAAAAAAAAAAAAATGAGCAATTTTACTTTTTTTTGCAATTTCACTGCACTTAGAATTTTTTTTATCATTTTCCAGTATACTATACTGTAAAATCAATGGTGCCGTTCAAAAGTACATCTCGTTCCACAACAACGAACCCTCATATTGCTATATAAGGGTTAACATTGTGGGATAATCCAATAAATGGAAATACAGGTTCACATAATTATTCAGGGTAAAATATGTGAACCTGTTATATGGCTATATTATGTCTGGTTGGAACTGTCCAACCCTTAGTGAGTTACTATATACTGTAGATAGAAAGACATGCTTATGGTAAAAAAATTGTTCTGTATATAGTGTATTGTGCAAACTTTTTAGGCACGGTTGAAAAAATGCTTTACCAAATTAAGTAGTAATAGTTTATTCACTTTGCACTTTGGTTATTAATGAAAAAAACTTTTGTACAGTACTGTATCTGATTTGATTTATATTTTATATCCATACAAATTCCACAGAATTCAAAGGTAAATATATTTCATATAATAAATGTTCATATTAAAAGATATTATTATAGCCCAAGACCATAACAGCATTCTTGCTTTTTGAATGTAAAACAAACTAGTGTTGACTGCTTTACCTAAAAAATTCTAATTCTGTTTTTTTTTTATTTGTATACATTTAGTTCTCTAAAATATTTATAACTACCTAAGTTCTCTTTTAGACGTTTGTGTCTTTGGTCTAATGTTGAATCACAATGCTCGGACTGGCCTTTCGTCTTTCAACCCAAGCTTGGCAACTTCATTTCTTTCTATGAGGATATCAATCTCTGTTCGAGTGACACGTGGTCCGTGCATTGCTTCCGAGATCAGACCAACAATCACAGACATCTGAAGGAGCTCTTAGATGGAATTTGTCACCAGATTTCACAAAACAGACTGAATACATCATCAAGTAGATTGTCATATACTATTAGTTATAGCTGATTATACAATCATTCTTACACCATATATGTTAGGCATCGGCGGGATCCAAGGAGTCTGTGGTCTCCCATCTTGACCCAGCCGAGGCAGATGCTGCTGCTCAGCTTCGCCATCGTTCCCAAAGCCTAGCCAATACCCGAGAGGCACAAGTAGTTACTCGGGTCTTTGTTCATAGTAGCCTTAAACCTAGGTTACAGAACAGGAAAAGGCTGTTGTAAGCCTAAGTCAAGAAATGCCTGCACTGAGCATGTCCGTGACATGGCAAGCCATTAATGGTGGTTAGTGTCAGCTGATCCTCTGACCTGGCACCGCCTGATTGGTCACGGATGACGTCACTGATGATGCGATTGACAAGATGGCTGGGGCGGAGCTTAGCCCTTAAATAGCTTGTCTGTCCGCAGCGTGGTCAGATCATACAATAGGTAGTGCTCATGTGTGACGTACCAGAATCTGGGCTCCACATGCTCTCTAGCTTTCGCTCTCTGGAACCTGCCGATGCCAGAGTCAGCTCGGCTAATTAGCCCAGGTCCTTCAGGCAGGTTAATGAATGCTATGCAGGTAGCCAAGGTAGCGCAGTCTTGCTACAAATAGAGGGTAGCTATACACCCTGAGCAGACTGCGGGGCGCGTAACCAGTTGCTAACGTGGCGCAGTCTTGCTACGAATATAGGGTAGCCATACACCCTGAGCAGACTGCGGGGCACGTAACCTGTAGCTAACGTGGGGCAGTCTTGATATAAATATAGGGTAGCTATACACCCTGAGCAGACTGCGGGGAGCATAATCTGGGCATCGCCTGCCAAGCTTAACAGAGACTTGCTCTGTCCGGTCTCATGCCCCCTGGTAGCACGTACACCTGGCGTTATTCGCATGCACTTCCTAGCGGCTGGCATGTAGCTTCTGTGAAGTCAACAGGGCTACGTCTATACCAGCTTACAGCACATAGTGCAAACCTAATACCTGGCAAGAGGCTTCTGTGCCATTAACAGGGCTACATCTACACCAGTCGATAGCACATCTCCCGTGACGTTAACGGATATAGTGTCAATTCTACATCTCCCCTAGTGTGAAGCAACACAGGTGAGATATAATGTTAGATTTCCATTGTCAGTTTGACCCTCATACTCTAGGGGTGTTCGGCAGCAGTGACTATAAACTGCGTCGCAGACCCCATGTTCAGTTGCAGTCCATTATATATTAAAGTTGTTGCAACCGAGCGCATAACAATATACATATACCAGCCTCATCAGGTCTAAGTGAAACACTGATAATCAGAGATGAGTAGCTCTGATAAAATGTTAATTTAATGAATCGCACAGATTTTTCGAGGAAATTTGGTTGACAATCAAATTATCCTATGTGAATGAACTGTACTCTATTATGCTCTGCGGTCTCTGTACAGTCATGGCCAAAAGTTTTGAGAATGACACAAATATTAATTTTTACAAAGTCTACTGCTTCACTTTTTTTAATGGCAATTTGCATATACTCCAGAATGTTATAAAGAGTGATCAGCTTAACAGTAATTACTTGCAAAGTCAATATTTGGCTAGAAAATTAACTTTATCCCCCAAAACACATTTCAACATCATTGCAGCCCTGCCTTAAAAGGACCAGCTAACCTCTTTTCAGTGATTGCTCCGTTAACACAGGTGTGGGTGTTGATGAGGACATGGCTGGAGATCAATCTGTCATGATTAAGTAAGAATGACACCACTGGACACTTTAAAAGGAGGCTGGTGCTTGGCATCATTGTTTCTCTTCTGTTAACCATGGTTATCTCTAAAGAAACACGTGCAGTCATCATTGCAATGCACAAAAATGGCCTAACAGGGAAGAGTATCTCAGCTAGAAAGATTGCACCTCAGTCAACAATCTATCGCATCATCAAGAACTTCAAGGAGAGAGGTTCCATTGTTGCCAAAAAGGCTTCAGGGCACCCAAGAAAGACCAGCAAGCGCCAGGACCGTCTCTTAAAAGTGTTTCAGCTGCGGGATCGGGCTACCAGCAGTGCAGAGCTTGCTCAGGAATGGCAGCAGGCAGGTGTGAGTGCATCTGCACGCACTGTGAGGCGGAGACTCTTGGAGCAAGGCCTGGTCTCAAGGAGGGCAGCAAAGAATCCACTTCTCTCCAGAAAAAACATCATGGACAGACTGATATTCTGCAAAAGGTACAGGCAGTGGACTGCTGAGGACTGGGGTAAAGTTATTTTCTCTGATGAATCCCCTTTTCGATTGTTTGGGACATCAGGAAAACGCCTCATTCGGAGAAGACAAGGTGAGCGCTACCACCAGTCTTGTCTCATGCCAACTGTTAAGCATCCTAAAACCATTCATGTGTGGGGTTGCTTCTCAACCAAGGGAATCGGCTCTCTCACAGTCTTGCCTAAAAACACAGCCATGAATAAAGAATGGTACCAGAATGTCCTCCAAGAGCCACTTCTCCCAACCCTCCAAGAGCAGTTTGGCGATCAACAATGCCTTTTCCAGCATGATGGAGCACCTTGCCATAAAGCAAAGGTGATAACTAAATGGCTCAGGGAGCAAAACATTGAGATTTTGGGTCCATGGCCTGGAAACTCCCCAGATCTTAATCCCATTGAGAACTTGTGGTCAATCATCAAGAGATGGGTGGACAAACAAAAACCTAAAAATTCAGACAAAATGAAAGCATTGATTGTGCAAGAATGGACTGCTATCAGTCAGGATTTGGTCCAGAAGTTGATTGAGAGCATGCCAGCGAGAATTGCAGAGGTCCTAAAGAAGAAGGGTCAACACTGCAAATATTGACTTGCTGCATTAACTCATTCTAACTGTCAATATAAGCTTTTGTTACTCATATGTTTGCAATTATTATATTTCTGTCTGTGATAAAAACATCTGTCAAACACACATAAAAACCAGAGGGCAGCAGATCATGTGAAAATATAATATTTGTGTCATTCTCAAAACTTTTGGCCATGACTGTACTTTAGAACATAATAAATAAAATATGCAAAAACTAATACTTCTCCAGTCACCGCCGCTGCTCCTTGCTTGATGTCCAGTCCTCCAAGTCTCTGTCACATCATAACTCTGACCCGTGACTTACTTTAGGCCAGGGCATCCATCCACGAGTTTACTGCGTATATTCAATGAACTCTGGGACCTGCTTATGGCCAGAAAGGCCCAACCTAGAGTGAAAACCGAGTACAAGATGCAGTGCAACAAAGCATTGGGCAGTGGGCCGGGAGCAGCAGCGGTGGCCAAAAAAGGTGAGAGGACGATAAATGGTAAATAAATAAACCTCCTTGTTCAACTTCTCAGCCATCCCTGTTGCTCCCTGACCACTATCTGATCCGACACACCTTCTGTCCTCATGTTCACCGTGGGCTAAGCCTTTCAGCCGTGAGTACAGAACATACATTTTTAATTCATGCCCCAGAGAAGACTCGTGGATGAAAGTCTACGCCTAGAATCAACATCAGACTGAAGATGCAGTGCAACGGAGGACTGGGGATGTTAGATGTGTGCAGGGAGCAATGAGGCAGCCTAAAAGGTGAGCAGTGAGGCAAATGTTTTTTTAATATATTGCCAGCCCTCTTCTCTTCAGGAAGATGGTAGACGGCTGCCATTCTGCTAAATTCTTGTAGTGCGAATTACAAAGAAATCCGGATTCTCCAGAATGCTGATTATTATAAAATTCAGTTACAATTCACTTTAATAAATGTACCTATTTCTGCTGACATTGTACAGTATTTCATTTTTATTCTACATCCCACATTGATGTTCTTAACACTAAATCAATGTGGAGGACAAACTATGATAGCAATTATTTTGACGTTGTTTTATATCTTTGGGGATGATCTCAATTCAGATAAGGTTAGCATATGAAAAAAATACTAAAAAAGGACCTATCATTAAGTAGTTTTGTCACCTCATTAGAAATATGTAACCGAGTTACCTGCCTAATAGCTAGACCTGTAATAGAAGTATACTAATAGAGGACAATCTAGGACAGACATTTCTTTTAAGTAATACTATTGATATCTTCCAGAAATCATTACTGGCAGCTTTTATAGTATACCTACATATTGTGAATATTTTTTTACTTGTTTTTCATTTCATTTGTGATGTAAGGGTACTATATTTGCAAAAAATTTATTTAATCATGAATGTAGCTTAAACCACTAGGTGAGGGTCAATCTTATCACAAGATTTCTGGTCATAAGAATGACTTGGCTAAACTTTAGAAAACTCCATTTAACTATTTGACATATTAAATTTTAACTTACCATCAATTATTTTAAAATCAATGGGTATTCCACAATTAAGGGGCACTGGTATATAGAACATTTAAATCTCTCGTGTACGACAACTTGTCACTGGTTTGTGTGAGAATACCATCTTGTCTTGGAAAAAAGCATGTTTGGATGACTTATCTTCGTGATGACATGTTAGTGCTGTACTGAGTAACTGAATCAGCCTTTTTTAAGTTATGATAATCCTGTCTAGCTTTCTGGTAGCTCAATAAGCTATAACATTTTTTGCACACTGTTGCATGCTAAAGCCTAGTAGAGAGTCTACAACTACAGTCATGGCCAAAAGTTTTGAGAATGACACAAATTATTATTATTATTATTATATATTTATATAGCGCCATTTATTCCATGGCGCTTTACATATGAAAAGGGGAAAAATATAGACAGATACAATAAACATGTGCTAGACAAGGGACGCATAAGTACAGAAGGAGAGAGGACCCTGCCCGCGAGGGCTCACAGTCTACAGGGATGGGTGAGAATACACTAGGAGAGGGTAGAGCTGGTTGTGCGATGGTTCAGTACACTGAGGATCATTGCAGGTTGTAGGCTTGTCGGAACAGGTGGGTCTTCAGGTTTTTCTTGAAGGTCTCCGTTGTTGGTGAAAGTCTGATGTTTTGCGGCAGAGAGTTCCAGAGTATGGGGGAAGCCCGGGAGAAGTCTTGTATGCGGTTGTGGGAAGAAGTGATGAGGGGGGAGTCGAGAAGGAGATCTTGAGAGGATCGAAGGTTGCGTGTGGGTAGGTAGCGGGAGACCATGTCACAGATGTATGGAGGAGAAAGGTTGTGGATGGCTTTGTATGTCATGGTTAAGGTTTTGAACTGGAGCCTCTGGGCAATAGGAAGCCAGTGAAGGGCCTGGCATAGTGGGGAGGCAGGGGAATAGCGGGAAGACAGGTGGATTAGTCGTGCAGCAGAGTGTAGGATGGACTGGAGTGGTGCCAGAGTGCTAGAGGGGAGGCCAGACAGTAGGAGGTTGCAGTAGTCGAGGCGGGAGATGATAAGGGCGTGCACTAGTGTTTTTGTGGTTTCATGGTTGAGGAATGAGCGGATCCGGAAATATTTTTGAGTTTGAGGCGGCAGGAGGTGGCGAGGGCTTGGATATGTGGTTTGAAAGAATATTATATTATATATTATATTATAATAAAAATATTATATTTTCATATGATCTGCTGCCCTCTAGTTTTTATGTGTGTTTGACATATGTTTTTATCACAGACAGAAATATAATAATTGCAAACATATGAGTAACAAAAGCTTATATTGACAGTTAGAATGAGTTAATGCAGGAAGTCAATATTTGCAGTGTTGACCCTTCTTCTTCAGGACCTCTGCAATTCTCCCTGGCATGCTCTCAATCAACTTCTGGACCAAATCCTGACTAATAGCAGTCCATTCTTGCACAATCAATGCTTTCATTTTGTCAGAATTTTTAGGTTTTTGTTTGTCCACACGTCTCTTGATGATTGACCACAAGTTCTTAATGGGATTAAGATCTGGGGAGTTTCCAGGCCATGGACCCAAAATCTCTATGTTTTGTTCCCTGAGCCATTTAGTTATCACCTTTGCTTTATGGCAAGGTGCTCCATCATGCTGGAAAAGGCTTGGTGATCGCCAAACTGCTCTTGGAGGGTTGGGAGAAGTTGCTCTTGGGGACATTCTGGTACCATTCTTTATTCATGGCTGTGTTTTTAGGCAAGACTGTGAGAGAGCCGATTCCCTTGGCTGAGAAGCAACCCCACACATGAATGGTTTCAGGATGCTTAACAGTTGGCATGAGACAAGACTGGTGGTAGCGCTCACCTTGTCTTCTCCGAATGAGGCGTTTTCCTGATGTCCCAAACAATCGAAAAGGGGATTCATCAGAGAAAATAACTTTACCCCAGTCCTCAGCAGTCCACTGCCTGTACCTTTTGCAGAATATCAGTCTGTCCATGATGTTTTTTCTGGAGAGAAGTGGCTTCTTTGCTGCCCTCCTTGAGACCAGGCCTTGCTCCAAGAGTCTCCGCCTCACAGTGCGTGCAGATGCACTCACACCTGTCTGCTGCCATTCCTGAGCAAGCTCTGCACTGCTGGTAGCCCGATACCGCAGCTGAAACACTTTTAAGAGACGGTCCTTGCACTTGCTGGTCTTTTTTGGGCGCCCTGGAGCCTTTTTGACAACAATGGAACCTCTCTCATTGAAGTTCTTGATGATGTGATAGATTGTTGACTGAGGTGCAATCTTTCTAGCTGCGATACTCTTCCCTGTTAGGCCATCTTTGTGCATTGCAATGATGACTGCATGTGTTTCTTTAGAGATAACCATGGTTAACAGAAGAGAAACAATGATGCCAATGATGCCAAGCACCAGCCTCCTTTTAAAGTGTCCAGTGGTGTCATTCTTACTTAATCATAACAGATTGATCTCCAGCCATGTCCTCATCAACACCCTCACCTGTGTTAATGGAGCAATCACTGAAAAGAGGTTTGCTGGTCCTTTTAAGGCAAGGCTGCAATGATGTTGAAATGTGTTTTGGGGGATAAAGTTCATTTTCTATCCAAATATTGACTTTGCAAGTAATTGTTGTTAAGCTGATCACTCTTTATAACATTCTGGAGTATATGCAAATTGCCATTAGAAAAAGTGAAGCAGTAGACTTTGTAAAAATTAATATTTGTGTCATTCTCAAAACTTTTGTCCATGACTGTATACAATATTTGTTTGTAGTTTACTTCAACTGTTCAGTAAGATTTAAATATAATAACCACTTTATATGGAATTCTTATATTTTAAAATGTAAACAATGGTATTATAAAAAATCTTTTTTTAATATCTATCTATCTATCTATCTATCTATCTATCTATCTATCTATCTATCTATCTATCTATCTATCTATCTGTATGTATATATACATATATATTGCAACAAACTGTAGTAAGAAGTACTAGGCTACAAATGGCAATAAAAAACTGACTAAGGTGGCTGGCTCACAAATAACAGAGGGATGTCTTGTTCTTGTACAATTGGCTGCTATCAAGTTCCGAAGCTGCAATAAACATATCATTAATATAAGTATTGGTTGACAATAAGGTGCGTGAGACAAGCAGGTAATTGCAATAACAGTTTCAACCCAAAGATTAAATTACTTTTATATCTATTGGAAAATATAATAGTCTATTACGCATTTTTCATATTGGTTTGTTTGCAATATGAAGAGCAAAATGTTCAGTAGTGCCTTTTAATGAACAAATAAAAATTGTAAAGCATAAACTAAGAGAAACAACAGTTAAATTAGACATTGAACATAGACTGCACTGCAGAATATAAAAAAGAAAAAAAGAAAAAAGAAATCTAAACCTTATAGTCTCCTATAGATCAGAATTGAGAGACTAAATAATACATATGGGAGATCATTAGTCTTTTCAGGCAATTTGACATTTAAGGCTCTGTATCACAGACACTTTCCCCATTTACTTTGAAGCTTCCACTAATACCATGCCTTGCTGTGATCAGGTATTCCCCAATTAAGTTATAGTTGACTATATTATATTATACAGGCTGGAATATCAGGCTCTTTTGAGGCCTGGAAACATTCTGGGCATGGCTCAAGTTGTGATGTCATGACATTGTGACTTTTTGCCCAATTGCACAGGACCTTCCCAGACCTAATCAGGGGCAGAAGTTCCTGCCGATTGGTAATTTCAACTCTCATGGCAGTGATAAAAAAGATGCATTGTGGACCTAATGGATGCAAGTGAGGAGCGAAGGGGTCAAAGAGGTGAGCTATAAGATGAGTATAAGGATTTTTTTATTATTTTTGCATGTTACCTTGGAAGTTTCGTACCCCTATTCAAATTGATCTCCGGTCATCACTATATGAACTTGGCAGTCCCATACTTCTGACTGAGCGAAAGTGTTTCAATAATTGCATATACTGATGGTTGTTTATATTTTATTCTATGGGAATTGACCTTTGGGTCATATACACACTAATACCTGTTAGTATCATTTATCAAATGTGTTTTGACATTTATTTGGTCATTTATAATTAGTGTTGAGCGATACGATAATGCAAATATCGGCTATCGGCCGATATTAGCTCTATCGGCCTTTCGATAATTCGTTTCGATATTTTCGTCTTATCGAATACCGGAATCGGAAGTTCCCATAATTCTTTGCGAGGCAATGTGATTTTATTCAGCCAATAAGGAATCCTAAGAAGTGTGGGCACATCCTGTACTGCTGCGGTCATGTTAACTAATGGCATGGCTGTGATTGGATGCTGAAATGATGTCAGAATGCACTATAAAAGGCGCCGCCGCCATTTAGCGTCACTGTGCTGTGAATTCAGTAAGGGACAGAACGCTGCTGTGCTGACTCTGAGGGACAGTTAGAGATTGCGATTTAGTGTACTGTGCTGTAGGCAGGCTAGCAAAAACCGCTGTGTAAAGCTTCCTTTTGCCTGCAGTGTTGTTTTAACAGCTCTGCAAGGTGTGTGTGAGTGCAGGTGACGCTGCAGTTTGCTCTGCATGCAACGCTGTCTGTAGGCATCTGCACCTGTCACTCACAGACTCTTTTTTTGTTTTCTTCAGTGTATAAAAGGCGCCGCCGCCATTTTAGCGTCACTGTGCTGTGAATTCACTAAGGGACAGAACGCTGCTCTGCTGACTCTGAGGGACAGTTAGAGATTGCGATTTAGTGTACTGTGCTGTAGGCAGGCTAGCACCAACCGCTGTGTAAAGCTTCCTTTTGCCTGCAGTGTTGTTTTAACAGCTCTGCAAGGTGTGTGTGAGTGCAGGTGACGCTGCAGTTTGCTCTGCATGCAACGCTGTCTGTAGGCATCTGCACCTGTCACTCACAGACTCTTTTTTTTCCTTCAGTGTAATTCTTGCTGCTCCATGCAATTTAACTATTAGTGTGACGCGCTTCCATCCGTATCCAATACATTGGTTGCAAACACTATAGAAGTAGACAAAGGAGTAGCCTTTCACAGATTGTGATTTGTGAACAGTTGTGTTTCAGTGTTCACTTCAGTCTCTGCGTAATAACCACACTTAGGCCTTATAACTTTTCTGACTTTCTTTATCAATCTACCAAGATGAAGAAGTCAGTGAGTAAGGCACGTGGTCGTGGCCGTGGAGTTTCAGCAGGGAGAGGACGTGGGGATTCTGTGTCTGCTGCCGCCCTCAGTGACACAGCATCCACCATTTATCCCCGTGAGCGTTCCTTTATGCACACTTTGGTAGGAGCTCGGCGTGCCCCCCTGCTGCGGGAAGAAAAAATTGAAGCCGTTGTTGGTTGGATGGCAGCCAATGCATCGACTTCAATTCCTTCCACCTCCTCTCAGGAACACAACACTGTTGAGCAACCATCTGTCTGTTCACCGCCTGTCAAATTGCCAAGGCAGTCAGAGAGTTCTGTACAGGAGCCAGCTGAGTCTCTGCTTCTGTTCTCAGAATCTGTTGGCTCGCAAACACGGGCACAGGCAAGCAGCATTCTGCAATTTGAAGAAGAGGGAGTATGCAGTGATGCGCAACAGCTGTGTCTCTCTCAATCTGAAGAGGCGGGTGAGCCAGTGCCGATGGACAGCACACCGCAGAACGCATCTTATGATGATGATGAGACTCAGGTGCCAGGTTTTGTGGAGCATGGTGCTGCCCAGACCATCCAACAGCAGCAGGTGTTGGAAGAGGGTAGTGGAGATGATGAAGTCCGAGACCCAACATGGCGTGAGCAACAGCAAGGTGGTGGGAGCAGTTCTGAGGAAGAGATTGTCCCAACGGTACAAAGAGGAGGGAGAGGTAGGCTGCAGACTCGCTTGCCTGTAGCCTCCAGTTTGGCACCTGTTGGGAGCAGTTCTCTTAGAAATGTCAAAATTGGCGCTCCCATTACTTGCACTGCGTGGTCCTTTTTTGACAGACTTGTAGATAATATTTGCTATGTTCAATGCAAGCTGTGTAAGCAAAAAGTTAAAAGAGGTAAAAATATCAGGAACCTGAATACCACAAATATGTGGACACATGTACGGACAAAGCACGTAGCTGAGTTCCAAAGACACACTGGAGATGTAGGCCAACCTACAGCAGCACCTACATCTTTACGTCATGTTCGAGCCTCTACCTCCAGCTCTCACACACCTGTTTTGGCTTCCTCACAGGATCTCCATGGAAGAACCTCGGTCACTGTTGTCAATAGAGAAACTGTTATTCCACCCACTGCAGCAAGTTCACAGTCATCGTCACACTCCCAGTACAAAAAACAGCCATCGGTAACACAGGCATGGGATAAAAGACGGCCATACTCGGCAAACCATCCACGAGCACAGGCTCTGAATGCTGGCCTTGCAAAACTCCTGTCCCTTGAAATGCTGTCATTCAGGCTGGTGGAGACTGACAGTTTCAGGAACTTTATGGCATTGGCAGTCCCACAATATAATGTGCCAAGCCGATTTTATTTCAGCAGGCAAGCTGTCCCTGCTCTGCAAAAACATGTTGAGGGAAACATTAAACATGCGCTACTAAACGCCATCAGTAGCAGGGTCCACCTGACCACCGATGCGTGGACCAGTACCCATGGCCAGGGACGATACCTTTCCCTCACTGCCCATTGGGTCAATGTTGTGGAGCCGGGTACAGATCTTGCCAGTGGCGCTGTACGTGTTCTGCCAACTCCAAGGATTGCAGGAATCCAGTCTGTGCACATTGATTCCTCCTCCTACTCCAGTTCCTCAGAATCATCGCTGCACGAGCCGTCACGGTATACCTCCACATGGACCCGTGAACGCTTACCTGTTGCGACCGATATGAGCACAGCCGTGGCCTAACGTCAACAGGCCGTCCTGAAATTAATTCCCATGGGGAATCGAAGCCACACAGCGCAGGAGCTCTGGGATGCCATCAAGCAGGAGAGCGACGTGTGGTTTTTGTCAGCTAATCTCCAGCCAGGCTTGGTAGTGTGTGACAATGGCCGAAATCTGGTGGCAGCTCTGGGCCTTGGCAACCTCACTCACATACCATGTCTGGCACATGTGCTCAACTTGGTCGTGCAGAGGTTTTTGAGGGACTATCCGGATCTTGATGCACTGCTGCACAAGGTCCGCCTAGAGTGGGCTCACTTGCGACGTTCCAGCATGGCCAGATCCGCATTGCAGCTCTGCAAGTCAGATTTTGCCTTCCTGAACATCGCATCATATGTGACGTACCCACCAGGTGGAATTCCACATTACATATGTTGGAGCGGTTGTGTGAGCAGCAGCCAGCAGTAATGGAGTATCAGCTGCAACAGGCGCAATCAACTCGCAATTTGCGCCGTTCACACTTCACCACTACTGAGTGGGCCTCTATGAAGGACATCTGCGACGTTTTGCGTGCGTTTGATGTCTCAACGCGGATGGCGAGTGCAGATGATGCACTAGTCAGCATGACTGTCCCCCTTATCTGCCTGCTTCAGAAATCACTGAAAGCACTAAAGGAAGAGGTTTTGAAACAGGTGGAGGATGAGGAGTCACAAATTCAATTACCTTCAGGACAGTCAGCGCAACGTGGTTCCTCACAAAGGGCTGGGCAGGGCTCACTTTGTGAGGAGGATGAGGAGGAGGAGTCAATGGAGGAGGAAGAAATCCCTACAGAGGAAGGTACACAACGCTGTAGTCAGTATGTAGAGCGAGGGTGGGGTGATGCAGAGGAGACAGAGATGACGCCTCTTCCAGAGGACAGCCTTTGTTGGCCAGTTGGGAGTCTGCAGCACATGGTTGATTTCATGCTTCAGTGCCTAAGAAACGACCGCCGCATCGCCCACATTCTCAGCACGTCAGATTATTGGGTGTACACCCTCCTAGACCCTCGCTACCGGGACAACTTACAAACCCTCATCACACCGGTGAACCGGGACCGTAAAATGCAGGAGTACCAAGACACACTGGTGCAATCCATACTGTTGTACATTCCAGCCGAGAGAGATGCTGCTGCCTGCTGCTACTGCTTTACAAAGCAGCTCTGTGCGTCGAGGCAGTGTAGACACCTCTACAACAAGAGGGAGCAGAAGCATCGCCTCTGCACAGGGCAAGAACTGTATGTTACAAATGTGGCAAAGTTTTGTGACAGCGCCAGCAAGGTCTACACCATCCGAGACGGCTCCAGTCACCAGGAAGAAACGTTTCCGTAAGATGGTGACAGACTACTTGGCTTTCCCTCTAAGTGTACTCCCAGATGCCTCTTCCCCTTTCAAATTTTGGGTCTCTAAGTTGGATACATGGCCAGAGCTTAGCCAGTATGCATTGGAGGTGATGGCTTGCCCTGCTGCCAGTGTATTATCTGAGCGTGTCTTTAGTGCTGCAGGTGGTGTAGTAACAGACCGTCGCATGCGACTATCCTCAGAGAATGTAGACCGGCTTACTTTTCTGAAAATGAACAAGGCATGGATCTCACCTGAATTTGCCTGTCCGTTTTCAGATTAAATAACTGTTTGGCAACGTTTTCCATGTCTCCGGTTATGTTCATCTTTCTACCACCTGAACTCTACTCCCTGGGCTACAACACCGCCATTTGTTGCTCGTAAGTAATTGGCAGGGGTACTGACTCCTGGCCAGCCTGGTTACAGCACGACAGCTGTTTCCTGGCAGTGTGAACGTCAATTATCCTCCAATAAGTTGTGCTGTTGTGTTGCATTCGGGTTAGCCGACTCTATGGTGCCTGCAGTTTAGGTGATTCCTATGTGTGCTGTGGGATATGTAAATAAAGGCGGTTTCCATTGTGACAATAGGATAAGCACCCACTGTAGGACTGTGTGATTCTGTAACTGCGGACGGCTTGCGTCCTGTCAACTTACATTTTCATGGGTGCGTTCTTCTACCCGTCCGGGGTCCAGTACCGTCAAGTGGTTCTCCCCAGTGCCTTTGGCCTAGGTGCCTCCATCTCCGTATCCGAGTTCCAGCAACGTCTGCTGGTCCTTGGTAGTGCTTTGGAGCACAGGTACCTCCTGCTTAGTAACCGTGTCACAGTAACGTCAGCTGGTACTCGGTTGTGACATTGCCTCTTTTCCTTCTGCTACCCGTCCGGGGTCCAGTACCGTCAAGTGGTTCTCCCCAGTGCCTTTGGCCTAGGTGCCTCCATCTCCGTATCCGAGTTCCAGCAACGTCTGCTGGTCCTTGGTAGTGCTTTGGAGCACAGGTACCTCCTGCTTAGTAACCGTGTCACAGTAACGTCAGCTGGTACTCGGTTGTGACATTGCCTCTTTTCCTTCTGCTACCCGTCCGGGGTCCAGCACAGTCAGCTGGTCCTTGTTACTTCCATTGTCTCTTGCTCCATCTGATACCCGTCAGGGTTCCAGTAACGTCAGCTGTTTCTTGGAAATTAGACGACATTAAAGATCACCCAGAAGAAGATGACGACAACAAGGACGACGAGCATGAAGCCAACCAGCCTGAACACCATCACAAAGAAAAAATAAAAGATTACCAAGAAGAAGATCACCAACAGGACAAAGAAGGTTAAGACAAACTACAAGATACAGAACAAGAGACAGAAGAACAATAAGCAGAAGATCAAAAAGCAGAAGAACATGAAGTATAAGACCAAAATGAAGAGCAAAATATATGCTCTAAATTCTAAGCAGAAGAAGACTAAGCAGTGTATGGGGGTGAGTCTGTTCCTCCTCGTGGTGCCCCTGGAAAATGCCTGCTGCTGCTGCAGGCTAAACTGAACACGGACAAATACTGTTGTAATTTAAATCTTTTGTGACAGCAAGAACGGAAGGATGAACAATTCATACTTTTACAGATTACAAGTACAGGAATCTCTGTCACAAATAAGAATATGATGAAGAAGATGAAGAGGAAGAAGATGAAGAATTTGAATATGAAGAAGATTAATTAGTTTAATAAATAACAATATGAGTAATGTAAACAAAAACATGAATAGCAAGAAGTTTAAGAAGAAGATTAAGAAGGTGAAGATGAAGAATAATTTGATGAGAAAGATGATGCTGCTGAAGATTATGAAGGAGAAAGTGTGGCACTGGCAAAAGTTAAAAAGGTGAAGAGCATGGAAGTTGTGAAACATACATATTTGCCAAAATAGAAAAAAGGTTAACAACATTGTCAAGTTCTTCGTCAATCCGAACATCTTTAAAAAAAAAAATATTAATGCTATTCCATTTGATTGGGTTAAACATCTATGCCTTTAATGTCTCCTCAACCTCCCCCAATACATTCTACATTAGTCTTTGTTGTTTTCCTTCATGTACAATTAACCAACAAGGCAAGAATGTTTTTTTTTTAATTTCGATATTTTGTTCCCATAGACTTACATGGGACTTCCGGTATCGAAATCGGATATCGACGATATTTAGTGCTATCGGCGATACAATTTCGATACGATATTTTTAAATATCGAGCAATATCGCTCAACACTATTTATAATTGAATTATTGCCAGTCTAACACTGCCGGGATTTCTTGATTTCATGGTCAGTGTTGGTTACAATTTTATATGTTAAGTCTTGTTTGTTTGGCACTGCATTGGCTTGCACTTTAGTCTGTTAAGACTTTTATGGATATTTATTTTATATTTAATATTAAAAGTTAAGTTTTTACTACCACTCCTGCTATTACTCTACTGACCCCTAGTGGTACATTTATTCTCTTCCCATTGCTGTTTGCTTTAATTATATAGGGTATGGCAAGCGTTCTAACCACAGGTTTTGATACAAGTCAGTGGGCTACAGAGGCTAAGGAAGTGTTCTCTGACCGTACTTTTGTTCAGAAGAAGTATCCCTCGTTTGCAGCAGTGTTTAAAGAGTTAACCAAAATCTTTAAAAATCAAACCACCTAATGGTGGGAAGTTCAAACCCTTGAGAGATATATAATGCAGGGCTAGTTCCCCATAATTTGAGGATCACTATACATCCCCCTTTAGGTATAAAAATCCTGGGCTATTAAACAAGCGGGTAAAGGAGGCTACAGAGAGTTCCCTCAGGTTCATGAAATTACTCCTGGGAGAAGAGAAGCTTAATTAATTTAGTTTAAATGAGGCATTGAAGACCCAAATAGAGGTCACTAAAAAATTCTCTGCAGAACCAGAGTTTTCAGCCAAAGAAGTAACTAGGCAGAATACTCTGGAAAGATTCCTATTTCACTTAAAAGAAAGGAAACATAAATATTTCATCACAGATTGAAATTATTGAAACAAACTTCTCTTCTATGGATACTGAAGTCTTTGATTCAGAAGGGAGACCCAGAAAACAAATGCGTAGATTTAGAGGAAGATGAGGTAGGGGTAGAGGTAATAACAGGGGGTCACCAGACTGGGGCTTTTATTAGAGGAAGGTTATCCCGTAAGAAGCCAATTCAATCTCTCAAATCCCAAATATCTCCCCAAATAGTCAACTTGTCCTCTCTACCACTGAAATAGCAGTCCTTTCTAAAGGTTTAACATTTGTGCCTACTATGGATTTTGATTCCTTTGATACTATTAAAGATCTAAGTTTATTTGTGCCAAAGCTCAAGTGGGGCAAGCATTTTGCCAGGGAGAACAGACAGACCTGCTGGGAACTATGAGTATCAGATGACCTTTTGGAAGACATCCGACTTCAGTTTAATCTTGGTGACCATATCCCCAGTCGTGACGGATTTGGTCCTTTTATGAATCTAGAAAACAAAATTAATAAAAAGCCCCCATATCAAAATGATCTCTGTCCAATTGATGTTTTTGTTGGACTGGTGACGGAGGAGCTAAGGGATCTCGAAAGCCTTAAATGTAGGGATAAATACAATTTGACTACATCAGAGATGGCTGCGTTATGTACCTAGAGAAGGATCACACTGTGACCATCAAACAATCAGATAAAGGGGGTAGTGCTGTAGTCATAAACACAGTGGATTATAACAACTTATGTAATTTTTTATTATAGGACAGGGCCTGTTATGATATTCTGGAGGTGAATCCACTAGGAGATTTCATGCTTGGTCTGGGGAGACTAGCCAAAATGGGGTTAGATAATCGTGTAACTACTAAGCAGGAAACACACTTTATTTGCCCAAAATTTCCAATATTGGTGACCTTTTATTGCTTACCAAAGATTCACAAGTGACTGAGTCCTTTGAAAAGTTGACCTATCATTGCAGGGTTGGACAGTCTCACCCAGAATCTGAGCATATATCTCTATTGTATCCTCAAACCCTTTGTCACCAGTCTCAATTCTTATATTTGTGATACAAATGATATTTTGAGAAAACTAGAGGGCTTCGCTCTAAACTCCAATATGATGCTGGCTAGCATCGAGTCATTTTACTCTTCCATCCCCCATGACAAAGGATTGTTGGCAGTTTAGTTTTTTCTGAGGGGCAGAGGTCAGCAATACTCTAATCACAATGAGTTCACTCTTGAAGCTTTCAAGAAAGGCACATCCAGCCCATGAATGGCAGCGCTTGGAATTCTGTCTACCTAAGAATGTCTTCACCTTTGATAGGAAGTACTTCCACCAGTGCTTAGGGGCACTGCGATGGGGAGTTCGTGTGCCCCATCGCATGTCAATCTATTGTTGGGCTGGTGGGAGGAAACTGTGGTCTTTGGAGACATTCTCACAGAGGGAAGCGAGGATGTCTCATTGTGGACCCGCTTCAAAGTGGATATCCTGATTGTCAGGAGAGAAGACACAGTCGAGTTTAAAGAATTTGTGGACAAGTTAAATGTGAACGATCTTAAGGCTGGGACCTTAGGAAGTAGCGACCATACTATTTTAGAATTTTGTATAACTAGAGGAGAAAGACCTGTGAAGACTCAGGCCTCAAGGTTAGATTTCAGAAAGGCAGATTTAAGGGACTCAGAAAGAGAATTGGAGGGATCCAATGGCTGGATATCCTTAAGGACAAAAATCTCCAGGAAGGATGGGAAATCTTGAAAAATGAGATTCTCAAAGCACAATCAATAACAATTCCAAAAAGAGGAAAAAATAGGAAGCATTTAAGGAAACCAGGATGGATGAACACAGACCTTAAACACATGCTAAAAAGGAAGAAAGAAATGTTTATCAAATGGAAAGAGGAAGGCATATCTAAAGAAGAATCTAATGCTATCTGCAGAACCTGCAGGGCAAGAATCAGATTAGCTAAAGCTGACAATGAATTAAGGCTTGCAAGAGATGTAAAAAAGCAATAAAAAAGGATTTTGGGGATATGTCAAAAGTAAAAGAAAAGTCAGAGATGCTATAGGATTTTTACAGGATGAAAATTATCAAATAGTAAGAAAGGATGTTGAGAAGGCCGAACTTTTAAATTCCTATTTTACATCTGTTTTCTCTCAGAAAGAAAATGTAGCATCAACTGATCTTCACTGTCCTATTAAGGGAATAGACGAATCCAGGATATCTATAAACAGAAAAATAGTGAGGAAACACTTAGCTAACATAAATGAATTCAAGTCTCCAGGTCCAGATGAATTACACCCCAGAGTACTGAAGGAGATAACAGAAGAAATTTTTGAACCACTCTCCATAATCTTTGAAAATTCTTGGAGAACAGAAGTCCCAGAAGACTGGAGAAGAGCAAATGTTCCTATCTTCAAAAAGAGGAAGAAGGTGGACACAGGGAACTATACGCTGGTAAGTCTGACATCTATACCAGGAAGGATCTTTGAACAAATTATTAAACAACATGTATGTAAGTACCTGGACAAGTATGAAGTGCTTAACCAGAGTCAGCATGGGTTTGTAACTAATAAGTCATGTCAGACTAATTTAATTTCCTTATATGACAGAATCACTGACTGGGTGGATCAGGGAAATGCTGTAGATATATTATATCTTAACTTCAGCAAAGCATTTGACAAAGTATCTCACACAATCCTTGAAAAAATGCCTAAGTATGGAATGGACAAGGCAACTGTTAGTTGGATTCATAACTGGCTTAGTGATAGGACCCAAAGAGTGGTAGTAAATGGCTGCACATCCAGTTGGAAGAATGTATCAAGAGGGGTACCACAGGGCTCTGTCTTGGGCCCTGTATTGTTCAACATCTTTATCAATGATTTAGATGAAGGAATTGAGAGTAAACTGATTAAATTTGCTGATGACACAAAGCTAGGAGGGATAGCTAATACTAAAGAAGAGAGAGGATTCAAAAAGATATAAAAAACTGGAGCAGTGGGCAGCTACTAACAGAATGGTTTTTAACAGGGAAAAATGCAAAGTACTACATCTGGGAAATAAAAATGAAACAAGTGTATACAGAATGGGAGGAATAAGGCTAAGCAACAGCACATGTGAAAAAGACTTAGGTATACTAATAGATCACAGACTGAACATTGTGATGCAGCAGCAAAAAGGGCAAATACAATTCTGGGATATATTAACAGAAGCATACAGTCTAGATCACGTGAAGCCATTATTGCCCTCTACTCCTCTTTGGTTAGACCTCATCTGGAATACTGTGTCCAGTTTTGGCCACCACATTTTAAAAAAGACGTCAACAAACTGGAGCAAGTTCAGAGAAGAGCGACCAGAAAGATTTGGGAATGTTTAGCTTTCAAAAAAGAAGACTGAGAGGAGACTTAATAGCTGTCTACAAAATATCTCAAGGGCTGTCACATTGTAGAAGGATTATTTTTATTCTCATTTGTACAAGGAAAGACTAGAAGCAATGGGATGAAACTCAATGGGAGGAAACACAGATTAGATATTAGAAAAAACTTTTTGACAGTTAGAGTGATCAATGAGTGGAACAGGCTGCCACGAGAGGTGGTGAGTTCTCCATCAATGG
>JARQOD010000002.1:513483565-513626005 GCA_033576555.1 Oophaga sylvatica | reverse complement strand
CCCAGAATCTGAGCATATATCTCTATTGTATCCTCAAACCCTTTGTCACCAGTCTCAATTCTTATATTTGTGATACAAATGATATTTTGAGAAAACTAGAGGGCTTCGCTCTAAACTCCAATATGATGCTGGCTAGCATCGAGTCATTTTACTCTTCCATCCCCCATGACAAAGGATTGTTGGCAGTTTAGTTTTTTCTGAGGGGCAGAGGTCAGCAATACTCTAATCACAATGAGTTCACTCTTGAAGCTTTCAAGAAAGGCACATCCAGCCCATGAATGGCAGCGCTTTGGAATTCTGTCTACCTAAGAATGTCTTCACCTTTGATAGGAAGTACTTCCACCAGTGCTTAGGGGCACTGCGATGGGGAGTTCGTGTGCCCCATCGCATGTCAATCTATTGTTGGGCTGGTGGGAGGAAACTGTGGTCTTTTAGACATTCTCACAGAGGGAAGCGAGGATGTCTCATTGTGGACCCGCTTCAAAGTGGATATCCTGATTGTCAGGAGAGAAGACACAGTCGAGTTTAAAGAATTTGTGGACAAGTTAAATGTGAACGATCTTAAGGCTGGGACCTTAGGAAGTAGCGACCATACTATTTTAGAATTTTGTATAACTAGAGGAGAAAGACCTGTGAAGACTCAGGCCTCAAGGTTAGATTTCAGAAAGGCAGATTTAAGGGACTCAGAAAGAGAATTGGAGGGATCCAATGGCTGGATATCCTTAAGGACAAAAATCTCCAGGAAGGATGGGAAATCTTGAAAAATGAGATTCTCAAAGCACAATCAATAACAATTCCAAAAAGAGGAAAAAATAGGAAGCATTTAAGGAAACCAGGATGGATGAACACAGACCTTAAACACATGCTAAAAAGGAAGAAAGAAATGTTTATCAAATGGAAAGAGGAAGGCATATCTAAAGAAGAATCTAATGCTATCTGCAGAACCTGCAGGGCAAGAATCAGATTAGCTAAAGCTGACAATGAATTAAGGCTTGCAAGAGATGTAAAAAAGCAATAAAAAAGGATTTTGGGGATATGTCAAAAGTAAAAGAAAAGTCAGAGATGCTATAGGATTTTTACAGGATGAAAATTATCAAATAGTAAGAAAGGATGTTGAGAAGGCCGAACTTTTAAATTCCTATTTTACATCTGTTTTCTCTCAGAAAGAAAATGTAGCATCAACTGATCTTCACTGTCCTATTAAGGGAATAGACGAATCCAGGATATCTATAAACAGAAAAATAGTGAGGAAACACTTAGCTAACATAAATGAATTCAAGTCTCCAGGTCCAGATGAATTACACCCCAGAGTACTGAAGGAGATAACAGAAGAAATTTTTGAACCACTCTCCATAATCTTTGAAAATTCTTGGAGAACAGAAGTCCCAGAAGACTGGAGAAGAGCAAATGTTCCTATCTTCAAAAAGAGGAAGAAGGTGGACACAGGGAACTATACGCTGGTAAGTCTGACATCTATACCAGGAAGGATCTTTGAACAAATTATTAAACAACATGTATGTAAGTACCTGGACAAGTATGAAGTGCTTAACCAGAGTCAGCATGGGTTTGTAACTAATAAGTCATGTCAGACTAATTTAATTTCCTTATATGACAGAATCACTGACTGGGTGGATCAGGGAAATGCTGTAGATATATTATATCTTAACTTCAGCAAAGCATTTGACAAAGTATCTCACACAATCCTTGAAAAAATGCCTAAGTATGGAATGGACAAGGCAACTGTTAGTTGGATTCATAACTGGCTTAGTGATAGGACCCAAAGAGTGGTAGTAAATGGCTGCACATCCAGTTGGAAGAATGTATCAAGAGGGGTACCACAGGGCTCTGTCTTGGGCCCTGTATTGTTCAACATCTTTATCAATGATTTAGATGAAGGAATTGAGAGTAAACTGATTAAATTTGCTGATGACACAAAGCTAGGAGGGATAGCTAATACTAAAGAAGAGAGAGGATTCAAAAAGATATAAATAAACTGGAGCAGTGGGCAGCTACTAACAGAATGGTTTTTAACAGGGAAAAATGCAAAGTACTACATCTGGGAAATAAAAATGAAACAAGTGTATACAGAATGGGAGGAATAAGGCTAAGCAACAGCACATGTGAAAAAGACTTAGGTATACTAATAGATCACAGACTGAACATTGTGATGCAGCAGCAAAAAGGGCAAATACAATTCTGGGATATATTAACAGAAGCATACAGTCTAGATCACGTGAAGCCATTATTGCCCTCTACTCCTCTTTGGTTAGACCTCATCTGGAATACTGTGTCCAGTTTTGGCCACCACATTTTAAAAAAGACGTCAACAAACTGGAGCAAGTTCAGAGAAGAGCGACCAGAAAGATTTGGGAATGTTTAGCTTTCAAAAAAGAAGACTGAGAGGAGACTTAATAGCTGTCTACAAAATATCTCAAGGGCTGTCACATTGTAGAAGGATTATTTTTATTCTCATTTGTACAAGGAAAGACTAGAAGCAATGGGATGAAACTCAATGGGAGGAAACACAGATTAGATATTAGAAAAAACTTTTTGACAGTTAGAGTGATCAATGAGTGGAACAGGCTGCCACGAGAGGTGGTGAGTTCTCCATCAATGGAAGTCTTCAAACAGAGGCTAGACAAACATCTGTCTGGGATGATTTAGTGAATCCTGCTTTGAGCAGGGGTTGGACCAGATGACCCAGGAGGTCCCTTCCCTCTCTACCATTCTATGATTCTATGATTCAATATGCATTCTACTTATGAAATAGATGTCAATCAACTCTCATATCTGGATCTCAAGATCCAAAAGAGAGCCAATGGTGAGTTGATGACTAAAACCTACAGGAAGACCGCAGCCACCAATTCTTTATCAAGAAGGGAAAGTAATCACCCAGTACTATTGAAAATAAGGATCCCTAAAGGACAATTTATGCGAGTTCATTGTAACTGTTCTGATGATGCTGACTTTGGGGTGCAGGAGTCAGAATTGGGCGATAGGTTTGTGGAGAGAGGCTATCCTAAAAATGTTCTCACTAAGACTTTTAGGGAGGCTACAGCTTTGCATTACTGCAGTTTACTCAACCCCTTACCTAAGAACAATACTGATGACAACACCTGTAGATTTATCACCACATAATCTAACAGAGCCCATCAAGTGAGGAACATTCTGTGTAAACATTGGCTTATTTTGCAGATGGACCGAGGATTTAGGCAATTTGGTTAAATCAGGCCCCTCGATCACATATAAACAAAGGAAGATCACTCAGGGTCAGACTGGTACACAGACACTATATCCCAAAAATTGATAAGAACTGGCTTATATCCAATGTCAAGGGATGCCAGAGATGCAGTGGATTTGTAGAATGTAAATATGTGACTCAGATCAAAACTTTCATGAGTAATGTAACAGATCCTTTATCAATTGTAGGTCCAAGGGGATCATCTATAAGATAAATTGCCAGTGTGGGTTGGAGTGTATTGGCAAAACTAAAAGCGAATTCTGTAGAAGGGTGGGAGAACATCTCTGGGACATTGAAAAACAAAGAGACACCCCAGTGAAAAGACATGTTAATAACGTACATCTTGGTGACCTAAAGACTGTCAGCTTTATAGGGATAGACCAAGTCAGTGTGGCTCACAGGGGTGGAGATTTGGATCTCAGAATCCTACAAAAGGAGTCACGTTGGATCTATCGGTTAAACACTGTTGCTTCAAATGGCCTAAATGAGCTGCTCTCCTATACATGCTTTCTTTAGTTGGAGGGCTATAATACTGTCAGATGTAGCAGGGACAGCTGTTGTCGAATGGGGGCGCCAACTGTGCAGCTCGCTAGGGTGCAAACCTCAGATGTCAGGTTGCATTCAGTTCTAGTGTGTATGGTTCAGTGTGTATGGTTGTGTACAATATATATATATATATATATATATATACAGTATATATATACGGTACAGACGAAAAGTTTGGACACACCTTCTCATTTAAAGATTTTTCTGTATTTTCATGACTATGAAAATTGTACATTCACACTGAAGGCATCAAAACTATGAATTAACACATGTGGAATTATATACTAAACAAAAAAGTGTGTAACAACTGAAATTATGTCTTATATTCAAGGTTCTTCAAAGTAGCCACCTGTTACTTTGATGACTGCTTTGCACACTCTTGGCATTCTCTTGATGAGCTTCAAGAGGTAGTCACCGGAAATTTTTTTCACTTCACAGGTGTGCCCTGTCAGGTTTAAAAAGTGGGATTTCTGGCCTTATAAATGGGGTTGGGACCATCAGTTGTGTTGTGCAGAAGTCTGTTGGATACACAGCTGATAGTCCTACTGAATAGACTGTTAGAATTTGTATTATGGCAGGAAAAAAGCAACTAAGTTAAGAAAAACAAGTGGCCATCATTACTTTAAGAAATAAGGTCAATCAGTCCGAAAAATTGGGAAAACTTTGAAAGTGTCCCCAAGTGCAATTGCAAAAACCATCAAATGTTACAAAGAAACTGGCTCACATGCGCACCGCCCCAGGAAAGGAAGACCAAGAGTCACCTCTGCTTCTGAGGATAAGTTTATCCGAGACACCAGCCTCAGAAATCGCAGGTTTGCAGCAGTTCAGATTAGAGACCAGGTCAATGCCACACAGAGTTCTAGCAGCAGACACATCTCTACAGCAACTGTTAAGAGAAGACTTTGTGCAGCAGGCCTTCATAGTAAAATAGCTGCTAGGAAACCACTGCTAAGACAGGTAACAAGCAGAAGAGACTTATTTGGGCCAAAGAACACAAGGAATGAACATGTGACCAGTGGAAATCTGTGCTTTGGTCTGATGAGTCCAAATTTGAGATCTTTGGTTCCAACCACCTTGTCTTTGTGCGACGGAGAAAAGGTGAACGGATGGACTCTACATGCCTGGTTCAAACCGTGAAGCATGGAGGAGGAGGTGTGATGGTTTGCTGGTGACACTGTTGGGGATTTGTTTAAAATTGAAGGTATACTGAAGCAACATGGCTACCACAGCATCTTGCAGTGGCATGCTATTCCATCCGGAATGCGTTTAGTTAGACCATCATTTATTTTTCAACAGAACAATGACCCCAAACACACCTCCAGGCTGTGTAAGGGCTATTTGACCAAGAAGGAGAGTGATGGGGTGCTACGCCAGATAACCTGGCCTCCACAGTCACCAGACCTGAACCCAATCGAGATGGTTTGGGGTGAGCTGGGTCGCAGAGTGAAGGCAAAAGGGCCAACAAGTGCTAAGCATCTCTGGGAACTCCTTCAAGATTGTTAGAAGACCATTTCCGGTGACTACCTCTTGAAGCTCATCAAGAGAATGCCAAGAGTGTGCAAAGCAGTCATTAAAGCAATAGGGGGCTAGTTCGAAGAATCTATATATTTCCACATGTGTTAATTCATAGTTTTGATGCCTTCAGTGTGAATGTACAATTTTCATAGTCTTGAAAATACAGAAAAATCTTTAAATGAGAAGGTGTGTCCAAACTTTTGGTCTGTACTGTATATGTATATTTATATATCATATGTTAGGGTTCAAGCTCCCAATGCTGCACAAGGGGAATCTCGAGCCATTCCCGCTGCGGTCCCCCATCCGTCTCCAACCGCAGTGGAGCCTGCTCAGCAGAGACGTCGGTCCCAGCATCTTGCCCAGTCTAATACTGTGCAGAGACTTGCTGCTGCCTCTCCTGGATCTTCGGTTATAACCAGTGCTGGAGCAGGCAGATTTGGGACTAAGTCCTCTGTTTCTTCTTCTGAGCATGCCCAGGGCAAGATCTCCCAATGGAGTTCAGGGGTCACATGCTCAGATACAGCTACGACTGCTATTGGTCCTCCAGGAAGGTCCTGTAGCTGTTTGTGATCTGAAGCAGCTTTCTATTGGTCCTTTCTGAAAGGTCTTCTACTCGTGGCTGCTGTAAAAGGTTGTCCTATCCGCATGTCCGTGCGCTTGTATCAATCCTTTTATGTGCTTTGCGCCAGTGTGGTCATGTACGCATGCGGTTAGGGCTCGGCTGAAATAAGCCCCTAGAATACCGGCACCTCCGGTGAGGAGTTTTGCATGCACGTGTTCAGGGCTTGGCTGAAATAGCCTCTAGAATACCGGCTACTGAGGAGATGGTTGTTTGCATTGCTGTCTGCATGACCACGGACTGCTATCCGCTCTGCAGTTGTCTGTGTTCTCCTGTGAGGTTAGCAGGACACAGGCTCTACCACAGCGACTCTGTCACGCAACAAGGTTCGCTTTAAAATGCTAGTCAGCGCCCTAGCGTTTTACTTTGCGGCTCACTGAAGCTAAGTGAGTTCGCACTTATCGCCATATAGCGCTGCGGCATTCCCACTAGCGGCTCTGTGGATTAACAGAGTTCACATTAACTGCCACAGTGCGCTACGGCGTTTATTTTAGCGACTCTGCGGGACAACAGAGTTTGCTACTTACTCCATCTTACTAGCAGCAGGCTCTGCCTGCACGGTGTAACCCGGGCAGCGAATGCACCTCTCTACATTATTTATTAGGTGCGTTCCGCAGACCCCAACACCGTATATGTACAGTATAGTTATATGGAAGATGGAATTGCCCCTTGCCATATGTTCTTCCCCACTTTGTTGGTTCTTACTCCTCTGAAGAATCTTTATGAGAGAAAGCGCGATGGGAGTAGTGTGCAGATGAACTGGATGGACTTAAAGTCTTCCTTCAACCTTAATAACTATGTTACTATGTTCCAGCTCCTTAAAATCAAAAATTTTTATTCATCCATATAAAAACATGAAAAAGGCAAAAGAAATCCTCAGATAACAAGGACATGTGCCAGGGGGAAAGTGTGTTCAATGACGCGTTTCGCTCTTTATCCTTATCATAGCTTAGTACTTAGGGAGTAGCGTACCCTTATTCAAATTGATCTCCGGTCATCACTACATGAACTTGGCAGACCCACACTTCTGACTTGGTGAGAGGATTCCAAATCATTGTATAAAGTGATGTTTGTTTATATGCTTATTCTACAGGGATTGTCCTTTGGGTCATATACACAATTTACCTGTTGGTATTATTAATCAAAAGTGTATTGACTTTTATTGAGTCATTTATAATTGAATTATTGCCAGTCTAACACTGCCAGGATTTTCTTGATTCAATTTGTTTGTCAGTGCTAGTTACAATTTTATGTTATGTCTTGTTTGTTTGGCACTGCACTGCTTTGCACTTTAGTCTGGTAAGACGTTTTTGGATATTTATTTTATATTTAATATTAAAAGTTAAGTTTTATACTACCACTCCTGCTATTACTCTACTGACCCCTAGTGGTACATTAATTCTCTACTAGAGTTGAGCGATACTTTCCGATATCCTAAAGTATCGGAATCGGAATGGTATCGCCGATATCACTAAAATATCGGCGATACCCGATACCGATACCGGAAGTCCCATGTAAGTCTATGGGAACAAAATATCGCAACTAAAAAAACCCCATTCTTTCCTTGTAAACACTAAATATACACACATAGAATACATATATATATATATATATACATGTCATTGTGACATATATATACATATATGTATAGTTTATACACTTCTACATAGTAAAATATCCTCTCTGATTCAATTGCCGGGTAAAGCCGGCTTCAGTGAAAAGACAGAAGCACCCGACATGAAATGACACTTGGTGTACATAGGGTTAACCATGTCTTTTCATGTCGTTTGCTATCTGATTTGCACAAACAATTAAATCAGACTATGTGTGCAAAATTTCACACCTGTAGGGGTTAATTAAAGGTGTAAATTCGTTGTAAAAAAACCGGACTTTTTTGCTACGAATTTACACCTTTAATTAACCCCTACAGGTGTGAAATTTTGCACACATAGACTGATTTAATTGTTTGTGCAAATTAGATAGCAAAGGACATGAAAAGACATGGTTAACCCTATGTACACCAAGTGTCATTTCATGTCGGGTTCTGCATTTTCACAAAAGCCGGCAATTGAATTAGCGTCTATTATACTATGTAGAAGTGTATGAACTACAAATATAAATATATATATATATGTGTCACAAATTCAATGACATGTATATATATATATGAGGTGTAAAATTGCTGAAAAAAAATGCGTGGGCTCCCGCCCTATTTTCGCAACCAGACAGACAAAGCCAGTGAGTGGGGGCAGATAATAATAGCCCAGAGAGGGACCATTATTTTTGCCCCCCCCGGCTACTAACATCTGCCCCCAGACACCCCAGGAAAGACAAATCTATAATTAGATTCGCCCTTTCTGGCACTTTGCCCGTCTATTCCCATTGCCCTGTAGCGGTGGCGAATGGGTTAATATGGGGTTAAAGCCACCTTGCTATTGAAAGGTGACCTTAAGCCAGGTTAATAATTGAGAGCTGTCAATTAGACAACTATCAATTATTAATCCTATTGCATGAAATAAAAATAAAACACACACACTTTAATTAAAAATCATTTTAATGAAATAAAGACACATGTTTTTGACCATATTTTATTTTACTGCAAAAACCATTTCCTGTAATAAAAATAAAATAAAAAAGCAAAATTATTCTTACCTATCCCATGCACAGTCAGGTCCCACGGTGTAATCCTTCAGAAAGGGTTAATGTTTACTGCAGGGACCGCAGCTAATGCTGCAGCCTCACAGTAAACCCCAAATGAATGAGTTCCTCTCCTGCCTGACAGGAGAGTAAAGGCTGGGTGTCACATAACGATACACCAGCGATCCCGACAACGATATGCACTTGTCAGGATCGCTGGTGTATCGCTACATGATCGCTGCTGAGCTGCCAAACAGGCAGCTCAGGCAGCGATCTGGGACAGCGACACTGCGGGTAACATCGCTTAAGGGCCCGTCTCACATAGCGATATCGCTACCGAGATCGCTGCTGAGTCACAAGTTTTGTGACGCAGCAGCGAGCTCACCAACGATATCGCTGTGTGTGACATTCAGCGACGATCAGCCCCCCTGCCGGGTATCGCTGATCGTCGCAGAAATGTCAGGACCTTTTTTTGATCGCTGGTTTCCCTCTGACAGGCACGCATCGCTGCGTGTGACAGGCGGGAGACCAGCGATCCGCTGGTAACCAAGGTACACAGCGGGTTTCCAGGCACCGCGCAGCGCTTGGAAACCCGCTGTGTACCTTGGATACCAGCTCCCTGCATCAGGGCGCTGGTATCCAAGGTACACAGCGGGTTTCTAGGCACAGCCCCGCGCCTGGAAACCCGCTGTGTACCTTGGTTACCAGCGGATCGCTGGTCTCCCGCCTGTCACACGCAGCGATGCGTGCCTGTCAGCGGGAAACCAGCGATCAAAAAAAGGTCCTGACATTTCAGCGACGATCAGCGATACCCGGCAGGGGGGCTGATCGTCGCTGAATGTGACACACAGCGATATCGCTGGTGAGCTCGCTGCTGCGTCACAAAACTAGTGACTCAGCAGCGATCTCGGTAGCGATATCGCTATGTGAGACGGGCCCTTAAGTGGAAAGCTTAATTGATTGCTTTCCACTTTCACTTCAGGTCAGCCAGGGACACAATCAGTGACGTCAGAGGGAACTGATTAACAAAAATAGGGGTTCCCTTCGAAAAAAAAATGGCGTGGGGTCCCCCCTATTTTTGTTAACCAGCCAGATGAAGCAGACCGCTGAGGCCTGGATTTTCAGGCTGTTAAGGAGCCAAGATCCATGGACCTTGCCAGCCTGATAATACTAGGCCACAGCAGTCTGCATATCTTGGCTGATTAACAAAAATAGGGGATCCCCTCGAAAAAAATTGGCGTGGGGTCCCCCTTTTTTTGTTAACCAGCCAGATGAAGCAGACCGCTGAGGCCTGGATTTTCAGGCTGTTAAGGAGCCAAGATCCATGGACCTTGCCAGCCTGATAATACCAGGCCACAGCAGTCTGCATATCTTGGCTGATTAACAAAAATAGGGGATCCCCTCGAAAAAAATTGGCGTGGGGTCCCCCCTATTTTTGTTAACCAGCCAGATGAAGCAGACCGCTGAGGCCTGGATTTTCAGGCTGTTAAGGAGCCAAGATCCATGGACCTTGCCAGCCTGATAATACCAGGCCACAGCAGTCTGCATATCTTGGCTGATTAACAAAAATAGGGGATCCCGTCGAAAAAAATTGGCGTGGGGTCCCCCCTATTTTTGTTAACCAGCCAGATGAAGCAGACCGCTGAGGCCTGGATTTTCAGGCTGTTAAGGAGCCAAGATCCATGGACCTTGCCAGCCTGATAATACCAGGCCACAGCAGTCTGCATATCTTGGCTGATTAACAAAAATAGGGGATCCCCTCGAAAAAAATTGGCATGGGGTCCCCTCTATTTTTGTTAACCAGCCAGATGAAGCAGACCGCTGAGGCCTGGTTTTTCAGGCTGGTAAGGATCCAATATCCATGGACCTTGCAAGCCTGATAATACCAGGCCACAGCAGTCTGCTTAGCTTGGCTGGTTAACAAAAATAGGGGATCCCCTCGAAAAAAAAAACGGCGTGGGGATCCCCCTATTTTTGTTAACCAGCCAAGTAAAATGCAGACTGCTGCGGCCTGGTATTAAAAGACTGTCAAGGCCCATGGATTTTGGCCCTCAACAGCCTGATAATACCAGGCTACAGCAGCCCCACATTTGGCGCATCAAAAGATGTGCCAATTGTGGCACTTTACCCGCCTCTTCCCACTTGCCCTGTAGCGGTGGCAAGCGGGGTAATAAGGAGTTAATGTCACCGTTGATTGCACGGTGACAATAAGCCCGGTTAATAATGGAGAGGCGTCAATAAGACACCGATCCATTATTAATCCCAAAGTTATTAAATGCATAAAAAAAAGACAAAGCAAGAAAAAAGTATTTTAATGAAATAAAAGAGACAACACAGTTTTCATTAATTTTATTGTACTCTCATTCCTGCGACGCCATCGATCTCCTGTAAAAAAAGAAAAAAACAAACCAACAGTATACCACCTGTCCGACGCAGTCCATAACGACAGTCCCACGACGATCCAACTCTGCTACATCGCAATGACAGGCAGAGCCTGTCATTGCAACGCAGCACAGCTGATTACCTGCTTCCCCGGCGGTGACGTCATCGGACTGACTGCTTTACGGCCGGGATTACCCAGCAGTCACTGCAGTTATCGCGAGAAACTGCATGTGACCGCCGGGGAAAGAAGATTGCGGCCATCAAGCAGTCCGGGATGTGACCGCCGGAGATCTTCTGCCAGGTAAGTGCCGCTGACTCCTGACAGACCCGACCGACGGACACTGACAGTGACAGTGACAATCCCGATTCCGGTATCCGATATGACGAAAATATCGGAACTCGGAATCGGAATTCCGATACAGCCAATATCGGCCGATACCCGATATTTGCAGTATCGGAATGCTCAACCCTATTCTCTACCCATTGCTTTAGGATATTATTTTGATTGCACTACTCCTTGCCTGAAAAGCTATTGTGTGACCGTCTGATACAGGTTAGATATATGTACATTCAATTATTCCTACGTATTTGACTATCAAAAATAGTTTTTCTGCCTTTAATGCCTTGCATTTTTGATGTCCTAGTTGTCTACTTGAAAATAAAGAGGTGATACAACATTACTCATATTTTCACATTCCAAGCTTTTATATAGTTTGATAGACAGAAAGTACTGCTGTAATTTGAATATATTTAGTCAAACAGTTCAAACAGAATTACGATTTTCAGCTGAAAATATCATTCAAATGATATACAAATTGTTTGTGATATTGGTGCTTCAGATTATTATGCAATTACCTATGTTCAGAGATGAGCAAATCTTTTAAATTTCAAATTTTCCTGCAATACCAAATTTTTCCCAAGATGTGTTCTGCAGCTAATCAACTTGTGACTAGTATGGTCGAATCCCTGGATGTTCGGGTCTGGTGGGTGCGGCCGAATAGTTAAAAAAGTTTGGTTCTGGTACCAGAACAGTACCCAAACCCGAACCTGGATGGGGGCCTGTACATCCAGTATTTGCCACACTGTCATCTGCTTGACAGCATGGAAAACACTGCCTTAGATCAGCGGTAAGATCATTACCGCTGGTCAGAGAGCCGTGGCTCCCACGCTCTTAGATGACAGTTTGAGCTGGCAGCTGTGACCGGAGATAAAAGTGTCATGATCCAGACCAGGTTTTGAGTCCGGTCTTCCCCTTTTCCCAGTGTGGTCATGTCAGGGGTTAACTTTCTCAGCCACAGTCTGGTTTCAGGTTTGCTATTTATCTCTGCTGCATCCTGCAGGTGGTGTCAGTTATAGTTTCTGCCTATGGTGTGTGTAGCGGACTCCATTTGCACTGATCTGTCCTGCTGTTTGCTGATTGAACTCATGTCTGTTTATCCCCTCTTCCTGTCCTGACTCTGTGTTCCCCTCTCGTGTATTGACTTCCTGGTTTTGATTTGGCTTGTACCCTGAACTGCTGTTTTGTATCTTGTCTTTGGCTTATCCCTCCTGACCATTACTGATCCTTTGCCTTGTCCCTGACTCTAGTTTGTTTATTGCTTTGGTACTGCACCATAGTCTAGGATTTGATTAGGCTTGTTTGACTATTCTGCTGCCACCAGATGTGGACTCGCTGCTGAGTTGCAGGTCTGCTCTTGTTGTGTGCAGTTTTTCCTCCAGTCTATTGCCATCTAGTGTAGCTTGTATGTACCTGCATTGCAGCAGCATGATAAAAAGTTTACCTTTAGCCACAGGCATCTGCTGATGGGACTAATAATAACAACGAAAGCAGGTGAAGCTGATGGGAGTATTCATCAGCCGGCAATGGGCTATAAATAAATAATTAAAAAAAAATTACATGGGTTCCCCTGTATATTTGATAACCAGCCAGGCAAAACAGAGAGCTCTGGGCTGCAGCCCAAAGTTGTCAGCGTTAACAAGGTTGGTTATGAAGAATAGAGTGGTACCCATGCCATTTTTTTAATTATTTATTTAATTAATTTTAAAAAATGGCTTGTGGATCCCACAATTTTTTACAACCAGGCAAGCTAAAGCAGACAACAGGGGGATGGCATAAAATTCTGAGCTCTCCTAGGATGGAATCATTTTAAGCTCTTTCATTAAAACACATCCTTAGTAAATTAAACTGATCTCAATTCATGTGAATAATTTATGTGCAAATGGAGTGTAACTCTTCTTCATTGATGTGCTCCTCCACATTCTCTTCAATGTTTATTGAATGTTTATGACTTTCTATTTTTATTGATAGGCTATGATCTCTGATGCCTTTTCACTATAAAAAATATCACAAAGGGGCTGGTGCCTTTCCTGTCTCTGCTTTTATACAGGCTATAATTGTCTCTCCTGATTAAGGGCCCCATCTCACATAGCGAGATAGCTAGCGAGATCGCTGCTGAGTCACAAGTTTTGTGACGCATCAGCGATCTCAGCAGCGATCTCGCTATGTCTGACATGTACCAGCGATCAGGTCCCTGCTGTGAATCGCTGGTCGTGTCAGAAATGTCTGGACTTTTTTTTGATAACTGGTCTCCCGCTGGCCAGCACGCATCGCTGCGTGTGGAGACTGCAGGCAGGAGACCAGCGATCAGCTGGTAACCTAGGTACACATTGGGTTTCCAGGCACCGCACAGCACCTGGAAACCCGATGTGTACCTTGGTTACCAGCTCCCTGCACCAGCGGGCTGGTATCCAACGTACACTGTGGGTTACTAAGCGACGTTACCCGCAGTGTCGCTGTGCTGATCGCTGCTTGTTTGGCAGCTCAGCAGCGATCATGTAGCGACACACCAGCAATCCTGACAAGTGCATATCGTTGTCGGTATCGCTGGTGTGTTGCTATGTGAGACGGGGCCCTGAGTGTGCTACATCATGTAATGTGATAGCTGCAAAGCAGTGTGGAGCTAAGAGCTGGAGTACAGAGCTCGATGGTGCTATTTTAGGCAATGCATGTGAATCAAATAATAAAGTGTTCAAATTCAAAAAACTCAGATAATTCCTAAAAATTCAACACAAATTTGATTTGCATCAAAACAATTTGCTCATCTCTACTTATGCTCCAATGATACAATTAAATAAACAAAAAAATCCAGTGAAGAAATTGTATGGTTAGATATATTTTACCTTTCTAAACTATATATTTTTTAATTATTTGAATAGTTAAGCAAATATTTTATTTTAAATATTACACTGATGAAAGAGCAAATATTTTAGTGTTGATAGCACTTTCAGACTTTCAGTATGCAATTACTCACAAGTGCACAAGGACAAAAGAAGACAATAAGGGATTGAATTTCAGGTTGATCTCCACTTTAAAATGTAGTAATAACCTGCACAAGAATATAAACTTTACACCTGCTCCAATATTATCAAAGTGGAAAATGCACTGGTAAATAATGTTGAAAAAAATCATGGAGATTTACTAGGTTCTCCTATTGTGGGAATTTAGGTATGTGTTGGTGAAAGCAGTAGCTGAAAACTTAGTAAAACAGAATTATCAGTAGGGTATAAATGCTGAGGTGCCAATTAATCAACACTAGTATTTTGAAAGTCAATCTTGATTCAGGGTATGCTAGAGAAAGAATCATCAAATTTATGATGATGTTTCCACTATTGATGAGCTAGCATGCTCGGATATCATGTTAGCTGTTAGCCGCAACACACAATGAGATTGGCTAGCAAACAGGCAATCCAATTCCCCACATGTGTTGCGGCTGTTTAACAGCCACAAAATATGCAGCTATGGGGACTCGAATATATTATTCATGCAAGCCCAAGATCCAGAGCATGCTTGGATAACACGATATCCGAGCATACTTGCTCATCATTAGTGTTAGGCGTCGTGCATCTGCTGGATCTGAAGTGGGATCTGAGTCATCAGTGGATTCTGTGGTCTCCCATTCTGGTCCAGCCAGAGCAGATGCTGCTCAGCTTCACCGTCGGTCCCAACACCTAGCTAATACAAGGGAAGTACAAGCTGCCTTTAGGTTCTTTGTTCCTAGTAGATTTAAACATAGGTTACAGAAGGGAGCAAGGCTGTCATAGCCTAAGTCCAGGATTTCATGCACTGAGCATGCCCATGATGTGGCGGACCCTGATTGGTGATTTGGTGTCAGCTGATCCGGTGACCTGGCACCTCCTAATTGGCCACGGGTGACGTCACCAATGATGCGGTCTAGGGGCAGGGCTTAGCCTTTAAATAGCCTGACCGCAAGCATGGCAGCGCGGTCAGATCATACCATATAGGTCGTGCATTTGTGCAGACTCTTGTCAGTTTGGGCTCCACGTGCTCTTTAGTTTTACTCTCTGTGACCTGCCGATGCCAGAGTTAACTCAGCTAATTAGCACAGGTCACTCAGGCAGGTTAGTAGATGCTAGGCAGGTAATGATTGTGGTACAGTCTAGCTCTGACAAAGGGTAGAGATACACCCTGAGCAGACTGAGGGGCATGTAACCTGGGCATCGCCTGCTATCTGAAAGGAGAGTTGCTTGAGTCCGGTCGCACACCGGCTGGCAGCACATACGCCCGGCCAGTGTGTAGCTTCTGTGCAGTCAACAGAGCTACGTCTACGCCAGTACGCAGCACATCTTCCGTGCAGTTAACAGAGATAGTTCGAGTACTTTCCATTCCTTGTGTGAAGTAACACAGGAGAGAGCTTATATTTTGTTGTTAGTTCCCCCTCGTTCCCAAGGGGTGTTCGGCCACAGTTTCTCAGGCTGCACCGCGGACCCCGGGTTCAGCTGCATTCCATTATTTAATAAAGTTGTTGCGACAGTCCCCTTAACAATTAGTTTCCACCTTTTAATTATTTTTGTGTAATTTTCAGGTGTTGATAACCAGCATCAGAAATGTACTCCAGTCATTGACTTCACTACATTTCTCTTTAAATTTATGCCTCTTTTATTTTGTCAATTATGATAATTTTTGGGGGCTTTACTTGGTGTCAACTCTTTCCCTTAATTATGACCACTTTTCAAAACTTTGGAGGAGCTGGACTGGAAAATCAAAAGTCACAACATTTTTTCAAAGCAATAAGTTATTCAAAAATTTGTAACATTTCAAACAGTTCTATAGCAGATTTTTTGTGCCAACTAGTTTATAAATTTTCCCTTAAGAATATGAAAAACAGCTAGTAAGTGAAAAAATGAAAAAGAGAAGGCAAAAAAGTAGTAGATATTTCAAAATGTGCATTAATGACAATGCTTCATTGTATGCTGTCCCATTTGCACCCGCCGGACTGCTAGCATTGCAAACTATGGATTATTTGCTGTATAGAGCAGAATAAAATCCTCTTAGTCACTCTCAACTAAACATTAAAAAGCTGGCTTTACTCCTTTGAAATTTGCATGCTGCAAGTGGTACAGGTTGGCTTTAGAGCTTTGTTTATTTAAAGTGCAAAAGATTTAGAGTTGGCACAAGCTTATGGCAAATTTCTGAAGAACAGTATGAAACGAAACTAGAAATAATTGGAGATTTCTAATCTCTGAAATTATTTTTTTTTCCAAGGAGCAATGAGCACAAATTTAATTTTGGAAAAGATCGTTTAACAACATCTCAGTGGTTAGTTTTGCAAAATTTTCTTCAACAAACTATATTCAGCATAGTCCGAGCTAATATCTTAAAAAGAAAGAAAAAAAATTTCATGTTTTTTTCTACTTAATATGTAAAGTGGTTACACAGAAGGGGATATGAGATAACAGTTCTATTTCAATTAGTTGTGGATGACTGCATTGTTTTCAAAGGAATTTGCATCAGTACATTTTTCAATTGCAAAGTACTTTCAGCTATTAAATTAAAGAAAGTAAACTACAGGTAACTGACAAACATTTAATTTTTAGTCTAAAAAAACAGGAATACACATTTTTGTTATCAAAAAATCTCAAAGTGAATCTTTTTCAGAATTATTTCTCCCTCTTTCAAAATAAACAAATATTTTTTAAGTTTAACACCTTAAGGACCAGGGGTATTCCCATTTTTGCATTTCCATTTTTTGCTCCCCTTTTTCCCATGGCCATAACTTTTTTATTTTTCCACCTATATGGCCATATGAAGGCTTGTTTATGTGGGAAGAGTTGTACTTTTGAACAGAACTATTGATTTTACCATATCATGAACTGGAAAATAGGAAAACAATTCCAAATGCTGAGAAATTGCAAAAAAGTGCAATTCCACAATTGTTTTTTGGATTTTTTTTACCATGTTCACTAAATGCTAAAACTAACCTGCCATTATTATTTTCCAGGTCATTATAAGTCCACATACACAAATTATGTCTAGGTTCATTTTTACTTAAGTGGTGAAAAAAATTCAAAGTTTGCTAACAAAAAAGTTGCCATTTTCTGAGATCAGTAGTGTCTCCATTTTTTGGGATCTGGGGCCGGGTGAGGGCTTATTTATTGCGCTCCGATCTGATGTTTTTAATGACACCATTTTGGTGTATTTATGTTCTTTTGATCACCCGTTATTGCATTTTATTTCAATGTTGCAGCAACCAAAAAAACATAATTCTGGTGTTTCTATTTTTTTTCTCACTATGCTGGTTACTGATTGAGGAGGTGATTTTAACTTTTATATGCTGCTGAAAAAAATAAAGGGAACACTCAAACAACACATACTAGATCTCAATGAATGAAATATTCTCATTGAATACTTTGTTCTGTACAAACTTGAATGTGCTGACGCAAAAATCATCATAGGAAATCAAATTTATTAACCAATGAAGGCCTATATTTGGAGTCACCCACAAAATTAAAGTGGAATATAATGTCCTTAAATTAAGTCAAAATGATAAAATGATGCTCAGTAGTGTGTATGGCATCCACGTGCCTGTATGACCTCCCTACAATGCCTGGGCATTCTCCTGATGAGGCGGCGGTTGGTCTCCTGAGGGATTTCCTCTCAGATCTGGACTAAATCATCTGCCAACTCCTGGACAGTCTGTGATGCAACGTGACATTGGTGGATGGAGCGAGACTTGATTTTCCAGATGTGCTCAATCAGATTCAGGTCTGGGGAACGGGCGGGCCAGTCCATAGCTTCAATGCCTTCATCTTGCAGGAACTGCTGACACACTCCAGCCACATGAGGTCTGGCATTGTCCTGCATTAGGAGGAACCGAGGGCCAACTGCACCAGCATCTAGTCTCACAAGGGGTCTGAGGATCTCATCTCGGTAACTAATGGCAGTCAGGCTATCTCTGGCAAGCACATGGAGGGCTGTGTGGCCCTCCAAAGAAATGACACCCCACACTATTACTGACATACTGCCAAACCGATCATGCTGAAGGATTTTGCAGGCAGCAGATCGCTCTCAACGGCATCTCCAGACTCTGTCCATCTGTCACATGTTCTCAGTGTGAACCTGCTTTCATCTGTGAAGAGCACAGGGTGCCGGTGGCAAATTTGACAATCCTGGTGTTCTGTGGCTAATGCCAAGCGTTCTTCACGGTATTGGGCTGTGAGCACAACCCCATCTGTGGATGTCAGGCACTCACACCATCCTCATGGAGTTGGTTTCTAACCATTAGTGCAGACACATGCACATTTGTGGCCTGCTGGAGGTCATTTTGCAAGGTTCTGCAGTGCTCCTCCTTATTTTTTTGAGCAATGAAATTTTTTTTTAATATTTTTTAAAAACATTTTTTTTTACTTGCTTCAATAGTCCCCATGGGAGACTAGAAGCTGTGCAGCCCTGCTCTATGTAGCAGATATGCTCACTTGCTATGAGCGCCGACTGCTGGACGGAGCTCATAGTTATCCGGCTATGACAACAACAGGAGTCTCCTACTGACCCGGGGTTGTCATGCCAACCCATTGGCGACCCGCAGTCATGTGACACGGGTGTCAATGGGAAGAGGTAATAACGCGCTTTCTGCCCGTGCATGTTAAATGCCGCTGTCAGACTTTCATAGTGTCATTTAACATGTTAACAGCTGGGTTAGATTGCGATTACACCCACCGCTGTTAAGGGCACATGTCAGCTGATTGGATCAGCTGTCATGTACCAGAAAAGGTGTGGGCTCATCGCCGGACCTCGCAATAAACGAGGGAGGCATCTAATGATGGACTCTGCCCTTCATTGGACGTTAAGGGGTTAAAAACATCTTCAAATTGTCCTTGTATGTAACGACCATGTAGCAAGATGTATGAGTCTTAGAGTATGACCTGGGTGTTTAGAATTTTTTATGTAAATACATGAGTCTAAAGATCAAGTAAGGCTTTAAGGGCTTGCTCACTCACACAAGGGTATATATTGAATGAGTGCTATCCTATGTTTTATCGGAAAGTACTCAGACCAATGTTATTCTATGCAGATCTGTGTTTTTTTTCATACTGATCCGGCATTTGCTGACAAATCAGATGGCACCAACCCATTTAAGCCTCTGGTGTGTGGAGAACATTGGAGTGAATTTGAATGACTTTTGAGTGCAAACCGATTTCTGCAGAATAGAGAATATGAGGACATTTTGTTCCCCATCTTCTCCTCATAGTGTGCTCCGATTCTCTCATCAGAGTGAATCAGATCACACTAAGCTAACACTGAACAAACTCAGATAAGCGATTGATAATAGTTTTACTTTCATAATCGACTTAACACGGCCGTGTGAGCAAGCCTGTATACAATATCACAAAGTGTGTGCTTCTCCAATCTTGTAATTATTTTTTTTCCACGTCCACACCTTTCCATACCTGGATTGCATTTTACTTTGGTGAAATTGGTGAAAGTTTTAACATTGAAAATTAGAAAATTGGAAAATGGATGTATTATTGAATTTCTAATCCCATGAGACTGCTTTTTGGAAGAAAGCAGCCATGCTTTGTTAATCCTGGACAACCCTTTACCATACAGTATGTATTGCCTCACTGCCTAACTAAATGACAAGTAAGGTCCTCTGCAGAATCACAATGCTTGAAAAAACACTTGAAATTTCCTCAGTTTTCTACATGAAACTGTTCTCTGACAGTCAAAGAGAATTCTCAGTTGCATTCATACCATATGTTTCAAATTGCATTATCGTAAACATTATTTTTGAAATAAGAACTAAATTAAGGTTTGGAGATTACATTTTTATTTACTTTTGCTACAAACATGTGTAAATCTTTTCCATCATTGTTTTATGGCTTTGATAAAACTGATTGCCTGCTCCTAGTTGCCAATGCTGCAGTTTTTCCAGGTATTCTATAAATATACAGGTATAAAAGATGGCTAAAGTGTCTACCTCTTTCATCAAGACTCTTCATTTTTTTTCAATTTTGACAATTTCAACATATTTGAAGACATACTAATATGCCGTATGTTAAAGTTATATTAATTTTTTTCTATATTTAATTCTAACTGATGGGAATAATTTTCATTATAAACTTTTCTGGCTCTTGTAACAATTATTCTGTGTTTCTATTTGTTCATGATACAATTGTAGTACACTAACGAGGGTAATAATGATTTGAACTTTTGATTTTCAGGCCCCATATCTCACCATCCACTACTGATTTGAATGTAAGACTACCATCATTTTATAGACAATCATCTTGGCTATCTCATACATAAATTTGACTTGCAACTATTTAGCATAAGATTAGGTATGGAGATTCTTGTCATATCAAGGCTTTGTTACTCTATTGCTCCTAAAAATCTAAATTTTAGTTTTTATTATTTTTTAAATTCACCTTTGGCTTTCAACATTGCCTGAATTCTTCTCGGCATTATCTCAATCAAATTCAAATATGTCTCAACTGAAATCGGATCCCAGGTCTCTTCTACTTGTTCTAAAAGTTGTTGCCTACATTTCAAGTCATGTGGGTATATATACAGTTTTTTCTTCAACTCTACTAACAAATGTTCAATTGGGAAAATGATTTTTTTTGGAAATCTTCTTCATGGCTGCTCCTCGATTCAAACCGGTGACCTTTCACTTGGAAACCAACCTAATAACAAACTTAGCTATTAGAGAATGTGAGAACAGGTTGTAATTTCTAGCATACACGAATAAAAAGATTTTCCCACTAACGAGAACATAGCAATAACAATGCAGTGACATGACAATATTTTGCATAACTAATCTTATGTTAAAAAATTGCTAGTCAAATTTATGTATGTGACAGCTAAAATAACTGTCTATAAAATGATGATAGCCTCACGTTCGAAGCAGTAGCAGATGGTGAAATATAGAGCCTGAAAGTCAAAAGTTGAAAACATTGTTACTCTTTTGCTCATCAGTTTATATAAGAATTTACTAATTAATTTAAGTTTATATCAATGGGAAAATTTTCACCAAAAGAATAGGCTGTAGCCTACAAACCTGTTTTACATGATAATTTCATATTTCAGGTTTTGTTACACAATATGACATTTCAATATTTTACATTTCATACATACTGTATATATATACATGTTTTTTGTTGTTTTTTATTAAGATGGCTGATGTGTAAATTCTTTTGTAGGTAATTTTCCAATTTTCTAGAGTCTAAAATATTTTCTGTCATCTATTTCAATATATTTTCATCAATTTTTACATCTCTTGAACATTTTTTTGCATTTTTTAACATATAGGAGATACGTAAATTAACCTACTAATGTAAAGCAAGAACCATTCCATTTTCTTTTCATTGCAAATAAATGACATTTTTTTCACATTTTTCATTTATATGTTTGCATACAATGTAACAACATGTTACATTTTTGTATACAATTTTTTTATCTATATTTATTTTTTTTCACTTTTTCAAATTTTTATTTTATTTTTTTAAAAGCCACCTATGTTTGAATTCTCTTTTTTTTCTTTTATTCTTCTTACTGTAACCCTCAGGAGCCAACACAAAGAAACAAGCAGATGATATAGCCAATAATGACCGTGGTGAAGATGAAGGTATTTTTTTTTATATTCAAGCTCAAATTGATGCATGAATATTTTTCTTTTTATTCCATAAGCTATTTTTTTCTTGTGGCATATTTTCTTCACATTTTTATCTTCTTTATTGAGAGCTGAATCTCAATTTTATTTCTTTCAAGAAGTGGTTGCTACTCTATCTTTTTTTCGTTGTTTTCTAAATATTCAAAATTCATAAGATCACATTGGCTCAAATATAATTCATAGTTCTAGTGATAGTTGTTAGACAAATATGTATTCTGTAATTTATACTATCATGTATGTTAAAGGAAAATTACCCAAGCATTTGATGCCACTAATGCAACATTACTATATTTTGTCAGTTCTTCAAAGTTGTGAACCTTCATCTATTTGCATTATTTAGATATGCTAATTGTGGTGTGAAAGCATATATGATGCCTTCAATATTTGATTAAAAATGAATTTAGCTTAAAAGGTTCTTTCATGATTTCACATAAAATTAAATTATGCAGAATTGTTACATTATTTAATTTTACAGTGTCTATATTTTATTATATTAAAATCTTTGAATATTAATCTTTCTATGATTAAAAAAATATATAAACATATATATATACTGCTTTGTCTCCTTTTTATTATTATTCGGTTTGCTTCTTGAAAAGTGTTAATAATATATGCCATTTAACCATTTAATGTATTTTAATATTTTTCATTCCAGGATTAAGACTCCAACGTAATAAAACATATGTTTTAACATATATGAAGCATTCCCCTTTTATAATAATTATCACAACTGTCATATTTGACTCTATAATAACTAAGACCCATACATTTATGACTATTGGTATATTTAAGAAAACTTGTCAGCAAGAAAATAAAGGCCAATCTGCAGTAGTCATGTAATCTATCAGGATGAGCTGAGTAGATACATATTCAGCTCTGGGGAATATATTCAGTATAACATGTATTTTCATCATTTAACCCCTTTCTGTCATCTGACGTATTGTATTATTGTAGATTGCAAGCTCTCACGAGCAGGGTCGGCTTATTTTGCTTTAACTATTGTATTGTTAACGTTGTTACTTATGACTTATGTTTTGAAACTGTTAAACTGTAAAGCGCTGCGGAATATGTTGGCGCTATATAAATAAAGATTATTGTTATTATTATCTGACGTACCATCCTGTCCATGTGACCTGGGACTTAATTCCCAGGGATGGGATAGTACGTCCAAGGCGATCAGCTGCGCTCCCGGGTGTCACGGACCGCTCCCGGCACATTAACTCCTGGCACACAGCGATCAAACATGATCACGGTGTACCGGGGCACAGGGGAGCATCGCAAAGGGAGGGGGCTCCCTGCGCGCTCCCCTGAGGCCCTCAGAATAGCGCGATCATGTTTGATCGCAATGTGCCAGAGGTTTCCCACACAGTAGTTTTCTCCCACATATTGGGTATCTGCGTACTCAGGACAAATTGGAAAACAACTTTTGGGGTCCAATTTCTCCTGTTACCCTTGGGAAAATAAATAGTTGGGGACTAAAAGATCATGTTTGCGGAAAAAATATGATTTTTTATTTTCATGCTCAGGCGTTATAAACTTTAGTGAAACACCTTGGGGTTCAAAGTTCTCACCACACATCTAGAAAAGTTACTTGAGGGGTCTAGTTTCCAAAATGGTGTCATTTGTCGGGGGTTTCCACTGATTAGGCAGATAAGGAGCTTCTGCGTTGAAAAAGTCAAACGGCGCTCCTTCCCTTCCAAGCTCTGCCATGCACAAAACAGTGGTTTACCCCCACATATGGTGTATCAGCGTACTCAGGACAAATTGCACAATAACTTTTGGAGTCTTGTTACTCTTGGGAAAATAAAAATTGGGGTGAAAAGATCATTTTTGTGGAAAAAATATGATTTTTTAATATTACGGCTTTACGTTATAAACTTGTGTGAAGCACTTGGGGGTTCAAATTGCTCACCACAGATCTAGATAAGTTCCTTAGGGGGTTTAGTTTCCAAAATGGGGTCACTTGTGGGGGGTTTCCACTATTTAGGCACATCCAGGGCTCTCCAATTGCAACATGGCATCCAATCTCAATTCCAGCCAATTTTGGTAGGAAAAAGTCAAATGGTGCTCCTTCCATTTTGAGCTCTGCCGTGCACCCAAACAGTGGTTCCCCCCACATATGGGGTATCAGCGTATTCAGGACAAATTTGACAACAACTTTTGTGTTTCAATTTCTCCTGTAACCCTTGGGAAAATTAAAAATTTGTGACTAAAAATAATTTTTGTGGGAAAAAAAATAGGATTTTTTATTTTCATGCCCCGGCATTATAAACTTGTGTGAAGCACTTGGGGGTTCAAAGTGCTCACCACAGATCTAGATAAGTTCCTTAGGGCGTCTAGTTTCCAAAATGGGGTCACTTGTGGGGGGTTTCCAATGTTTAGGCTCATCTGGGGCACTGCAAACAGAACATGACCACCATCAATGTCTGCATTCCAAAACGTTATTACTTCGTTTCCAAGCCCTGCCGTGCGCCCAAACAGTTCCCCCCCACATATAGGGTATCAGCGTACTCAGGACAAATTGGACAACAACTTTTGGGGTCCAATTTCCTTGGGAAAAATCAAAAATTTGGGACTAAAAAATCATTTTTGTGGAAAAAAAATTTTTTTTACACACCCAAGCATTATAAACTTTTGTGAAGCACTTGGGTGTTTAAAGGCTCACAGCAGATCTAAATAAGTTCCGTAGGGGTTTTAGTTTCCAAAATGGTGTCACTTGTGGGGGGTTTCCACTGTTTAGGCGCATCAGAGGCTCTCCAAATGCGACATGGCGTCCAATCTCAATTCCAGCTAATTTTGGTTTGAAAAACTCAAACGGCGCTGCTTCCCTTACGAGCTCTGCCGTGTGCCCAAATAGTGGTTTTCCCCCACATATGGGGTATTGGCGTACTCAGGAGAAATTGCACAACAACTTTTTCTGTCCATTTTCTCCTTTTAGCCTTGTAAAATAAAAAAAGTTTGTAAAAGATCATTTTTGTGACTAAAAAGTTAAATATTAATTTTTTCATCCATGTTGCTTCAGCTCCTGTGAAGCACCTGAATAGTAATAAACTTCTTGAATGTGGTTTTGAGTACCTCTTGGGGTGCAGTTTTTAGAATGGTGTCACTTTTGAGTATTTTTTGCCATATAGACCCCTTAAAGTGACTTCAAATGTGAGGTGTTCCCTAACAAAAATGGCTTTGTAAATTTCGTTGTAAAAATGAGAAATCGCTGGTCAACTATTAACCCTTATAACTTCCTAATAAAAAAAAATATTGGTTCCAAAATTGTGCTAATGTAAAGTGAACATGTGGGAAATGTTATTTCTTAACTATATTGTGTGACATATTTCTCTGTTTTAAGGGAATAAAAATTCAAAGTGTGAAAATTGCAAAATTTTCAAAATTTTCGCCATATTTGCAGTTTTTTCAAAAATAACCGCAAGTTATATCAAATAAATTTTACCACTTACATGAAGTACAATATGTTACAAGAAAACAATCTCAGAATAGTTCCAGAGTTATAACCTCATAAAGAGACAGTGGTCAGAATTGGAAAAATTGGCCCGGTCATTAACGTGCAAACCACCCTCGGGAGTTAAGGGTTAAACATTTGCTATTTCAGGGATTTTTAGTCCAGTGGGTGGTCCTATTAGTGACTGACAGCTTTTATTGTATAAGAGTGCAAATAGCCATAGCTGTCAATCACTAATAGGACCACCCACTGGACCCAAAATTCCAAAAAAGAGCAAATATTTAAATGATGAAAACACAGGTTATACTGAGTCTTTACCAACAAAGCTATATATCAATCTGCTGAGCTCCCACTGCACTATAACTTGGTGCCTGCAAACTGGATGGCATTTTGATGGTGATAGGTTCCCTTTAAATATATGGGATAAATGTACTCCCACTGTAATCCAGCAAGAGGAGGTTTGCTGCTTGGCATTCAATCAAGGCTTGGGGCCCTGTGATTAAGACCAAAAAAGTATATTACAATGAGTTCTATGAAATGTACAGAAAATTTGATGCTTTTGTAGGACCTGATTAAAACACAATAGCCAGGTGTCTGCTGACGTAGTAGATCTGCTGAGTCGTAGCAGACCCATATTAACTTTGTCACTCATCTAGGTTGATTTCCATTATTACTGGGGCCACTATTAATGTCCTGCTTGCAATACTTGCAATTAAAAAACGGTCACTAAAGGAAAAAAAATAAAATCTTTGAACTCTTTGAGGACAAATTACTTAAAAATATAAACAAACAGAACATCTACTAAAAAATAAAAAAGGAATTAAAAGTGAACACTCTCTTCCACAAAAATAACGTAGAAATTAATTAAATAGGTTATTTTTTTGTAAAACGTGAACGTTAAAAAATGTAAACAAAAAATAAACAAAAAATTGCTGTTTTCTGTACTTGCAGTGCGAAAAAAAAAATTATATAAATCACAGCATTTGTGCTACAAAATAAGCCAATACAATAAAAAAATTGTGGCACTTGAAACAAAGCCGCATACAGCCTCATCAGAGGAAAGAAATGTTATGGCTGCTGAAAAGAAGAGAAGCAAAAACTAACAAATTTTGTCACTCATTAAAAGGGTTTACAGTTTTTGGAAAAATACCTTAAAATTATATAAATAAAACTATTACCCATGTTGTTTAGTGCTTATAAACCAGGGCCAGATTGGCACTAAAAAACAGCACTGCCACATTGACCCCACCAGCCCATAAGCAATATAGCCTTTCCCTGATCCCAAAAAGAAAGTGCAACAATCCCATTGCATAATTTTCTTTGTCACACCACCCACCACTCCGTTAAAGGGGTTGTCTGGCAATTCTCAATCAGGAGGTAAACAGCACTAGTGACATTACATCCATACATAACTTGTAGAAAGTTTGCACTTTCGACAGGTATAGTTTGCCTGTCCTTTTACTCAGAGTAGGACATGCCTATTGTTCACTTGTCCTGGTAGGTATGTGCAAACATGACATTACAAGAACTACTTACCTCTTGATACAGAAGAGAGCAACATTTTTAGGCTGCACTTACACAGTGCATTTTTGCCACAAGTATGGCACAAAAACAAATGTCATAATGTCAAAACTTCAAAGTTTTGAGAATTTTTAAGTTCTTACATAGAATCTTAGAATGCTAGAGTCGGAAGTGACTTCAAGGGTCATCGACATAGTCATGAATTATATTTTGAATTGCTACATGTGTACAATATCATAACCATCATCAGTACATGAATGCAGTGCCAGAACAACCATCAGAACCAAAAAAGTGGTGAGCGTGGATATAATCTGCACTGCTGAGTGAGTGAAGATCCAGATGTATTTTCACAAAGAATTGTGGTTTATTTAATGCATTTCAGAACTCTGAGACTCCTTCATCAGGCATTACCACAAACTTGGTACTTGTAGCATAGACAATATGATGAGATGTCATGCTCAGAGCTTGTCTCTCAAGACTTCCCTTTCCTCCGTCTTTAGGAGCACATCCCGACAAAGTGCTCTTAAAAATTAAAGTATTATTATACTTCCCCATAAATATCTCCAAAGCTGTCTCCCTACACTGCACTTCTGAATCCATAATTTCCCCTCACATTGCCCCTTTGCAAAATATTCCTCCTACACAGCCCCTTTGCAAAATATCCCCACACACTGCCCCTCTGCACAATATACCCCATATCAACACATATACTACCCCTGCAAAATATCACCCCACACGCTGCCCCTCTGCTAAATATCTCCCCACTAGGGTTGAGCATTCCGATACTGCAAATATCGGGTATCGGCCGATATTGGCTGTATCGGAATTCCGATTCCGAGTTCCGATATTTTCGTCATATCGGATACCGGAATCGGGATTGTCACTGTCACTGTCAGTGTCCGTCGGTCGGGTCTGTCAGGAGTCAGCAGCACTTACCTGGCAGAAGATCTCCGGCGGTCACGTCCTGGACTGCTTCATGGCCGCAATCTTCTTTCCCCGGCGGTCACATGCAGTTTCTCGCGATAACTGCAGTGACTGCTGGGTAATCCCGGCCGTAAAGCAGTCAGTCCGATGACGTCACCGCCGGGGAAGCAGGTAATCAGCTGTGCTGCGTCGCGATGACAGGCTCTGCCTGTCATTGCGATGTAGCAGAGTTGGATCGTCGTGGGACTGTCGTTATGGACTGCGTCGGACAGGTGGTATACTGTTGGTTTGTTTTTTTTTCTTTTTTTACAGGAGATCGATCGCGTCGCAGGAATGAGAGAGTAATAAAAGAAATGAAAACTGTGTTGTCTCTTTTATTTCATTAAAATACTTTTTCTTGCTGTGTCTTTTTTTTATACATTTAATAACTTTGGGATTAATAATGGATCGGTGTCTTATTGACACCTCTCCATTATTAACCGGGCTTATTGTCACCGTGCAATCAACGGTGACATTAACCCCTTATTACCCCGCTTGCCACCGCTACAGGGCAAGTGGGAAGAGCCGGGTAAAGTGCCACAATTGGCACATCTTTTGATGCGCCAAATGTGGGGCTGCTGTAGCCTGGTATTATCAGGCTGTTGAGGGCCAAAATCCATGGGCCTTGACAGTCTTTTAATACCAGGCCGCAGCAGTCTGCATTTTACTTGGCTGGTTAACAAAAATAGGGGGATCCCCACGCCGTTTTTTTTTCGAGGGATCCCCTATTTTTGTTAACCAGCCAAGCTAAGCAGACTGCTGTGGCCTGGTATTATCAGGCTGGCAAGGTCCATGGATATTGGATCCTTACCAGCCTGAAAAACCAGGCCTCAGCGGTCTGCTTCATCTGGCTGGTTAACAAAAATAGGGGGACCCCACGCCAATTTTTTTCGAGGGGATCCCCTATTTTTGTTAATCAGCCAAGATATGCAGACTGCTGTGGCCTGGTATTATCAGGCTGGCAAGGTCCATGGATCTTGGCTCCTTAACAGCCTGAAAATCCAGGCCTCAGCGGTCTGCTTCATCTGGCTGGTTAACAAAAATAGGGGGACCCCACGCCAACTTTTTTCGAGGGGATCCCCTATTTTTGTTAATCAGCCAAGATATGCAGACTGCTGTGGCCTAGTATTATCAGGCTGGCAAGGTCCATGGATCTTGGCTCCTTAACAGCCTGAAAATCCAGGCCTCAGCGGTCTGCTTCATCTGGCTGGTTAACAAAAATAGGGGGGACCCCACGCCATTTTTTTTTCGAAGGGAACCCCTATTTTTGTTAATCAGTTCCCTCTGACGTCACTGATTGTGTCCCTGGCTGACCTGAAGTGAAAGTGGAAAGCAATCAATTAAGCTTTCCACTTAAGGGCCCGTCTCACATAGCGATATCGCTACCGAGATCGCTGCTGAGTCACTAGTTTTGTGACGCAGCAGCGAGCTCACCAGCAATATCGCTGTGTGTGACATTCAGCGATGATCAGCCCCCCTGCCGGGTATCGCTGATCGTCGCTGAAATGTCAGGACCTTTTTTTGATCGCTGGTTTCCCGCTGACAGGCACACATCGCTGCGTGTGACAGGCGGGAGACCAGCGATCCGCTGGTAACCAAGGTACACAGCGGGTTTCCAGGCGCGGGGCTGTGCCTAGAAACCCGCTGTGTACCTTGGATACCAGCGCCCTGATGCAGGGAGCTGGTATCCAAGGTACACAGCGGGTTTCCAAGCGCTGCGCGGTGCCTGGAAACCCGCTGTGTACCTTGGTTACCAGCGGATCGCTGGTCTCCCGCCTGTCACACGCAGCGATGCGTGCCTGTCAGAGGGAAACCAGCGATCAAAAAAAGGTCCTGACATTTCTGCGACGATCAGCGATACCCGGCAGGGGGGCTGATCGTCGCTGAATGTCACACACAGCGATATCGCTGGTGAGCTCGCTGCTGCGTCACAAAACTAGTGACTCAGCAGCGATCTCGGTAGCGATATCGCTATGTGAGACGGGCCCTTAAGCGATGTTACCCGCAGTGTCGCTGTCCCAGATCGCTGCGAGCTGCCTGTTTGGCAGCTCAGCAGCGATCATGTAGCGATACACCAGCGATCCTGACAAGTGCATATCGTTGTCGGGATCGCTGGTGTATCGTTATGTGACACCCAGCCTTTACTCTCCTGTCAGGCAGGAGAGGAACTCATTCATTTGGGGTTTACTGTGAGGCTGCAGCATTAGCTGCGGTCCGTGCAGTAAACATTAACCCTTTCTGAAGGATTACACCGTGGGACCTGACTGTGCATGGGATAGGTAAGAATAATTTTGCTTTTTTATTTTATTTTTATTACAGGAAATGGTTTTTGCAGTAAAATAAAAGATGGTCAAAAACATGTGTCTTTATTTCATTAAAATGATTTTTAATTAAAGTGTGTGTGTTTTATTTTTATTTCATGCAATAGGATTAATAATTGATAGTTGTCTAATTGACAGCTCTCAATTATTAACCTGGCTTAAGGTCACCTTTCAATAGCAAGGTGGCTTTAACCCCATATTAACCCATTCGCCACCGCTACAGGGCAATGGGAATAGACGGGCAAAGTGCCAGAAAGGGCGAATCTAATTATAGATTTGTCTTTCCTGGGGTGTCTGGGGCAGATGTTAGTAGCCGGGGGGGGCAAAAATAATGGTCCCTCTCTGGGCTATTATTATCTGCCCCCACTCACTGGCTTTGTCTGTCTGGTTGCGAAAATAGGGCGGGAGCCCACGCATTTTTTTTCAGCAATTTTACACCTCATATATATATATACATGTCATTGAATTTGTGACACATATATATATATATTTATATTTGTAGTTCATACACTTCTACATAGTATAATAGCCGCTAATTCAATTGCCGGCTTTTGTGAAAATGCAGAACCCGACATGAAATGACACTTGGTGTACATAGGGTTAACCATGTCTTTTCATGTCCTTTGCTATCTAATTTGCACAAACAATTAAATCAGACTATGTGTGCAAAATTTCACACCTGTAGGGGTTAATTAAAGGTGTAAATTCGTAGCAAAAAAGTCCGTTTTTTTTACAACAAATTTACACCTTTAATTAACCCCTACAGGTGTGAAATTTTGCACACATAGTCTGATTTAATTGTTTGTGCAAATTAGATAGCAAAGGACATGAAAAGACATGGTTAACCCTATGTACACCAAGTGTCATTTCATGTCGGGTGCTTCTGTCTTTTCACTGAAGCCGGCTTTACCCGGCAATTGAATCAGAGTCTATTTTACTATGTAGAAGTGTATAAACTATAAATATATGTATATATATATGTCACAATGACATGTATATATATATATATGTATTCTATGTGTGTATATTTAGTGTTTACAAGGAAAGAATGGGGTTTTTTTAGTTGCGATATTTTGTTCCCATAGACTTACATGGGACTTCCGGTATCGGTATCGGGTATCGCCGATATTTTAGTGATATCGGCGATACCATTCCGATTCCGATACTTTAGGATATCGGAAAGTATCGCTCAACTCTACTCCCCACATATACACCATGCCTCTCTGTGATATGCTTCCCCCATACACACACACACTGCCTCCCTGAAAAAATAACCCACATACATTTACTGGCCCTTTGCAAAAATATTCCCTTCCAAACACACACTGTCCCTCTGCAAAATATCCTCCCATGTGCACACACTGTTTCTCTGCAAACTATCCCCCGAAAACACATATACAGTCATGGCCAAAAGTTTTGAGAATGACACAAATATTATATTTTCACATGATCTGCTGCCCTCTGGTTTTTATGTGTGTGTTTGACAGATGTTTTTATCACAGACAGAAATATAATTGCAAACATATGAGTAACAAAAGCTTATATTGACAGTTAGAATGAGTTAATGCAGCAAGTCAATATTTGCAGTGTTGACCCTTCTTCTTCAGGACCTCTGCAATTCTCCCTGGCATGCTCACAATCAACTTCTGGACCAAATCCTGACTGATAGCAGTCCATTCTTGCACAATCAATGCTTTCATTTTGTCAGAATTTTTAGGTTTTTGTTTGTCCACCCGTCTCTTGATGATTGACCACAAGTTCTCAATGGGATTAAGATCTGGGGAGTTTCCAGGCCATGGACCCAAAATCTCTATGTTTTGTTCCCAGAGCCATTTAGTTATCACCTTTGCTTTATGGCAAGGTGCTCCATCATGCTGGAAAAGGCATTGTTGATCGCCAAACTGCTCTTGGAGGGTTGGGAGAAGTTGCTCTTGGAGGACATTCTGGTACCATTCTTTATTCATGGCTGTGTTTTTAGGCAAGACTGTGAGAGAGCCGATTCCCTTGGCTGAGAAGCAACCCCACACATGAATGGTTTTAGGATGCTTAACAGTTGGCATGAGACAAGACTGGTGGTAGCGCTCACATTGTCTTCTCCGAATGAGGCGTTTCCTGATGTCCCAAACAATCGAAAAGGGGATTCATCAGAGAAAATAACTTTACCCCAGTCCTCAGCAGTTCACTGCCTGTACCTTTTGCAGAATATCAGTCTGTCCATGATGTTTTTTTCTGGAGAGAAGTGGCTTCTTTGCTGCCCTCCTTGAGACCAGGCCTTGCTCCAAGAGTCTCCGCCTCACAGTGCGTGCAGATGCACTCACACCTGCCTGCTGCCATTCCTGAGCAAGCTCTGCACTGCTGGTAGCCCGATCCCGCAGCTGAAACACTTTTAAGAGACGGTCCTGGTGCTTGCTGGTCTTTCTTGAGCGCCCTGGAGCCTTTTTGGCAACAATGGAACTTCTCTCCTTGAAGTTCTTGATGATGCGATAGATTGTTGACGGAGGTGCAATCTTTCTAGCTGTGATACTCTTCCCTGTTAGGCCATTTTTGTGCATTTCAATGATGACTGCACGTGTTTCTTTAGAGATAACCATGGTTAACAGAAGAGAAACAATGATGCCAAGCACCAGCCTCCTTTTAAAGTGTCTAGTCGTGTCATTCTTACTTAATCATGACAGATTGATCTCCAACCATGTCCTCATCCACACCCACACCTGTGTTAATGGAGCAATCACTGAAAAGAGGTTAGCTGGTCCTTTTAAGGCAGGGCTGCAATGATGTTGAAATGTGTTTTGGGGGATAAAGTCCATTTTCTAGCCAAATATTGACTTTGCAAGTAATTGCTGTTAAGCTGATCACTCTTTATAACATTCTGGAGTATATGCAAATTGCCATTAGAAAAAGTGAAGCAGTAGACTTTGTAAAAATTTATATTTGTGTCATTCTCAAAACTTTTGGCCATGACTGTATAATGCTTCTTTGCATTAAACCCCCCCAACTGCTCCTATGTAAAATATCCCCCCAAACAATGCCCATCTGCTACATACCCCTCACACACACAATTACTTCCCCTTTGCAAAAATTTCCCCAACACACACTGCCCCTCTGCAAGATATCTTCCCACATACACATACTGCTTCTCTGCAAAATATTCCTCCAAAATACATGTACACTGCCTCTCTGCAAGATATCCCCCACACACTGCCCATCTGCTATATATCCCCCACACACATACTCTGCCCTTCTGCAAAATATCTCCTCCCACACACAGGGCCGGCTCCAGGTTTTTATGGGCCCCGGGCGAAAGAGCCTCAGTGGGCCCCTTTAACACAGACCACGATTCATGGTGCACAGATACGGCAGAGAAATATAGGTACAGTACAATGCCAAAATACACTTCACTTCTTCCATTACATGAGTGATATCTATTGTAAATTGTACAATAGCTCAAAAACCGCCAAATCCTCACAGCGCACAGAACAGACTGGACAGTACAGTCCTCCATACAATATTATGTGCACCACAGTCTCCCCCTCATCACCCATATAATACCCCATGCAGGATGTCACCCCCCATATAATGCTCCATACAGAATACTGGACCCAAAATAATGCTCCATACAGAATACTGGACCCAATATAATGCTCCATACAGGATACTGGACCCAATAATGCTCCATACAGGATACTGGTCCCCATATAATGCTCCATACAGGATACTGGTCCCCATATAATGCTCCATACAAAATATGCAGCTCTCCTCTGCGCTGTACTGCGTTCTGCACTGTTACGGCTCAGGAAAGGGCGCTGTGGAAAGACTCCCCATTATCATCATGATTGCCTCCCCATCATCATCATGGCCTCCCCATTATCATCATCTCCTCCCCATCATCATCAATGCCTGCCCATCATCATCTTCTCCCCATCATCAATGCCTGCCCATTATCATCAATGCCTGCCCATTATCATTATCTTCTCTCCTTCATCATCAATGCCTCCCCATTATCAGCAGTGCCTGCCCATCATCATCTCCTCCCCATCATCATCAATGCCTGCACATCATCATCTTCTCCCCATCATCAATGCCTGCCCATTATCATCAATGCCTGCCCATTATCATCATCTTCTCCCCATCATCATCATCAATGCATCCCCATTATCAGCAATGCCTGCCCATCATCATCTTCTCCCCATCATCAATGCCTGCCCATTATCATCATCTTCTCCCCATCATCATCATCAATGCCTCCCCATTATCAGCAATGCCTGCCCATCATCACACACAGACAGCACCACAGCACACAAGCACTCTCTCACATACATACACACACACATACACACACACACACACACATAAAGAACCGCACTACATACACACAGACACACACAGAGACACACACACGTCTTACCTGTCCAGCGTCCGCGCTCTCTGCCACAGCCGGCCGCTGAATGATGACGTCATTCAGCGGCGCTGCTGTGAGAGGAAGCGCTGGCGCCCCCTGGAGCCCGGAGCTGTGGCAGCGGAGGCACGGGAGAGGTAAGTATTGTGCCAGCTGATGCCGGGGCCCTGAGCAAGCGGGGGGGGCCCAGTGGCGGCGCTGACACCGCTCTCCTCCGCTAACGGGCGCGGGGTGCCAGACGGCGAGTGGGCCCCCCACCTGCTCAGGGCCCCGGCACTTGCCCGGGTGTGGCGGGTGCTGACGCCGGCCCTGCCCACACATACTTTCCCCCTGTGCTAAATATCTCCTCTTACACACTAGCACACACACACACTACCTTTCTGCAAAATATCCCACAAAGACACACTGCCCTTCTGCTAAATATCCTCCCCACACATTGCTCTTCTGTAAAATATCCCTCCTTATACACACATACACTATCTCTCTCCAAAATATCACCCCCACACACTGCCCCTCTGCAAAATATCCTCACACACGATCCCTTTGAAAAATACCCCCACTGCTGCCCTTTTGGAAAAGATCTCACACAGAAACACCACTGCCCTTCTGCATAATATCTGCCCTCACACTCACTGTCCTTCTGTAAAACATTCCCCCAACCATACTGTATATTGCTCATCTGCAAAATATCCTCACACACATGCACACTGCCCCTCTGAATAAATTAGCCTGCACCCCCCACACTGCCTCTAGAATACTGTGCCCCCTTTCACAATTGCAGCCAAACCACAATTATAAAGCATTACCACTGCCAGCGTGGTCTCTGCTCCTCTGCACTGGCAGCAGTGTGATGAGGTCAGCAGTGTGCTGACTTCATCACACTGCTACCCGTAGGGGCAAGGGCTGATGAGTGCTGATCTACCTTGCCTCTGTCCTGGCGCCACACTTTTCAAATGTATTCGCATCTGAAAAACTCAAATACATTTGAACATAGGTAGAATAAAGCTGGCATCTCATGGACAGCTCTGAGGGCCGCAGCAAACCCCTTGGTGGGTTACATGTGGCCCGTGGGACTGTTCCTGTTCTATAAATAAACAGCCCAAGAGGCCCAATGTATGGATAGCCCAGCAGGCATCTGGCAGGTAGGGCAAATTGCCAAGCCGGGCTTGCTACCCTACATACCATACACTGTTTTTTTTCCACATTTTCCCTTTCCATCTGCAGCTATGCTTATTTACATCTTTATACTGAAGGGACAGCACGAGTCACTAGTTTAGCAGACTGCATTAATTCTCCTCCTTCTTCCCACCCTCTTTCCTTCATTGTCATTCTCTTGCTTCTGATATTTCTGCAGGCTTTATTTCTCACTTCTATGTGTTTCTTCATCTGCAAAATGTTTCATGCTATTTTTTATTCCAAATCATCCATTCATCCAAGTTAAATTTTCTATTTTACTGTCAAGGTTTTTCATCTCTGGCTGCCACTGTGCCTATGATTTCTTTGCTTTGGTACATCTACAAACACAGCTTGCTACACCAGACCAAACAAAACCTATTCATCTCTGCTACACTACACACAACAAAACACAATAAGGTTTGATACACCCGACCCAATACAACAGTCAGTTTTGCTACACCAGACCCAAAAAAACTCTGATATCCTAGAGCCAACCCAACACAGCACAGTCAGGTTTGCTACACCACATCAAACCTGGCACATGATAGTCGATTCTGCTATATCAAACACAAAATAGTCAGCTATGCTACACAAGACACAACACTTTTTAATTTCCTATTGTAGAGGGTAAAAAAGGTACACTTACCTCATTTATCAGTGTTGCATCTCTGCTTTGAGCACTCTGTCAACCAGCAATTGTGTGGGATTGTGTGGGATTGTGTATGCCACATGTGCTCTTTAGTCCTTTAGCAGAACTGTGATGGCTGCAACCCCAGTTGGGGCTGATAGACTGCAGTGCTCATGTGACATATACAATGTTACAAGATCTCCTGGAGAAAAAGAACTTGAAACTGAGAAGTGGTGCTGGTCCATAAGATGCACTTAGTGGTGTTCATTTCATAGCATTCCTCGAAAAGCAGATAAATACAATGATGGAATAGGAAGCCTTTGGCTCTGAGTTTCAGCATCTTGTGCCCGCTATGTTAAAACTCAAAGTTCAAATACACAGTTGAATGATGAAATAGGGAGTGGTATTCAGACACCACCAACGAGAGAAGATGGAGAACAGGGTTATGTAAGTATTTTTTATTTTGTCAATCAAAGTGAAGATACAGTGATACATTATACTGTATGTAGAAAGCTATGGGATCCATCTACAGTGTGGAGGGCTGTGGGGCCATCAAAGATAGTGTAGGGGAAAATGTGAGGCCATCATACATGGTATGGGTGATCTGGGGTTCATATTATGGTATAAGGGACTATGAGGGCCAACATACATGGTGTAGGGAACTGCTTTTGCATTATATTGTTTGGGGATCTGTTGGGTCCATCATATTGTGTGAGGGCATTGAGTAGTGCAGTTATACTGTAAAGTGTACTGTCCAGTGTGCAGTGTGCTGTCCAGCTATCATACTGTATTAGGGGCTGTGGGGGACATCACTGTGTATGGAGTTATGGGGTCCTTCGTATTGTATAGAGGACCATCATATTGTAGAGTGGCTGATGGTGGGGGCCATGGAGAAACTGTGGAACCCATTATACTATGTGGGAGGCTATGATTCCCATCACACTTTGAAGTCAGAGACAGTGTGCTCCATCATACTGTTTGAGGGAACTATGGTGACCATCATACAGTACTGTATGGTGTGCTGTGGGACTGTTATACTATGTGGAGGGATAAAGGGGGCATCATACTGAAGAGGGATTTGAGAGGATTTTACTGATAGGACTTGCTGTGGGGTCATCATACTATGCGTGAGGGTTCTGTGGGTGTAAATTATTCAGAGGAATATACTGTGAGGAATCATATTTTGTGAGGACATTTTTAGTGGGCACCATTCTCTATGGGAGCTATGAATGGGTTTCAGCAGTGGATGAGAAAACTAAGGGGAATCAGCACGGGTAATACACAATATTTCTGTGTACATGCCTCAAAACCTTTTTCTGTGTTTAAAGGGAACCTGTCAGCTAGTTTTTCCGCAATAAGCTGCGGCCACTGCCTTTCAGGGCTTATTTACAGCATTCTATAATGCTGTAGATAAACCCCCAATCTAACCTGAAAGAGAAGAAAAACAAGTTATATTATACTCACCCGGGGGCGGTCCTCCCATCTACATGTGATGACGTCCTCCTTTTTGCGCAGGAGTACTGATCTGCCCTGTTGAGGGCAGAGCAAAGTACTGCAGTGTGCAGGTGCCGGGAAAGGTCAGAGAGGTCCAGCGCCTGTGCAGGAGCCGAGACACGAAGCAAAGAGGAGGACGTCATCACATGAAGATGGGAGGTGCTGGACCCGATCCGGTCCTGCGAAGCCTATTGGACCGGACCAACCTTGGGTCAGTATAATATAACTTGTTTTAATTATACCCAAACATTGATCACACAAAAGTGTGCAAAAAGATAGTTTTATTTATATAGTAAACAAATTACATATAAAATCCAGTAAACAAATTCATATGAGTGAATATATGATGGTATATGGTGGTGGACTTAGTGGCAGGACCATCAAATAGGTAGCAAATAACAACTAGCACTATATGACAAACATGAATTATTGCATGTATATGCCAGAAAAGATACTGGGATACAGGAGAGAAGGTCAATCACAGAATACAGGGAGTAAACTCAAAACTTATACTAACAAAAAACTGGGTAAAGTGCCTAGTAAAATACCATCAGTGTTATTGGAAAATCAGTGACTTGCAGCCACTGGGTCAGGGAAAAAGCGCCCTGGAAGTGTGTAAACGTATTACCTAAATGGCATCCCTCAGGTCCCAACCAATCCGACTAGCAATAGTGCATATTTACAAGAAATCCTTACCCATGTGGGGACTCGATCAGTCCTGCCTATACCCTGATGCGTTTTGCTCTTTGGGCTTCCTCAGGGGGCATTATAGAATGCTGTAGATTACCCCCTGAAAGGCAGTGGCCGCAGCTTATTGCGGAAAAACGAGCTGACAGGTTCCCTTTAAAAGTTAAGAGGTGTTTTCAATTCTGTGACTTCTCTTTATTGCCATTATTATGCTAAACTTTTTTGGGTAAGAAGTGGGGGGAGAGGGTGATCGTATATGGCCTCATCCTACAGAGCCTTATGATTTCTTTGTACGCCTCCCAATATGTATACTTTGTAAAATTTACTATGCGTATTAGTGACATTAAAAAATATTTTCCACTAGGACATACCCTTCAACATTATCTTCTCTTAGTTTATTTTCTACTGTATTTGATTATATTAAAATTTTACATTTAAAAAATATTAACAAATTTCTTAATATAAATATTAATGAAAATAATATTATAATGCACATTCACACACACATGAGTTGCCTGTTTATCTGGTAACAAAATATGATGACATCTAATAAACAATCAAAGGCAACATGATATACTATGTGGTAAGAGATCCAGCACACGTGAATAGATAAAATCAATGTTTATTTCAAAATTGTTCAAAAAAATCTTCAGTAATGTATGTTACATAAAAAAATTAGGCAAAAATGTTCAAAATACATCGGAGTTATTACGTATTTAGAACCTTTGCACTTAGTTCTTAGCCAAAGCTAAGATTGTGGGAGAAAGATGGGGACTCTTAAAGGGAATCTGTCACCCTAAATTGGCGGGATATTTAAATGATGGCAGTCAGGTCAGATGGGCGGTGTTTTGGGTACTTGCCTTAAAATGTTGTTCGCCGCTGTCTCCATTATTTCTGGGAATTGTAGTCGTTGCCCTCCATGTAACGCGCCTGCGCATTGCAATCTTGAATTGCGCACGCGCAGTATGCTTTGCCCGCAGATTGCAATGCGCAGGCGCGTTATATGGGAGGGCAACGACTACAATTCCCAGAAATAATGGACACAGCGGCGAACAACATGTTAAGGCAAGTGCCCAAAACACCACCCATCTGACCTGACTGCCATCATTTAAATATCCCGCCAATTTAGGGTGACAGATTCCCTTTAATGACTAAGAACCTAGGAGTTCAATGTTTCAAAATGCATAATAAATCCTGTGTCTTATACACGTTTGGCCTATTATTGGTATGGAAAATACACTTATTACGATGCTTTTAACAATTATGAAATAAACATTGGTTTTATCCATTCACGTGTGCTGGATCCTTACCCACCTTGCTAACATACTCTATATATTTGTACAGTATATATCTGGCTTTGTCTAGGGAATAAGCAGCAAAAATTGCTAATAAGAAATAAAATGAAAATAAAAATATTTAAACATTGAAATGCTTCCTCAAATATTTTTTATGACACTGTGGACAGGGGGAGCACAATGTGAAAAATAAATGAATAAGCAAAGAATAAATTAAAAAATACAAAAATAACTAAAAAAATTAAATAAAAATACTACTGTCAATACAATTTTTTTTACTAGCCCTACCCCATTAAAATGTGTTTGATATATAAAAATAAATGTTACAGAATGGAGAACAACTTTTTAACTGTATTTTAGTGGTCTTGGGAAAAACAGACACTTATTTGCCAGATATCACAAAAAGTAGATAGAGAATATAACACTATGAGTGTTGAAGTACACAAATGTAGAGTGAACCTAGCTGTCTAGTACATGTTTATAATGACCAAATCATCAGCTGCTGTTGAAGATGAACATCTACAAGTAGATATAAAAAAAATCTGAAAGTAAAGTCAGATTCACACATGTTCCCATCTAAGAGAACAGGAAAGATTTTTTTCTCAGCTTTCATCCTAGTTGCATTTTAGGCTAGTTTCACATTAGCATTGCACTGACCTGCGTCGGTCAGCGCACAGCCGACACTAAGCTCCACCCTGGCCATGTCCCCTCCCGATCGCTCCACCTATGCGAGCATGATGCTGCATTCAACATGCATACCCTATCTTTAGCATTGGGTACACAGGTCATTCGCAGGTATGCGTTTGCCAGCGCATGCGTCCTTTTGACGGTGTGCCGAGTGCACCAAAATGCAACACGGTGCATTGGGCGCAGGTCAGTGCATGCGCTGGCAAATGCATACCTGTGCACGACCTGCGTACGACCTGCGAACCCAATGCTAAAGATAGGGTGCGCAGGTCGCATGCAGCGTCATGCGCCCATAGGCGGAGTGATCTTGAGGAGGCGCTGCCGGGGCGGAGCTTAGTGGTGACCGTGCGCAGACTGACGCAGGTCGTTCAAACGCTGGTGTGAAACCAGCCTAAGTTGCACCCTAGTTGCATAAGTTTTTTTTGTCATCCATTTTTTCATGAAGTAGATAGACAACTTTTTTCATCCATTGACATTTTCTTATATGTTAGTTAAGGTTGATGAAACTAATATTGAATTCTGAAGAAATAAGTGTATATCTTCTTAGTTTCATTCGTATCTCAAAACCGATGAGAATATTACATGTTCTGAGTATCGCTACCTGAAAATATGGACCTATTTATAAAACTGATGCATGTATGGCTCAATGAAACTCTGTGGGTTTCTTCTTCGATTTTCCTCTATGGGTCAGTGTCCTGCTCAAGAAAAAAAAGTGGCACAGTAGGACTTATCATCTGAATGTATGGATGAAGCTTTAGATGTTTTTCATAAAAATGTTATGGTGCTCTCAAAGGTTATGAAAATTTATAAAGTATACCTTCAGTAGAAAAAAATACTGTATTCTAGAATGAGTGACTGCCTGCATGAATACCAAACTGATGCAGTATTTGTAAGCCAAGATTAGAAGTAGAAAACCAGAAGTAGAAGAGAGCCAAACCTTCTGTATTTTGATGTTACACATTATTGACACGTGATTAAAAGAGGTACATGGTATTTCAAATATTTTCCTTTTTTTAATAGTTGTAGAAAAAATTTACTGCACTGGTAAATATGTAAATTTTCTTATCTATGACACACAAAATGGCTTTTATAAAGCATTACGTAAAAAAAACTGAATCTGGGTGTTAACTTTACAAAAATTTTTGAAATTGCAATTTTTGAACTATGTGATTCTTACTTATACTTTCTTTTAGATATCCATGATCCAAATAATAAGAAACCAGTTATGGTTTACATCCATGGAGGTTCCTACATGGAGGGTACTGGAAACATGATTGATGGAAGTATACTTGCAAGTCATGGAAATGTCATTGTCATTACAGTCAACTACAGATTAGGTATTCTTGGTAAGTCAACCATTATTATACTCTCATATTTTCTGATAATTCTTTTTGTCCTCTAAAATTAATGCTGATTTTTTTTTAGTAAGGATTCTACAAAATACATTTAATCTTTCACTGAATGTATAAATATACACAAAGAACAACAGTCATGAAGGTAAACTTGTTCTGGTGTCTCAGTCCATTTTTCAATAGGTAGTTCATAATAAGCTGTTAGAATCTTTCTTAGTAATTGAATGACAAGTGAAATATGTCCTTGAATTGTGCCATAAAACCTCAAGACAAGCAGCACGACAAATACAGTTCTTTGGAGCTCTTGACGTCAACATTCCAGACTAAATGGTTCATTTTGGGTTTTCTGCATTAAATAAGATGAGAAGTATAGTATAACTAAAAGTGAACATAATATTAATCACAACAATCACAACACAACATTAATCACAACATAAATATAAGCATTGGAAAATACCTGTATTAATTTTATTGCAATGAGCAGTATAACCAGACTACAATCTGCAGACAACAGTGGAACCATTTTATTCAAATTGTTGACAAGTTCTACTAAACATAATGATGAATGGCTATTACGAGAGCTAACATATATCCAAATGGAGAAAATTTTGGCAAATTAAGTCCTTTCCTGGTTCAGGACCAAAATGAGCACAAGTGACAAAAGTGGTGTAGCAGAAAATCACAGAATGACTTCATTTTGACAAAACCGTAAGTAAATGCATATGTTTTTGATGAGGAAGTTAACATCAGTTAACACTTTTACTACTATTTTGCTAAAACTTTTACTACATTTGCAGGAGTATTGCAGCAAAATGTTTGGTTTACCAAAGGGCTTTATTTGTGTGAGTCTCTGCCACTGCAATGATGCAGTCCTGTATCTGACTTCTTTATCCTTACCAACCCATATAAATGAACCCTTACAAAACACAGTGAGTGCCTTTATGTAACATACTATTTTTAGTAAAAATTTAATTGGAATTGTATAAATGTTCTAACATCTTGGTTTTTAAAGTATGCAAAGCACAGAAGTTCCAGGCAGTTGTGATTTGTTCTTGCCTACGAGTGTTATTTACCGCTTAATAGCCAACCTAGTTTAAGGGCTGAGCATTTTTTTTTTAAGTAGTTGCATCCTTGTAGCCAAAACTAAAACATTGTTAAGAACAATTTCTCACGATTTAAATTCAGTACATTTTTGCAATATGTTAGTGAAACCCTAGTCAGGTTGATAAGTATTACAAGACTAATAAGTGTCCACAAATAGACACAAACATCTACCGAAGGAACCAATGTGATATTATTCAAAACTACTCATTGTGTGCTCCTCATCTGGAGATATGTCAAACCAATATCAAGTTCTAAGATGGCTTTTTTTCAGATGATTTGTAATTTTCATTGGGATAATTTTTGTATGTATACGAGAGACCGGAATCTTTTGAAATTTGAACTTGCAAGTTTTGCCGAATTTTCCCAGGATGTTATTATTTCCTGTCAATTCAAAGTAATCCATAGACTACAATTAGTCTGAAAAGATGTGTATGGAACCCTGAGGTGTCCTAGAACTGTTTCCAACCCTTTTATAACTCTTAAATGCAAACACAACCTTTGTAAAGTTAACGTGTCCTCAAAATAAATGTTTTTTTTGTGAATGGATAATAAAAGGTGGAATTCTGGAGACAATTCTTAACTATGAAAAAGGAGCAACTAAAAAATGTCAAGTACAAAAGAAAACATTTGCAATAGGACTCAGTATTGATGCTTATGGTATTTGTTTTGATGCTATTGGTATTGATTTATTTCAAATTAGACAAAATTAACAGGTATGCAAAAAGTCAGTACTGTTTATGACATATAAACCTTGTTAATCAGTCACAGAGTTAAATGTTTTCTTTCTTCTTATCAATTATATTTGTATTACTCTCTTTTCCTCAAGCATTAAATTTTTTTAATTCTGTGCCAGCATAGTTTGTTTAGTGTTTATGGTTTTCTTTACCAAATCCTATAACTAAGTGCTGTAAACTGTGATACCCTCTTTTCCCTATTCAATACAAAATGTCTGTTGCATTTCTTGCTTCAGCTTTTATATAGACAATGATAGGCTTGGTGATTTATGCAAATTGAGTAATAAATTATTCGATTTCACCAGGTTATTTCATTAAACTTTTTTTTACCTAATTTAATTTAAAGTACGAAATTTAAAGCTGTGATTCAGTCAGCTGATTACAAAAATAATACTAGAGTCTACAATCTAATTATTCATCTCAAAAACACATATACATTCTGTAGACAAATTTATAGAAAGACAATTTTAGTTTATGTATATTCTACCATTAAGGATAATCTATTTTAGGAGAAAATAGTTTTGCTTGCTTCTGGGAAAGTTCATCATGTACTGGGATTGTTCATCATGTGCATTTTAAAGAGAATTAAAAACTAAACAAGTTACGTCTACATGCTTATAGTTTGCTTACACAGATACTGTAATAATAGGCAGGCATTATCATGCTTCCACAAGCCGAATTACTTGTAACCATATATTTATCAGCACTAGAATAATATAGAAAATATACACAAGCTGATAATATAACTGAAAGTGTTATTCCTAAATTATTAAAATACTTCCAATCAACAATATAGGAACTTTTTGATCATTGGGTGTCCAAACCCCCTCATGCTCGACATCCACCCCATATATTGTCTATGGGATTAACAAAGAAAGCCAAGGTATGTTTAAACATTTCTCTTGAGAAAATGTAAACCATTTACGCTAACTTAACTTAAGTTCCATGCAGGGTTTGGCTAGCAATTTTTGGCCTGGGGCAATACAAAGGCACTGGCCTTTAGTAGCATGGCAAAACTTCAATCTTGGGTCTCATGTAGCACTCAGTTTGAAATTAATCACAAATAGTTTAATTATTGTTATTGTCTGCACAATTTTAATAAAATAATTCAGCTACAAACAATAACCATACAATTTATACTTGATTTCTCATTTTACATAGAAAGATGTTATGATTAAAAACAAATCAGTCAGCAGGTAAATTACAGGATTTGTCATGTTGGCAGTGTTAAACTGATTAAATGATATCTGGCATGAAGAAATACATCTTGTGGTTCTTGTGTAAGCAGTGTTAGAAGTTTTCAGTTAATGATATGCCCGTGCTCTGGGGCGGGACTCTAGGCAGAGTCCTATCTTCCTGCTCTAAGCCAGAGAAACCAAGAAAAGATCTTCCTGCAGGCCTCCTCAAAGCACAAACATGTTCCTCATCATAGAAACAGAGAAAGACAAACTGTTTGTGCTTTAGGGGGGCCTGTGGGCAGGTCTTTCCATGTTTTCTCTGGCTTAGAGCAGAAATATAAGATTCTGACTACAGTCCCCCCCAGAGCACAAGAAAATCATTAACTGAAAACTTCTAACACTGATTACAAATGTACCAAAAGACAGATTTCTTCACCCCAGGAATCTTTCTAATCAGTTTAACACTGCCAACCTGACAATGCCTGTAGTTTACTCAGCAAAATCCTGCTGACAGGTTCGCTTTAAGGCCTGTATGTTTACAATCACATAGACACTTGTAGTAATAATTCCCCCTCATAGCATAATAAAAATTCATCCCTCTGATTATAATTTTACACCTTCTTTCAGTGATCACCCATAGTATACATGACCATGGGGACTGCAAAACCCCATACTCAATAAAGAGAAAGTATACATACTCAGCCTATGCTCCACACATTTGTCTATGCAATTACCGTGTGCATTGAAAGAGAAAAAAAAAGGAATAAGCCTCACCATGTATTATATAGTTGGTTATCTTAAATGATACAGTCCGGATCCAAATCCGATTGACCATCGGATAAGTACGAAAAAAGAAAAACTGCATCAACAGGTTGAATTTTTTTAAAATAAAAATTGTATTTTATTTCACTCCATTAAAAAATTGTCCAGACAGATTTAAAAAAAGTCCAACATGAGACGTGATTCTGGCCTTAGCCCTTAGTTGTAGAATATGGCCATGTCACAACAACGGAAGTTATATATAGGAGTACAACCTCCTGTGACATCACAATATAATTAACATTAAAAAAGAAAAATAAATTTACATTGATAATATATATGAAACATACATAAATGAAACAATATGATAACAAAATATTCAAATCATAATAAACTAAAGAGAAAAATTAATAATATATACATCAATTAATTCACTTACATAATAAGTGAATGCTAGCAATAGAACTAATTGCTTCAGCAACTTGGACTTGAGGAAAGAGTAGATGTGCTACTAATTTCAGGAGAAATCGCAAACCGCAAAGCAACACCCGACACATTTAATTAAAAACGTAAAAGCGCAAGCTGGAACAATGGCACAAGTAACAATTGCAATGCTGAAAAAATAAAAATAAATGAATCAGTATGTTAATGAATAAAGTGCAAAAGCAGAGAAAAACAGATTCGGCACTGCGGCACCACCGTTGTCTCTTAAACAAATTTAAAGAGACCAGGGAACGGGTGCTCAATCCTGTGTAAATATATTGCACAGTGAAAGAAAAAAGTTAGGCACTCACTGTTACCAAAGTGGAAGTCTTTATTTCATGGATATATGGAGATGATATTTTTAAGCAAATTTTGTGAAAAGGTCACAGATGTATTGCACAAAGAGGTAAATCATTAGGTGATTATTTGTCACCAAGCCTCTTTTTAACCAACATGACCACCACTAACACCACATAGTTAGCTACGTAAGGATTTTTCAAGTATGCAAGCAATAAATGCAGTGTTCACAAATATGCAGTTAGGACACAATGCATTAATGACCAATATTGTATTAAAACATTAATGAACTATAACACGCAATATGTTGTCTATTGCATTTATTGTGATATTTGTAATATTAATTATGTAGGCTGTACCAGCCGCAAATTAAAAAAAAGAATATCGGAACAAATCCAAAACATCAATAATGGCAATGCAACATATTCTGGAGCTATTAAACATTTTGCTGAAATGCATGGCAGCAACCTTAGTAGCTTTTGTTTCTTTGCTATAGAAAAAGTTTCTCACCCGTCAGAGGTGGCTGGGGGAAGATTTTTTTAGCCAGAGTGGCCCAAAAACAATGGTCCCTTTCTAGGCTATTAATTTCTGCCCTCAGTCACTGGCTTTCCCTCTCTGGCGGAGAAAATTGCGCGGGAGCCCACGCAAGTTGTTCCGTTTATTAATCCTTTAATGTAACATCAACAGCTCCAAAATTTTGCACACATACACTATTAATAATATTAGTGAGGGACATATATAAATCTAACAGATATGCAATGGTTTACTGTATGTAAACCATGTCTCATTTCCTGTCAGGTTCTGATTTTATAGATGCCGACAATTGAATTTTCACCTATTCTGCTGTATATTTCTCTATGAAATATAAATATATATAATATGTGTGTCAATGGTATATATATATATAAATATATATATATATATATCTATACTATGTGTATACATGTATTCTATCTATTCTATTTTAACCTGTCAGTGTGATTTTACAGTATAGGGCAATGAATTGACGGCTTTTCTAAGGACACCAGTCCGTACTTCTCACAAGTCACACTGATGGTCCGTGTGGTGTGTGAGTTTTTCTCATACCCATAGACATGCATTGGTGATTCTCAGCCGATATACGGTGCAAATCGCAGCATGCAGTGATTTCACTCGCACGTATAATACGGCAGAGAAATAAAACTTTGATGGGAGCTGCCCCACAGCTTAATACTGGTCCGAGTGCTATGCGATTTTTTCTTTCATAGCACTCGTCAGTATTTCTCCCTAGTGTGACTCTGGCCTTAAAGTGAAACCTTGGTTGATGAAATCCATCTTGTTTTTGTTTAATATTTATTTTCCATTTTGAGTTAATGATATGCTCGTGCTCTGGGGTGGCCTGTGGGGGGAGAGGCTTTATGTGGTGCTCTAACGAGCTATTCATCTGTATAGCTTCTGACAGGTCACTGATCGCTCAGTGATCTGCCCCCTATTTTACATACTGAATTTTATATATATTGAAAAAAAAATCATCTTCAGCATGCAGGCTGCAGCGGCGCCTGTGCTGCAGTATAATTGCACGTATAATGTGCATTTAATTCTTTAAAATATGTATCAAAATGGTATCTGCTGTACCTGCACAGTAACAACTATCAGCGATCAGGCATAGCCAGCGCCATTTTAAGACACTTTTTTTTATAAATTTATTTATAGCGTCAAATAAAATTATAAAATGCACATTATACATGTGAACAGGCTGCAGTGCAGGCGCCTCTGCCACCTCCTGCCTGCTGAAGGTGATTTTTTTTATCAATATATATAATATTCATTATGTAAAATAGAGAACAGGTCACTGAGGGATCAGTGATCTGTCAGAAGCCATACAGTTGAATAGAAACACGCCAATGCACAGCAAATAGGTTCCTGTCCCACTTTGCAGGGAGGTACAGTTCACCACTTCTGAAGCCAGAGCAGTGTGAACAGATTTATGGTTGGATAGCAGGCAATGCTTCCAGCATCCTTGGCATCACCACCAGTTTTCCATACAATCCAGTCTCACCAGTCTGTATCACTTAATCCTCACTTTTATACTCCTTCCTCCCACCATGATGAGTCCCAGGAGACCATTGATCCTACACTTAAACACTCCGAGGAGCTCTTAACAACATCATTTCTTGATTGTGGCCTCTCAGGCTGAATGTTCCAAAAGCGTCAGCGGGATTTGAACCTGGATCTGAGGCATCAGTGGTCCCATCCAGGTCAGATGCTGCTTAGCTTCACCGTCAATCCCAACGCCTAGCCAGTACAAGAGAGTACAAGCTGTCTCCAGGGTCTTTGTTAATAGTAGCCTTAAGCATAGGTTACAGAAGGAGACAGGGCTGTTTTAGCCTAAGTCCAGAAATGCCTGCACTGAGCATGTCCTTGACATGGCGAACCGTGATTGGTGGTTAACGTCAGCTGATCCTCTGACCTGGCACCCCCTGATTGGTCACGGATGACATCATCGGTGATGCAATTGACAAGATGGCTGGGGCGGAGCTTAGCCCTTAAATAGCTTGTCTGTCCGCGGCACGGCACGGTCAGATCATACTAAAATAGGTAGTGCTCATGTGTGGATGTACCAGAATCTGGGCTCCACGTGCTCTCTAGCTTTGCTCTCTGGGACCCGCCGATGCCAGAGTCTGCTCGGCTAATTAGCATAGGTCCTTCAGGCAGGTTTAGCTTAGCAGGTAGCCAATGTGATGCAGTCTTGCTACGAATATAGGGTAGCTATACACCCTGAGCAGACTGCGGGGCGCGTAACCTGTAGCCAATGTGGCGCAGTCTTGCTACAAATATAGGGTAGCCATACACCCTGAGCAGACTGCGGGGCACGTTATCTGGGCATCACCTGCCAAGCTGAACAGAGAGCTGCTCAGTCCGGTCTCATGCCGGGTGGTAGCATGTACGCCTGGCGCTAGTCGCACGCACTTCCTAGCGGCTGGCACGTAACTTCTTTGCAGTCAACAGGGCTACATCTATACCAGCTTGCAGCACATAGTGCAAACCTAATATCTGGCAAGTGGCTTCTGTGCCATTAATAGTGTTACATCTACGCCAGTCGATAGCATATCTCCCGTAACGTTAATGGAGATAGTGCCAATTCTACATCTCCCCTAGTGTGAAGTAACACAGGTGAGATCTTATTTAATCCTTTAGTTGTCAGTTGTTACCCTGTTACCCAAAGGGTGTATGGCAGCAGTGACATAAACTGCATCGCGGACCCCGGGTTTGGTTGCAATCCATTATATATTAAAGTTGTTGCAACCGAGCTTATAACAGTATCTGACCGCCAGGGTCTAGCCGACCATGGCTGACAACCAGCAGCTGCAGCGCTACGTTCAGCAACTAGAGGCCAGACTTAGGTCTCTGGAGCAGGACCCTCCGGTTGCTGATCTCACTTCTGTAGCTACTCAGGCAGCCCCACAAGCAGCAAGTATTGTGAATAATGCTGAGATAGCTGCTAAAATTTCTTTACCCTGTTTTGCTCTCCCAGAAAAATTTTCTGATGACAGCAGTTCCTGCAGAGGATTTATCAATCAATGCTCCATTCAGCTGGAAATTATGGAGGCACGGTTCCCCTCCAAAAGGGCTAAAGTGGATTTTGTCGTATCTCTACTTACCCGCATAGCCTTGGAGTGGGCTACTCCTCTATGGGAAGGGAATGATCCGGTAGTGGCGAATGCGGGTCTCTTTCTTAGAACCCTAAATAGTGTATTCCTCGGTCCTCAGGTTACACATGATACGGCTCTTAAGTTTCTTACATTAGTACAGGGTTCGACCACGACCAGTCACTATGCCGTCCAGTTCAGAACATTAGCAGCAGAACTGGATTGGTCTGAACCATCGCTAATACCGCTGTTCTGGAAGGGTCTGGCTGGGCATATAAAAGATGCTCTAGCCACCAGGAAGATTCCAACATCTCTGGAAGAGTTAATGACTCTTGCCAACCGAATAGACTTACATCATGCAGAAAGCAAGTTGGAGCTGGAGGTCTCTAAACCTCGGTTCCAGTTGGCACCGTCATTTTCTAAACCTCTATCCGAACCCGCAGTTCCTGACACGGAACCTGAGCCTATGGCTATATCTCTAACTAGGAAATGGTCCCCTCATTCCCATCCTACACATCTCTTGGAGTACCCCAGTAATAAGGGTTCCAAGCAGGCGGAGGAACGAGAGTGTCTAACCACCATTAGAGGAGGTGTGTTAGATTCAGGGACCTCTACCTCCAAACTAATATATGAGGTAACGTTGCTCTTCGAAGCAACTGCGGTTTCTGCCAAGGCGTGGGTGGACTCTGGGGCAGATGGCAATTTTTTGTTGTAAACCTGTGCCCAGAGACATGCCATTCCTATGGAGTTACTGCCCAAAATAATGAACATTAAGGTAGTCAACGGTTCACTGCTAGACACGCAAATAACCCACCGGTCGATTCCCCTTACGATGTCATTTCCTCAGGGTCACAGGGAGGATATTTATTTTCTCATTATTCCCAGTGGATCGGATGAGGTGCTATTAGGCCTTCCATGGCTACGTTGTCACAATCCACATATTAACTGGAACACGGGGGAAATTAATTTCAGGGGTGAGAATGGTGTTTCTCAGCGTATGATTGCTTCGACCTGGAAGGTAGTCTCAGAGCCGTCTGTTGACTTGGTCGCTCGTCCTGAGCATTCCAAAAAGGCTGCTGAAACTTTGCCTTCCCACCAACCGTATGACCGTCCAATTGATTTGGTCCCCGGCTCAGAGCCTCTTCGCGGTAGGGTTTATTCCCTGCCTGCAGATACGACCGAGGACGGTACCGAGCCCAAAAATGTCATGCCTTGTGGGGATATGTGGACTGTGGGACCTATGACCTTAGACCAGGTCCCTCCCGGGAAGATGTTCGTTCCTCCTAAATTATAAAATAAGGTGCTCTCTTTGGCACATGCCCCTAAAACCGGAGGTCATTTTGGAGTCAAACGTACCACTAAGTTTCTCAAACGGTCGTATTGGTGGCCTCGGTTGCCTCAGGACGTCAAAAAATATGTCCTATCTTGTCCTTTTGTGCGAGAGAGAAATCATCCCATCAGAGACAGTCGGTTGACAATTATCTCTGTCCAGGCCCCGTATTATCCCCGGGCGACAAGGCCGGTCTCGCGACTCGCAATATTAGAGGAAGCGGGGAATCTGCAAAATTCCTTCATTTTATGGGTCCTTTCAAAATTTTGGATCATATTCATGCCCCCCAGCTCATTGAGCATCAGGTGGGGGAGAATGTTAGGCGTCTTGCAACGGCTGGATTTGAACCTGGATCTGGAGCATCAGTGGTCCCCTATCCAGGTCTCAGCCAGGGCAGATGCTGCTTAGCTTCACTGTGGATCCCAATGCCTAGCCAGTACAAAAGTGTACAAGCTGTCTCCAAAGTCTTTGTTAATAGTAGCCTTAAGCATAGGTTACAGAAGGAGACAGGGCGATTTTAGCCTAAGTCCAGAAATGCCTGCACTGAGCATGTTCGTGACATGGTGAACCGTGATTGGTGGTTAACGTCAGCTGATCCTCTGACCTGGCACGCCTGATTGGTCACGGATGACGTCATCGGTGATGCGATTGACGAGATGGCTGAGGCAGAGCTTAGCCCTTAAATAGCTTGTATGTCCATGGTGCCGTCAGATTATACTAACATAGGTAGTGCTCATGTATGGATGTACCAGAATCTGGGCTCCACATGCTCTCTAGCTTTGCTCTCTGGTACCTGCCGATGCAAGTGTCCGCTCGGCTATTAGCACAGGTCCTTCAGGCAGGTTTAACTTATGCCAGGCAGGTAGCCAATGTGACGCAGTCTTGCTACGAATATAGGGTAGCTATACAACCTGAGCAGACTGCGAGGCGCGTAACCTGTAGCCAATGTGGCGCAGTCTTGCTACGAATATAGTGCAGCACATACGCCTGGCGCTAGTCGCACTCACTTTCTAGCGGCTGGCACGTAGCTTCTCTGCAGTCAACAGGGCTACGTCTATACCAGCTTGCAGCACATAGTGCAAACCTAATATCTGGCAAGTGACTTCTGTGCCATTAACAGGGCTACATCTACGCCAGTCGATAGCACATCTCCCGTGATGTTAATGGAGATAGTGTCAATTCTACTTCTCCCCTAGTATGAAGTAACACAGGCGAGATCTAATTTAATCCTTTAGTTGTCAGTTGTTACCCTGTTACCCAAAGGATGTTCGGCAGCAGTGACATAAACTGCATCGCGGACCCGGGTTCTGTTGCAATCCATTACATATTAAAGTTGTTGCAACCGAGCTCATAACAGTCAGAATGACATGCAGTTTAGTAAACGTAGAACAGCCACGACCACAAGAAGATGATGGTGGGGAACAGCAAATTTAGTCTGATGAGGAAGGTGATGATCACATACAGTTGCCGATAAGTCAAGTTGATGTTCAGTCACCAAGTCAAGAGGACCATGGTGCGCCAGTGGAAGTCAAGGTGATGGATGACAAACTCACTGACCCAACCTGGGAATTTGACATGCAGAATAAAGCCAAAAGCACTGAAAAAGAATACTCGGAAGCACCGAAACAGGCAGAAAGAGGCAGTGGGGTGACCATAGGGAGAAGGCGGGCAACTGTTCCGCAGGGCATAATAATAATAATCTTTATTTATATAGCGCCAACATATTCCGCAGCACTTTACAATTTAACAGTTTCAAATGCAAGTCATAAGTAACAACGTTAACAATACAATAATTAAAGCAAAATAAGACGACCCTGCTCGTGAGAGATTACAATCTACAATGAGGTGGGGAGATACAAAGTACAGGAGCTTATTTACAATGATGTATTTGCAATGATGGTCCAGCCATCTTGAGGGAGTGGGGGAAAGATAGAGATAGTGAATGGGCTACACACACACATAAAATGACTTTGATTGCGGAACGTGATAGGCCGCTCCGAACAAATGTGTTTTGAGGGAGCGCCTAAAACTATGCAAATTGTGGATGGTCTTAATTTCTTGGGGTACAGCGAAGGAGAAGCCTTGGAGTCGGGAGTGGGAAGTACGGATTAGTGAGAAGGTTAGTCGAAAGTCATTTGCAGAGCGCAGCGGTCGGTTTGGCCGATAGACAGAAATAAGGGAGGAGATATAAGGGGGTGTCACACTGTGGAGAGCTTTGTGGGTGAGAACAAGTACTTTGAATTGGATCCTATAATGAAAGGGCAGCCGGTGTAATGACTGGTGAAGAGCAAATGCTTCTGAATACCAATTAGCTAGATGGACGACCCTGGCTGCTCCATTAAGGATAGACTGGAGAGGGGAAAGTCGAGTGAGGGGGAGGCCAATTAATAGAGCATTGCAATAGTCCAGAGGGGAATGGATCAAGGTGACAGTGAAAGATTTTGCTGTTTCCATGGTGAGAAAAGGGCGGATTCTAGATATGTTCTTTAGGTGTAAGCAGCATGAGCGGGCAAGAGATTGTATATGGGATGTGAAGGTGAGATTGGTGTCAAACGTAAAACCCAGACAGCGTGCCCGCTGCTGGGGTGTTATTATGGTGCCACCCACGGAGAGGGAAATGTCAGATTTAAGGAGGTTAGTAGATGGAGGGCACAGAAGAAGTTCAGTTTTGGAGACTGGAGAGGTTGAGTTTCAGATAGAGAGCGGAAATGATGTGGGAGACTGCCGACAGTCACTGGCATTCTGTAGTACAGCAGGGTAAGGTCAGGGGATGATGTGTAAAGCTGTTTGTCATTGGCATAAAGATGGTACTGAATCCAAATCTGCTGATGGTCTGTCCAATTGGATCAACACTCCTGAATTTTTCAATCAAAGATGTAGGTGTTCCCCAGTCTTGCACTTTTTCAAAGAGATTTCTGGGACAAAAAAAGAGCCTCATCCCCATCAGCATGATCAGGCACATGTCATCTAAGCAACCAATTCGGTGCACCGAACTCTTGAGTCCACAATTGGTGCCAGCAGTTGACACTACTGCCTCTTCCCTGTTTCAGGTGCTTCCCAATCCCCTTTCCATGAGACTGGCACAGATGCCTCCCACCCTGCAACTGTCCCTGCATATTCTGATGCATCACCTTGGAGCAGTTCCAAATTCTTGTTAAAGCACAGCGTTCAGCTGTCCCTTTCCTTAGGCCTTGGAAAGAAATATAAAGTTTCCAGCCACCCACCCACAGGCCCAAATGCTAAACAGGCACATTTCTAGGCTACTTTCTGTGGAAATATTGGAGTGTAGGCTTTTTGCTGACAAGGAGGATGTACTCTGACTCCCTTGATACTCGGTCCCCAGCCACAACTTTTTCTCCCTGTGTGGAAACCCAATGCGATTGCTGAGAATGTCCACTTAATGACCAACATGTGGAGATGTGCTGTGTAAACATTGTGGAGGCTAGGGCCAGGTTCCACCCTGGCATAATGCATGTTGTCTCAACGCCAAGGATTGCTGACCTTACGTCTAACAGGTTTTCCTCAACCTCCTACATCAGTCCCAGCACCCTTTCTGCTCTTTATGATTCTCCATCTCCAATGTGATATCTCAGAGCATGTTGTCAATGTTAGCCGGAAGCGCTGCAGCATTGCCTCATCGAAGCGGCAACAAGCTCTACTGAAGCTAATTTGTCTTGGAGACAAACCGAACACCATGGCAAAGATTAACAGACCAGACAGATATGTGGCTTTTGCCACTGAACTTTCAGCCAGGCATGATCGTGTATGATAATGGGTGTAACCTGGTGGCAGAGTTGAAGTTTTTCAAGCTCACACAATTACCATGCATGGCCCATGTCCTCAACTTGATAGATCAGAGGTCCTGAAAACATACCAAGATTTGCCAGAGCTTCAGGTCAAGGTACGCTGCATCAGCCCATTTCCAAAAGTTGACTACAGCTGCCACCGCTCGGGCAGTACTGCAGCAGCACATACAAGTGCCAGATCACCGGCACATTGCACATGCTGTCAAGGCTTTATGAGCAGCAGTGGACAGTTGTTGAGCACAAGCTGCAACATGCCCGTCGGTATTCTGGTCAGCCTAACAACTAAAGAGTGGGCATGGATGCCTGACTCTTTTCAGTTCTCCAATACTTTGAGACATGGATGCCTGACTTTTTTCAGTTCTCCAATACTTTGAATAATCTACTAAGATGGTGAGCGGTGATGACGCTACAGTCAGTGCAACAATCCCACTTGTGTGCCTACTTATCAGTCACTGCTCCCAATTAAACATGAACCTTTGCATGTGGACCAGGGGACATGGTGGAAGACATGAGATAGGGCGATATCCAGCCAGCCTCATCTCATCTGCTCAGCGTGGATTGTGTAACAATGTGGAGGTGGAGGCTGAGGAGAAGGAGGAGTAACAGGAGCAGGTGGCTAGAGCATCAGAAGTAAGTACCAACACAAGCTTAACCCTATCTCTTCTACATGAATTGGATGAGGAGGGGAATAATGATGAAGAGATGGAGTAGGAGATGGAGAATAGTCATTATGGTGGAGACAGGGAAATTTTGGCTGTAATGTTGTTGGCACATGTGGCATACTTTATGTATCGCTGCCTTTCCCATGACCATCTGGTTACATTCATCTTGACCAAAAAAGCGTATTGGTTGTTCTTCCTGCTAGACCCACACTACAAGGAGAACACTATTGTTCTCAGCAGCGATCTGGGAGTCAGAGATGCTTACAGGGGTCTTCCCCAACCTGTTATCATTCTATTCAGCACTTTTTCCATCCATTTCAACATTTTCACTGCCCTCCAGACCTCCTTGTAGGGTCTGCCGGAAAAATACTCTGATTTCCAATTGACTCCCATTATATTCATAACTGTAAACAAGAATCCAAGCATTAGTAGTGAGTATAGTATAGCATTTTAGTGCTCACTCATTTTTAGTGCTTAGCCTTTTATTATCAGAAGAAAAGCCTTTATATTTAGCGCTGTTTACATTTTAGAATTTGCAAGTGTAAAAGGATTGAAAAGGAAAAATACTATTAGGTATTTCTGCATTATCACTATTTATAAAATGTCACTTAAGAGGTTCTCAACATGGAATGAGCATTAAATATTGAATTGATGGACGTAATTGGATTCTTTGAAAATGCTTACAGGTAAAAGTTAGTGACTGGGACAAATTATCACTTTCTATCCTCTCCATTGTGTTTCTTAATCAAAACTAATGACTTTCATCTAGAGAAAAGTAGAGACTCATTGTTAAGTAATTCATCACAGTGAGATTTGTTTCTCTAATAGTACTGCGCATGACGCAGAGCATTGATTAGAAGACACTTTAATGAGCAGTCTCATATCACATTTATAAAAGAAGAAAAGAAGGGAAACCTTATGAGGGCCAATTTGGTTTTATATTGCATGCTGTGTTTGAAATGGAATACTTGCTGGGTCTGCAATTTAATACTCCCAAAGGGATGTAAACACACAGCACAGAGTAAGTGATAAACCACTCTTTTGACTTTGTGATAGGCTAAACATACAGAGTTGCATCAAATATTAAACAAAAATACTCTTGGGACTAATTCCAATGTGTTCATTGATCTAAGTTGTTAACAACATTTCCAGACTAGACAGTCAACAATCAGAAAACCACCAGCATGGTTTCTACTTAATCCATAGGTTTAAAGCTGTAGTGTAAATAAAAAAATATGCCAAAAACAAAAATTTAATAACCACCATTCAATTTACCAGACTAGCCAACTTATAAAAGATATGGTTTGTTGATTTTATTGTGCATTTTTCAAAAATGATGTGCCAGTGATATTTCACACATTGAGTCTCAAAGAGGTCTATTGATGTCTTGCACTGCCAAGATTTCTTCCCCATAATGCCTTGCAGCTATCACACTACATGGTCTAGAGCAGCTAATCAAAGAATACTATCTAGGGCTATCAAAGATAAAGGCAGCAAAGCAGATACCATTTTAGGATTTCAAGGCCTTGGACTAAAGGCACTGTCACACTTAGCGATCGCACTAGCGATCACGACAACGACACGACCTGGCGAGATCGCTAGTGCGATCGCTATATGATCGCTAGTTAGCTTCCAAACACAAAGATCTCATCAGAGATCAGCGATCTGTATAAACACCTCTGCGGTCGTAGGGAAAACCTAGTCCCACCTGCGACACTGGTGAAGTCGTTTATAAAGGGTGTCACACTCAGCGATTCAGGCTCACCAGCGGGAAACCAACAACCAAAAAATGGCTCAGAGCGATCAACGACATCTCAGCAGGGGCCACATCGCTGCTACATGTCACACACAGCTAAGTCGCTAACGAGATCGCTACTGCGTCATAAAATCGGTGACTCTTTAGCGATCTCGTTAGCGATCTCGCTTAGTGTGACAGTACCTTTAAAGGGGGAAATGCACTAGTCATTATCATCCATAGTGATACAAAGACATAAGTGTGATTGTAGTGTATTACTGCACTGCTGAAGAACACTGAAAATTGGAGTGTTAGTCGGTGTATAATAATGCAAAGGTTGAAATAACAGGGAAGTACAGGACCTGCAGAATCATAGTGACTGTGAATTGCTTGATATGTGATATACTGCAATGCAGCAGCGCTATAATAGACTTTTTTAATATTCTTGATGTGCTGCAAAACAAGGATAGCAAATTAGTATCTAATTTTGTTTAAAAAAATGTGGAAACCAAAGTTTATGTTTTAGAAAACGTGTTCTTGCTGAGATGTGAGATGAATAAGCCATAATCAATATCTTTCATATATCAATATATGAAATATATTTTTAAATATCTTTTTTAGCATTGCCTAAAAGAATAATTTCCACATTGCAGAAATGTAAATACAACTATCTAGCTCACAAAGTGTGTTGTAAAAAAATATATATATTTTGCATTCTTCCTTTAAATAGTGCAAAATTATACCCATACATAACAAAGGAATAAAAAAGGTGTTTGTGCTGCTTTGGGTATTTTGATAGTCCAGTTTAGCAATTGCACATTCCATGACAATGCTGCATTTCTGCATGTCCCTTTCTGGACATAAATCTACATGCAACTACTTAGCAACCTAGTATTTTACAGTTATGGTAAATGATGAGCGCATCTGGCAAAATTCAAATCAATATGTTTGGTGTATTTTCCCAAGAAATTAAATTTATAGATAAATTATTCTCTGAAATTGTAATGTCCCTTATCATGCTTTTAGGTTCCTCTAGAAAATAAACAAAAGAGAGAAGTAAACAACACAGAATGTAAAAAAAATTTAAAAAATCCTTATATTCACTTTACACTCACCTCTCCAGTCCCTACATTCTTCACAATCATTTATCCATTCTTTATCTTATATTCTGATTGCCACCATGAGCCTTGAAATCCCTCTCACGCTAGGCAGGGACTTCTATCTCTTATGAAGCTTGAGAGAATTCTGTGCAGGCGCACAAAAGGTCACAACATTATAATGTCACAGCAGGGATTCATTACTCATGACGGCGATCATGGGATGCAAAAAGGACCGAATAGTGATGTTGAGCAAGGAAGGAGCAAGAGAGAGGAGTGGTAAGGTAAGTATAAGCATTTTTCGATCTTTTAGCCTTTTGTTTGACCCTTTACCATTCCTAACAATGGTGGCCATTTTGCCAAATCCGCACTCAAGCGACTTACAAACATCCACATTTTGGTGAATGGATATTTTTGTAAAATTTGAGTAGTTATTGCACAATTTTTTGTCAAATTGTGGATATACTTAAAAAAAGATAGAATAGATGCATAATAATTTAGCACTACTTAACAGCCATGAGCACCACAACAATCCTAATGGATTTTTATAGCATTCTGTATGATGTTTTTATGCTGAGGGATAAAAGGATTAAAAAAATTAGAATTTCAAAACAATAAACGCCATTTATTTTTGCATATACTATTTAATATTCTATCCTATTTAGAAATCTTACATCTCACAATCATACTTTGATCTGCTTCAGAATTTTGATGCCATGTTTTAACCTCCTTACATTAGTTGTCATGTCACTCTTTTTCATTAGGCGTAATTAATCTACTTAACCAAAAATCTTAAAAGAAATTGAAACTGGGAGATCCTAAAATAAAACATGTTTTTAATATTCAGCTAAGGCAAAACAGACAGCTCGGGCTGATATTAACAGGCTGGAAGGTTCAAGTTTTTTGGCCCCTTCCCAGCCTAATAAGACCAGACATCAGACACCCCAGAAATGGAAAATCCATTATATGCGCCAATTCTTGCACTTAGCCATAACTCTTCCTAATGACCTGATGTGGTGGCAATTAGTGTTATAGTTTTGGGGGCTGATGTCAGCTGTGTAATGTAAGCTGGAATCAAGCCCAAGGATTAGTAATGGAGTGGAATATATCACACATCTTTTTTACTAACACCATATTTAAAAATAAAGACATATACACACAGGAAAAAAAGTTTATTTGAATAAAGATTACCCCACACATTCCCTGATTTATTATTATTATTATTATTATTTTACATTTTTATAGCACCATTTATTCCATGGCGCTTTACATGTTATTATTAACAAATTGTGGGTTCCCACGAAGCCCAGCGATTATCTTCTGCAACCTATGGAGCATCATTCTCACAGTCATGTCTCACAAGCGACGACGTTATTAATGTCATCGCCTATGAGTCATGACCAATAGTGATCAGTGTGTTAGGGTTGGCAGAACGCACTAAATAAAAATAATAATAAAGTGCGTTCGCAACCCGGGGTCCACCGTGCAGAGATGTCAAACTGGTGCTAATGTGGACAATGGTGGAGCAATGTTGTGAGCAAACAATAAATGCACTGAGTTGAACATCACGCAGTGTGAACAAAGAACTAAGTAGCAAGCTCTGTTACTCCACAGAGGCAAGATAGCAGAAGCTCTAGAAGTAATAGCCTGTTAGATTTCACAGGCATACAGCAAGCATGATGCTAGTTGGGGTCCCTGAGTTTAACCCCCAGGAAAGTCTAGGCTGGTGGTTGTGCTCATTCCGTGACACTGCTGTGCTAACTGCACACAGGATGGGAAACATACCTAGCCAAGCGGGAGTTCCCACCTACACTGCCTGACAAAAAATTAAGTCACACACGTGCACACAGAGTGGTAGCATATCCATTTACACTCAAACATACAAATACAAATGATACTAGCACACCAGTGTGTGCTCCTTTGGACCATTTATACACAAGGCTCATGTCCAGCCAGACAGATACTTGCCTGTTGACCAATCTGAAGCTGCCACATCACCAGAGTAGCTGATGTCCGAGCACAAATGAGAAGGCGCCACATCATGGACATGCTCAATAGGGTGAAATCTGGACTTAGGCTCCAGAGCACAATGCTGCACGTGTAAACCAGCAATCACCATTGGCTTAGCTGGAGAGCCAGCAGTAACCACACATACAGCACGAGCCTTGACAAGGTGCTGGGAGCAGAATATGTGCTGAGTAGTGTTGAGCGATACTGCTCGATATCTAAAAATATCGGATCGGAATGGTATCGCCGATATCACTAAAATATCGGCGATACCCGATACCGATACCGGAAGTCCCATGTAAGTCTATGGGAACCAAATATCGACATTAAAAAAAACCCATTCTTGCCTTGTTGGTTAATTGTACATGAAGGAAAACAACAAAGAGTAATATAGAATGTATTGGGGGAGGTTGAGGAGACAATAAAGGCATACATGTTTAACCCAATGCATTGGAATAGCATTAATATATTTTTTTTGGAAATACGTTTGGATTGACGAACAAATTGACAATGTTGTTAACCTTTTTTCTATTTTGGCAAATATGTATGTTTCACAACTTCCATGCTCTTCACCTTTTTAACTTTTGACACACTTTCTCCTTCATAATCTTCAGCAGCATCATCTTTCTCATCAAATTATTCTTCATCTTCACCTTCTTAATCTTCTTCTTAAACTTCTTGCTATACATGTTTTTGTTTACATTACTCATATTGTTATTATTAAACTATTAATCTTCTTCATATTCAAATTCTTCATCTTCTTCCTCTTCATCTTCTTCATCATATTCTTATTTGTGACAGAGATTCCTGTACTTGTAATCTGTAAAAGTATGAATTTTTCATTCTTCCGTTCTTGCTGTCACAAAAGATTTAAATTACAACAGTATTTGTCCGTGTTCAGTTTAGCCTGCAGCAGCAGGCATTTTCCAGGGGCACCACGAGGAGGAACGGACTCACCCCCATACACTGCTTAGTCTTCTTCTGCTTAGAATTTAGAGCATATATTTTGCTCTTCATTTTGGTCTTATACTTCATGTTCTTCTGCTTTTGATCTTCTGCTTATTGTTCTTCTGTCTCTTGTTCTGTATCTTGTAGTTTGTCTTAACCTTCTTTGTCCTGTTGGTGATCTTCTTCTGGGTAATCTTTTATTTTTTCTTTGTGATGGTGTTCAGGCTGGTTGGCTTCATGCTCGTCGTCCTTGTTGTCGTCATCTTCTTCTGGGTGGTCTTTAAGGTCGTCTAATTTCCGAGAACCAGCTGACGTTACTGGAACCCGGACGGGTATCAGATGGAGCAAGAGACAATGGAAGTAACGAGGACCAGCTGACTGTGCTGGAACCCGGAGGGGCAGCAGAAGGAAAAGAGGCAATGTCACAACCGAGTACCAGCTGACGTTACTGTGACACGGTTACTAAGCAGGAGGTACCTGTGCTCCAAAGCACTACCAAGGACCAGCAGACGTTGGTGGAACTCGGATACGGAGATGGAGGCACCTAGGCCAAAGGCACTGGGGAGAACCAGTTGACGGTACTGGACCCCGGACGGTTAGCAGAAGGAAAAGAGGCAATATCACAACCGAGTACCAGCTGACGTTACTGTGACACGGTTACTAAGCAGGAGGTACCTGTGCTCCAAAGCACTACCAAGGACCAGCAGACGTTGGTGGAACTTGGATACGGAGATGGAGGCACCTAGGCCAAAGGCACTGGGGAGAACCAGTTGACGGTACTGGACCCCGGACGGGTAGCAGAAGGAAAAGAGGCAATGTCACAACCGAGTACCAGCTGACGTTACTGTGACACGGTTACTAAGCAGGAGGTACCTGTGCTCCAATGCACTACCAAGGACCAGCAGACGTTGCTGGAACTCGGATACGGAGATGGAGGCACCTAGGCCAAAGGCACTGGGGAGAACCAGTTGACGGTACTGGACCCCGGACGGGTAGCACAACGCACCCATGAAAATGTAAGTTGACAGGACGCAAGCCGTCCGCAGTTACCGAATCACACAGTCCTACAGTGGGTGCTTGTCCTATTGTCACAATGGAAACAGCCTTTATTTACATATCCCATAGCACACATAGGAATCACCTAAACTGCAGGCACCATAGAGTCGGCTAACCCGAATGCAACACGACAGCACAACTTATTGGAGGATAATTGACGTTCACACTGCCAGGAAACAGCTGTCGTGCTGTAACCAGGCTGGCCAGGAGTCAGTACCCCTGCCAATTACTTACGAGCAACAAATGGCGGTGTTGTAGCCCAGGGAGTAGAGTTCAGGTGGTAGAAAGATGAACATAACAGGAGACATGGAAAACGTTGCCAGTTATTTAATCTGAAAACGGACAGGCAAATTCAGGTGAGATCCATGCCTTGTTCATTTTCAGAAAAGTAAGCCGGTCTACATTCTCTGAGGATAGTCACATGCGACGGTCTGTTACTACACCACCTGCAGCACTAAAGACGCGCTCAGATAATACACTGGCAGCAGTGCAAGCCAGCACCTCCAATGCATACTGGCTAAGCTCTAGCCATGTATCCAACTTAGAGACCCAAAATTTGAAAGGGGAAGAGGCATCTGGGAGTACACTTAGAGGGAAAGCCAAGTAGTCTGTCACCATCTTACGGAAACGTTTCTTCCTGGTGACTGCAGCCGTCTCAGATGGTGTAGACCTTGCTGGCGCTGTCACAAAACTTCGCCACATTTGTAACATACAGCTCTTGCCCTGTGCAGAGGCGCTGCTTGTGCTCCCTCTTGTTGTAGAGGTGTCTACACTGCCTCGACGCACAGAGCTGCTTTGTAAAGCAGTAGCAGCAGCAGCTCTCTCGGCTGGAATGTACAACAGTATGGATTGCACCAGTGTGTCTTGGTACTCCTGCATTTTACGGTCCCGGTTCACCGGTGTGATGAGGGTGTGTAAGTTGTCCCGGTAGCGAGGGTCTAGGAGGGTGTACTCCCAATAATCTGACGTGGTGAGAATGTGGGCGATGCGGCGGTCGTTTCTCAGGCACTGAAGCATGAAATCAACCATGTGCTGCAGACTCCCAACTGGCCAACAAAGGCTGTCCTCTGGAAGAGGCGTCATCTCTGCCTCCTCTGCATCACCCCACCCTCGCTCTACATACTGACTAGAGCGTTGTGTACCTCCCTCTGTAGGGATTTCTTCCTCCTCCTCCTCATCCTACTCACAAAGTGAGCCCTGCCCAGCCCTTTGTGAGGAACTACGTTGCGCTGACTGTCCTGAAGGTAATTGAATTTGTGACTCCTCATCCTCCACCTCTTCCAAAACCTCTTCCTTTAGTGCTTTCAGTGATTTCTGAAGCAGGCAGATAAGGGGGACAGTCATGCTGACTACTGCATCATCTGCACTCGCCATCCGCGTTGAGACATCAAACGCACGCAAAACGTCGCAGATGTCCTTCATAGAGCCCCACTCAGTAGTGGTGAAGTGTGAACGGTGCAAATTGCGAGTTGATTGCGCCTATTGCAGCTGATACTCCATTACTGCTGGCTGCTGCTCACACAACCGCTCCAACATATGTAACGTGGAATTCCACCTGGTGGGTACGTCACATATGATGCGATGTTCAGGAAGGCGAAATCTGACTTGCAGAGCTGCAATGCACGATCTGGCCATGCTGGAACGTCGCAAGTGAGCGCACTCTAGGCGGACCTTGTGCAGCAGTGCATCAAGATCCGGATAGTCCCTCAAAAAACTCTGCACGACCAAGTTGAGCACATGTGCCAGACATGGTATGTGAGTGAGGTTGCCACGGTCCAAGGTCAGGCAACAGATAAAACTCATGGCACAGAAAAGCACAAACCTCACAAGCTGAATGTACGTCTGGCAGAGTTCTGGGAGACACAGCTCAGTTAAGAAGCTTGGCAATTAACTGGAATAATGAACACATGGAGACAGCTGACGCCTCACAGTCCTAGATTGGATAGTTGAGCTGTCAATCAAGACATTGACAGTTCAGCATGCCCCTGTACCAGATTGGATGGCCAAGTTGTCAATCAAATTACTGATAGCTTCAGCACACCCCTATACCAGATTGGACAGCTGAGCTGTCAGTAATTTCATCTCAGACACACTGAGATGTGGAACCATGACATATATCAATAATATATTTCCTTCCATACAAACACAAGTTTTAATTTGAGACAACATATTGCAGTATTATATTTGATTTTAAGAGGATATTTTTATATTGAACTAGACACACAACGTAATTGTGGTTGCAAAGCAAAATAGGAGTTTGTTTTTTCCACATCTCCATTGAAGAGATATTAGCAATCAAAGTATTTGGCGCGTAATGGGTTGACTTTTGTTAAGTCCAAGTGGGTGTTATCAGATGGGGTCAGGTACTTTTCCATGTTAGACACTGATCAGTGGCAGATGCCAGACACAGACAAAAGAAGGCCATTTTGCAATAACAGTATATGGGGCCCTTTTTGTTTCTGTAACTGAAGTTGTTTGCTTATTTTAAGTAGAAATTGCCCCCCTTACCTCTTGGGCCCCTATGTAGCTGCACAGGTTGCTCCAATTATGTATCCACTCCTGACATTGACTAGTCATATGTTGGTAGCAACATACTGATTTCCCAGTGTGTGAGATGCAATCACAAGTATGTCTGATTTACTCAAGCAGCTTGTAATCTCTCTTCAGTGAGAGGAGGCTGTGATTACATCTCACACAGGAGTAGGCTGCTCTGGGTTATTCCTGTGTGAGATGTCATGAGATTATGCTCTCATCTCACTGCAGAGCATTTGAAAATTGTCCAGTGCACAAAAGTTTTTTGTTGTATGATAATTGAGATATCTCCAGTGTTGACGAGTAGCAGTATAGAAGATGTGAGAGTGCTATGAATGTTGGAGAGCTGATAGAAGGGTTTATAATATGACACATCTAAACTCAGATCAATGCATTTTGATGAACTTTGGGAGGCTAGCCAAAGTTTAGAAACCAAAAAAGCATAATACTCACTTTATCATTCACTTGTCGCATCATCCATGCTGCATGCTGCCCACTGTCAAATCATCAGGACCTCCTCTTTACACAGTGACATACTGGTTTCTTCTCTCTAGAAAAGGACTTCCATCTGTGACCAGGCCTCAAAGGTGCATCATATCGGTGCCATGACCTCTAAGGGCTGGTAGCTGCCAAAAGCGGTGATCTATCTTGATGACAACCGGCCTTGGAGGTCACAGCGCATCTTACCATTGTGATGTCATGACAAACCCTGAACTCCAAGGCCTGGTTGTAGATGGAAGCCTAATTCTAGAATGAAGATACTGTAATATGTATTCAAAAAGAAAGGCCCTGAGGACTAGATGAGAAGACAGTAGGCACCGAAGACAGCATGTTATCGCAACAATAGCAAACATTAATTTCTTAGAGAATAACTTTAATGCAAATCAAATTTCCCATCTGCGCAATTTGGCAAACTTGAATCTTGCCAGATCCACTCATCTCTGAAAATTACATACATAAAAAAATGTATAAAATTCTCTTTTGAATGTTTTGTCAAGTTGACTTACAATTGTGATTGGGACAGAAAGATTATCTCTTTTGGAGCAGACTGGATCATGCTTTATGGTTGTCAATATACCCCTTCATATTATTCTTTCCCAAAGACTTTTGACTTTTTTCAACCATGTTAACTATTTTACTACACAGACTAAGCCTTTGTACTTGCTCATTTGTCCCTCTGTCATGTCTGAGGTGGAACACATTTACAGAGAGTGTTAACTTTCTACATTTGCTAGCTATATTTTCTTTATAGGTACAAAAGTGTGTGGAGGTTCTTATGATGCTGATCCAACGTTAATCACTGATCCAGACATCACAATTTACTTGCATCATTAATGAGACATCTCATAAATTTTTACATTTTTTAACTAAATTGCAGCTACTACATAATTTACATAGCATGTACCTAATTGAAAAGAGAATCATTCTACATATTAATAGAAAATTGCAATTACATATAACTCTGGTTACCAAATCATAACTACACTGCAATAGGGTCAAGAGGAACCCACAGACAATAATATGGGACATCTCAGTCCAAAACAAAGGGAGAGACATGATTGTAACAGTATTCTCAATTGCATAGTCTGAGACGACAGTGGTTGTTTTGTGAAGCAGAAAACTGGACTGCAGGATTAGGGAATAGGGGAAGGAAAAAGCATAAGAAGGGCATCAAATTTTTTGGTTTCATATGTATCATCAATGCTTGAGTTTCGACAAGAGCTTTTCTTTAAGAAAGATAGAATGGTTCAGATTAATACATTTACAGATCTATAACATTCAAATATCAAATGAACAGTATATTCACAAAGATATAATGTAATTTTAGTCGAAATGTATTCTAACTTTAATTTCTTCAGGAAAGCTTATTATTATCTTCTTAAATGCCACTGAAAAGAGCCTAATTTGTATGCTAATTATGTCCAGCATTGAAAGTTGTTGAAGTTTGCAAATAACTTTCTTAAATCATTTGGTCTTGTGAAAATGTTCAAATAAATAGCCTCAAAAATCCCTGCTTACTAATGTATCTATTTGTCTGTCCTGTCTGCTCTGCATTCTGAGCCATACAGCTTTCTATGTACCTTTTATCTAACCACAGGGGGGCACCTCACTTGTGTTCAGGTTACTCAGTGTTGATATCCTCCCCTCAGCATCCAGGAGGATCACGCTGTGTGACCTGTTATAACCATAAACATCTCTCTCCTGCACTGTGCCATCAGCTCTCCAGTAATGTACAGTAATGTTAAAAATGTTTTAGGCTAGTGTGGATAAATGATTCACCGTGAGAATGTTTTCAAAAGTCAAAGTATTGATAGTTTATTTTTAACAATTATCAAATACAAAGTGAATTAATAAAAGACAAATCTAAAACTAATCAATGTTTAGGGTTAACACATCCTTTGTATTGAACACAGCATCACAGCATCAATTTTTCTTTACATACTTCCACAATGTTTTTGAAGGAACTCTACATTGAGATTGTAGAATTACAATACAGCAAGGATGATACTATCAGTGAGGTAGATAGCAGCAAGGAGAAATATTAGTAGGATAATAATACTTAACTTTTAATGTATAGTCAAAGAAAAATATTAAAACCCTCAAGTTCTTCCTCCCACATAGGGGGTGACCCATTGTTATTGGGAAACTGATAGACAATGAATTTAGGATAATCGATGTAATCAGCACATGTGGGATGAAAGTGGCTTGGATTATAAGGCAGGGTGTTAGGGTTGGCAGATTGCACTAAATAAAATATAAAGTGAAATCGCAACCCGAGGTCCACCGTGCAGAAATGAATCTGCTGCTAGTGGGAATAATGACGGAAAAAAACAGTGAGCATACCTTAAGCGCACTGTGATAACGCAACACAGTGTGAACAGAACGCAGAGTAGCAAACTCTGTTACTTCATAGAGGTTTACGCTCTAAGGGTGCTAAACACTAAACCCTTTAACATCACAGGGAAGTTAGCACGTGAATTGAGCTAGCTCTGCCACTAAACTGTGCTAACCACACACATGAATGAAGCAGTTGCTGAGCCGATAGAAAGAACTCTTATGATGCTAGGTACAATACCCTGTCGCCTTCATAGAGAAATATAGCATAAGGGTTGAGCTTGCTCTGTAACAGAACTATGCTAACTGCACATATGAATAAAATAGATGCAAAGCCTCTTGGCTAGTTACCCCATTCCTGACGCTACCAAACTTGTGCCTGACCGGCACCCTAAGCATGTAGCAGACTAGAGGCATTGTGCCATGGGTACGGAACCACATGTACTGTCTTTGAGCATAGACAGACAAACACAAATGAGCAGACTGAGTGATAGAGTATCCACCCACACACACCAAACATAAATGGCATTAACGCGCCCTCATGCGCCACTGAGAGTCTTTTATACGCTAGGCTCCACACCAAATACTCATGCCCAGTCAGTCGAGGCATCGCTCGCGAGCCAATCCGAAGCTGCCACATAACCAGAGCAGCTAACATCCGACCACCAATAAGGAGACACCACATCACGGACATGCTCAGTAAGGTGATCTCTGAACTTAGACTCCAGAACTCAGAGCTGCAGCTGTATATCACTGGTTACTAAAGACTTGGCTGGAGAGCCAGCAGTAACCAAACTTAAACCACGAGCCTGAGAAAGATGATGGGACTGATGTTTATGCTGAGCAGCAACCACAGTGGCCGGACCTGAATGAGAGACAATAGCACGAGATAATGCTTGGAATCTATCCCGTGCAGAGGGAGAATCCTGAAGCCTAACACAGGGTAATTGAAATAGGTTCATAACACAAAATCAGTCAGAAATGGTGCATATTTTTAATAAAAACCTATTACAAGCTGAGAGCAAATGGATTTTTTGCTTGCAGACAGTAAATCCCAATGGGTTGAATGAACAGATTACAAATGTCCCATTTCTGTGACTTATTTTGTGTTATCAACCTATTGAAATGCCTTAAAAACCAAGCCACTTTCACCCCACATGTGCTGATTACATTAATGGGATATATAGGTTACCGTCTGACCTGTTCAGTCCTAACCAGTTGGCTAGTGCCCCCTCTGGTGTGACATATTGTATTCACTTCTACGGATGGCCTGATCATGTACGATTACCCTAAATATATTGTCTTTTGGAATCTCAATTATTACGAGTCCCCCCTTGGTGAGAGGAAGCACATGGGTGTTTTAACCCTGACAGAGCCATTTTGCAGCTTAATGACCGGGCCAATTTTTACAATTCTGACCACTGTCACTTTATGAGGCTATAACTCTGGAACGCTTTAACGAATCCAGCTGATTCTGAGTTTGATTTTTGTGACATATTGTACTTCACGTTAGAGCTAAAAAAATTTTTTTATATGACTTGCTTTTATTTATGAAAAAAATGGAAATATGGCGAAAATTTTGAAAATTTCGCAATTTTCAAACTTGAAATTTTTATGCCCTTAAATCAGAGAGATATGTCACACACATTTCTTAATAAATAACATTTCCCACATGTCTACTTTACATCAGCACAATTTTGGGATCAAAATTTTCTTTTGTTACGAAGTTATAAGGGTTAAAAGTTGACCAGCGATTTCTCATTTTTACAACACCATTTTTTTAGGGACCACATCACATTGAAGTCACTTTGAGGGGTCTATATGATAGAAAAAACCCAAAAGTGACACCATTCTAAAAACGGCACCCCTCAAGGTGCTCAAAACCACATTCAAGAAGTTTATTAACCATTCAGGTGCTTCACAGGAACTGAAGCAATGTGGAAGGAAAAAATTGACATTTAACTATTTTTATTGCAAAAGCTTTACTTCGGAACCAATTTTTTTTTATTTTCACAAGTGTTAAAAGAAAAAATTAACCACAAACTTTGTTTCTCCTGAATACGCCGATACCCCATATGTGGGGTTAAACCACTTTTTGGGCTCACGGCAGAGGTCGCAAGGGAAGGAGCGCCGTTTGACTTTTTCAATGCAGAATTGGCTGGATGCCATGTTGCATTTAGAGAGCCCCTGATGTGCCTAAAGAGTGAAAAAACCCCACAAGTGACCCCATTTTGGAAACAAGACCCCTTAAGGAACTTATCTAGATGTGTGGTGAGCACTTTGAACCTCCAAGTGCTTCACACAAGTTTATAACGTAGAGCCGTGAAAAAAAAATAATTTTATTTCCACAAAAATGATCTTTTCACCCCAATTTTTATTTTCCCAAGGGTAACAAGAACGCAAAACTTTTTGTGAAATTTGTCCTGAGCATGCCGATACCCTATATGTGGGGGTAAACCACTTTTTAGGCGCACAGCAGAGGTCGCAAGGAAAGGATCACCGTTTGACTTTTTCAACGCTGAATTGGCTGGATGCAATGTCACGTTTAGAGAGCCCCTGATGTGCCTAAACAGTGGAAACCCCCAACAAGTGACCTCATTTTGGAAACTAGACCCTTAAGGAACTTATCTAGATGTGTGGTGAGCACTTTCAACCTCCAAGTGCTTCACACAAGTTTATAACGTAGAGCCGTGAAAATAAAAAATCATATTTTTTCCACAAAAATTATCTTTTCACCCCTATTTTTATTCTCCCAAGGGTAAAAAAGCCTAAAAGTTTTTGTGCAATTTGTCCTGAGCATGATGATACCCATATGTGGGGGTAAACCACTTTTTGGGCGAACGGCAGAGGTCACAAGGGAAGGAGCGCCGTTTGACTTTTTCAACGCAGAATTAGCTGGACTCCATGTCGCATTTGTAGAGGCCCTGATGTGTCTAAAAAGTGGAAATCCCCCACAAGTGACCCCATTTTGGAAATTAGACCCCCTAAGGAACTTATCTAGATGTGTGGTAAGCACTTTGAACCTCCAAGTGCTTCACAGAAGTTTATAACATAGAATCGTGAAAATAAAAAATCATATTTTTTCCACAAACCTGATCGTTTAGTCTCCAATTTTTTATTTTCCCAAGGGTAACAGGAGAAATTAGACCACAAAAGTTGTTGTCCAATTTGTCCTGAGTACGCTGATACCCCATATATGGGGGGACCACTGTTCGGACGCACGGCAGGGCTTGGAAGGGAAGCAGCGCCGTTTGACTTTTTCAAACCAAAATTGGCTGGAATTAAGATTGGACACCATGTCGCGTTTGGAGAGCCCCTGATGCGCCTAAACAGTGGAAACACCCCACAAGTAACACTATTTAGGAAACAATACACCCTATGGAACTTATCTAGATCTGTTGTGAGCACTTTGAACCCCCAAGTGTTTCACAAAAGTTTATAATGCCTGGGTGTGAAAAAAAAAAAAAAAACAATTTTCCACAAAAATGATTTTTTAGTCCCAAATTTTCTAATTTTTCACAAGGAAATTGGACCCCAAAAGTTGTTGTCCAATTTGTCCTGAGTACGCTGATATCAAATATGTGGGTGGGGTACTGTTTTGGCGCATAGCAGGGCTTGGAAAGGAAGTAACGTTTTGGAATGCAGACGTTGATGGGGGTCATGTTCCGTTTGCAGTGCCCAAGATGTGCCTAAACAGTGGAAAACCCCCACAAGTGAACCCATTTTGGAAACTAGACCCCCTAAGGAACTTATCTAGATGTGTGGTGAGCACTTTGAACCCCAAAATGCTTCACAGAAATTTATAAACACAGAGCCGTGAAAATAAAAAAAAGTTTTTTTCCTCAAAAATGATTTCTTTAGCCAGCTATTTTTTATTTTCCCAAGGGTAATAAAAGAAATTAGAACCCCAAAATTGGTGTGCAATTTGTCCTGAGTATGCTGATACCCCATATGTTGGGGTAAACCACTGTTTGGGCGCACGGCAGGGCTCGGAAGGGAGGGAGCGCCATTTGACTTTTGAACGCCACGTCGTGTTTGGAGACCCCCTGATGTGCCTAAATAGTGGAAACCCCTAAGTTCTAGCTCCAACCCTAACCCCAACACACCCCTAACCGTAATCCCAACCCTAACCCTAATCCTAACCCTAATCCCAACCCTAATTCCAACCCTAATTGTAACCCTAACCCTAATTGTAACCTTAAACCTAATTATAACCCTAACCCTAAGGCTATGTTCATTTTGCGTTTTACCAACCCGTTCAACACATAGCGTAGACGGGCTGGTAATGGTATAGCATAATGTGATCGCGTTATGCTATACCCGCTAGCGCAAAGGAATCAGCAGATGATTCATCTGCGCTAGCGGTAACGGAGCCCAGACGCTGCAGCCCGCATCTGAGGCTCCGTCACTGAATGATGGCACATCGCGAACGCATGCCGCTTTACGGCATGCGTCGCGATGCGCCCTCAAATGGGGGTGAAAGGCAGCGTTAACGGACTGTGTTACATTGCGTTATACCGCGGTGTAACGCAGTCCATCTAACGGACTGCCATAACGCAGTATGAACCCAGCCTAACCCTAACCCTAATTGTAACCCTAACCCTAGCCCTAACCCTAACCCTATATTTTATTATATGTTCCTAACTAAGGGGATGATAAAGGGGGAGTTATGTACTGTTTTTTTATTTTGATCGCTGTGATAGTTTATCACAGTGATCAAAATGTACTTTTAGGAGAATGAATGAAAATTTTTTTGAATCTGCAGCTAGGCAGATTCGGCGGGTGCACTGCGCATGCGCCCGCCCTTTTTTTTTTACAGGAAGAAGACCCGGGAGCCTGGGACCTGCAGGAGGACGGGGGGACACCAGAAGGTACAGGAGGGGATCGGGGGTACTGGGGACCCTAATTCTCTCGCCTCTGATGTGCGATCACATCAGAGGGGAGAGAATCTTTTTTTTTTTTTTTGCGGTCGCCGTTATACTCAGTATTAGGCCTCATACTCACTGGCGCCGAAAACGGATGATAATCAGAGGAAAAAAAATCGGATGCAAATCTGACCAATGTTAGCCAATGGGTGAATTCTCATTTGCAATTTTTTTCTCATCAGATATTGTTGTGAGAAAAAAATCGCAGCATGCTGCGATTTGATGCGATTTTGGGATGAAAATCGCCAATGCAAGTCAATGGGTGCGATTAAAAAACGAACAGCACTCGCACCATGCACAAGCTGTCCGATTTATATGCACCAGTCTCCTTTGAAAAGCCGGTAATTCATCCCCGGCTACTGTAAAATCACACTGACAGCTCACAAAACAGTAGATACATACACATAGAATACATATATATATATATATATACATGTCATTGTAACACATACATATATATATATAATATATATTTATAGTTCTTACACTTCTACATACTGTAATAGCCGCTAATTCAATTGCCGGCTTTTGTGAAATCACAGAAGCCGACATGAAATGATACATTGTTTCCACACAGTTAACCATGTCATTTCCTGTATTTTGATGTATGGTTTGAACTTACAATTACATGAGTGTATTTGTACAAAATTTCATACATGTAGGGGTTGATTAAAGGTGTAAATTCGTTGAAAAAAAATGCGTGGGCTCCCGCTGTATTTTCTCCACCAGACAGACAAAGCAAGCGAGTGGGGGCAGATAATAATAGCCTAGGGAGGGTACATTTTTTTTGTGCCCCCCCTGGCTACTAACATCTGCCCCCAGACACCCCAGAAAGGGCAAATCTATAATTAGATTCGCCCTTTCTGGCACTTTGCCCGTCTATTCCCATTGCCCTGTAGCACACAGATTTACTTGCGCTGCTTATCTGATTGCTAGTTAACCCTTTGTGAAGGATTACATCGTGGGACGTGACAGATCGCCAGATAGGTAAGAATAATGTTGTTTTATTATTTTATATTTATTTTAGGAGATCAAGGGCCTCGCACGGATTAAGAGTAAAATAAAAGATGGTCTAAAAAATGTGTTTTATTTCATTAAAATTATTTATTCTTAAAGTGTGTTTGTGTTTTTTTATTTACTTCAATAGGATTAATAATTGATAGTTGTCTAATTGACAGCTCTCAATTATTAACATGGCTTAAGGTCACCTTTCAATAGCAAGGTGACATTAACCCCTTATTAACCCATTCGCCACCGCTACAGGGCAATGGGAATAGACGGGCAAAGTGCCAGAAAGGGCAAATCTAATTATAGATTTGCCCTTTCTGGGGTGTCTGGGGGCAGATGTTAGTAGCCAGGGGGGGCACAAAAAAATGTACCCTCCCTAGGCTATTATTATCTGCCCCCACTCGCTTGCTTTGTCTGTCTGGTGGAGAAAATACAGTGGGAGCCCACGCATTTTTTTTCAACGAATTTACACCTTTAATTAACCCCTACATGTCTGAAATTTTGTACAAATACACTCATGTAATTGTAAGTTCAAACCATATATCAAAATACAGGAAATGACATGGTTAACTGTGTCGAAACAATGTATCATTTCATGTCGGCTTCTGTGATTTCACAAAAGCCGGCAATTGAATTAGCGGCTATTACAGTATGTAGAAGTCTAAGAACTATAAATATATGTATATATATGTCACAATTACATATATATATATATATATATATATATATATATATATGTATTCTATGTGTGTATATGTATTGTTTCTATTCTTTATTAAAGCTGTCAGTGTGATTTTACAGTAATGCCAGGGATGAATTAGCGGCTATTATACTATGTAGAAGTGTATGACCTATATATATATATTATATATATATATTAGATGTATATATATATATATTATATATAATTATTTGCTTTTTGTGTACATTTTTTTGTTACAATGTGATTTTTACATGACTTTTTACATAGAGATAACTGCTCTATGTAAAACTTCATGTTAAAATCGCATTGCATACAGATGGAAAACTGATGGAAAACTGACAGAAAATGCATGGTGCGATTTAAAATCGCATCAAAATCGCATGCCTTTTTACAACAAATGTACCGTTTTTTTCCTGCAGAAAATGGACCGATTTTTTTTCCAGCCAGTGAGTATGAGGCCTAACGGCGATCGTGACACCGAGGTCGGTAACTACCGACCCGGATCATGTTCTCTGGGGTCTCGGCTACCCTCGGCAGCCGAGACCCCAGAGAAAATTGCCCACCCCCGGCAGATCGCGACGGGCGCACTGAGCATGCGCCCGCCATTCAAGATGGCGGCGCCCACCGGAGGAGGCAGGGGGCCGGGGGCCACAAGGGGCAGATTGGGGGCCACAAGGGGGATCGGGACCCTTTTTCTCTCTCCTCTGATGTCCGATGACATCAGAGGAGAGAGAAATTAAATGGCACATCAGATTTTTTTTTGTTGTTGCGATCGCCGTTATAGGGTTAATAACAGCGATTGCAACATCGGGTCGGTAAAAATTTTTTCCACAGCGCCCCCTTAACAGTACCCCAAATGACCGCCGTTAAAAGGCATATCTGCGGTCTTAAGGGGGTTCATATTTTTCTTTGATTATACATTAAAAGTTAGGTTGTATTATCCTACTAATGTTTATCTTTCCTGCTGTTTAGATTGTAGAAATAAACACAGATATTCTGTGGATGTAGACTTGTGAAATCCTTTTGTCTCTCTTTGTAATCTCAGACAGACTTGAAGATGTTGAGATCTCAATTATGAGAAGGCTATATCATCACTTCCAGGACTACTTTTTTAAATTTTGCACCTTTTCCCTCCAATAGCCACAGTATTAATGCTCATGCAGATGACCATATTTTCGAGTGCCATTTGGCAAAATATCAGATCTCACTCGGACCAATGTTATTCTATATGGCAGTGCACATGTCTGATTTTTTCCTTGGACATATTTTGTCCCAGGAAAAAAATTGCAGTATGCTCAATTTGCATCTGGTATAGCACTTGTTTGACATTAGAGTACGATGCAGTTTTCATGGACTGACAGAATGGAAAATGGAGAAGATGGAGAATTTTGTTTTCCATCTTATCCACACTTGATAAAATCTTATCACACAATGATGAAACTCTGATCAAATCCTAATCAGAGTTTGAACATAATGTGATTAGCATAATTTGCCCCATTCTCTCGGATGAGAAAAGTACAGTGGTGTGACACTGTCTATTGCTAACTGCAGAATGATATGATAGGGTTGGCCACATTATTTTATCAGGTGTGTTGAGAACATGATATTGTGAAACTTACTATTATATAGGCATAACTGATATGTAAAATGTTATTGTTAATGTAGCTTTCCTCACAGACTGCACAGATCTCCAGTATATAAAATGGATGCTGGTGGAGGAACATGTGACCAGACCTGTCCATCCATCTTGTCCATTTGAAAACCTCACATAAGAAAACTGCTTTTCTATTGGATGAGGTTGATGGACAGGTCAGATCACATGCTCATTCACCAGCAGCCATTTTATCTGATAAAATAAAGAATATAACCGACTCCGATAACTCTTTCTGCAGCCAGCAATAGACAGTGTCATGCAGCAGCTATAAGAGGCAAACGTTGCAAAATTGTTAATGAAACCCAGATGCAAAAAATTTTTTTAGCTCTAATCGAATGCATTTAAGTAAAAAAAAAGTTCCTCAAAAGTCGATAATCTGACTTGCTGTTTATTTGCTACAGAATAGATTTGCACCCATTGAGACACCTTCCTAATGGTACTGTCTGAAGGATAAGTATATTCCTGTATTGATGCTATTTTGAACTAAAATATTGTCACATAATGTATTGATTTGACTTAGATTGGCTTTAAGAAAAGAAATTTAGCTTTCAGTACCTACCCCAGGTCCATCGTTGTGTCTCCGAAGTGCTAAGAAAAGAAAAAAAATTGCCTCTCTCTCCTCCGTGCCATCATGGATTTACCCTTAACACTGCACCGGAACTCATCAGAAAGTTAGTTTTCGGCATCCATGCTCGAACAGTGCCTGGTATGAACGTCGAACATTTCTGTTCGGGTTTGCCATCTCTACTTTAACCCCTTTACAGGCTTGGATATATATGATGCAAGCTCCAGCGCTGAGCCCGCATTTTTCCAGGCATATGACTTGATCACCTGTCACGTGCATATAACAGCCACGGGTGGAATTGCGATCCACCCTTCAGCTGTTAATATGTTAAATGCTGCAGTCAATCACTGACAGCAGACATTTCTATTGATACCATTTAGGGGTAGCTATGATGTTTTGATCACCTCTTATTGTATTTATTATTATTATTATAGATTTTTATAGCGCCATTTATTCCATGGCGCTTTACATGTGAAGAGGGGCAAATATAGACAAGTACAGTAAACATGAGCAATACAAGGCACACACAAGTACAGAAGGAGAGAGGACCCTGCCCGCAAGGGCTCACAGTCTACAGGGATGGGTGAGGATACACTAGGAGAGGGAAGAGCTGATCGTGCGGTGGTTCAGTAGACTGATGATCACTGCAGGTTGTAGGCTTGTCGGAAGAGGTGGGTCTTCAGGTTCTTTTTGAAGGTTTCCATGGTAGGCGCGAGTCTGATGTGGTGGGGTAGAAGAGTTCCAGAGTATGGGAGAGGCACGGGAGAAGCTTTGTATGCGGTTGTGGGAAGAAGAGATAAGAGTGGAGTAGAGCAGGAGATCTTGAGAGGATCGAAGGTTGCGTGTGGGTATGTACCGGGAGACCATGTCACAGATGTATGGAGGAGACAGATTGTGGATGGCTTTGTAGGTCATGGTTAGGGTTTTGAACTGGAGCCTCTGAATGATAGGAAGCCAATGAAGGGCATGGCAGAGAGGAGAGGCTGGGGAATAGCGGGGAGACAAGTGTATTAGTCGTGCAGCAGAGTGCAGGATGGATTGGAGTGGTGCCAAAGTGCTAGAGGGAAGGCCAGAGAGTAGGAGGTTGCAGTAGTCGAGGCGGGAGATGATGAGGGCATGCACTAGTGTTTTTGTACTTTCATGGTCAAGGAATGCACGGATCCGGGAAATATTTTTGAGTTTGAGACGGCAGGAGGAGGCTAGGGTTTGGACATGTGGCTTGAAAGAGAGGGCAGAGTCGAGGATCACTCCGAGGCACCGAGCGTGCGGGACTGAGGAAAGTGAGCAGCCATTGATGTTAATGGACAGGTCTGGTGGGGGGGTAGAGTGAGATGGGGGAAAGATGATAAATTCTGTTTTGTCCATGTTCAGTTTTAGAAAGTGAGCAGAGAAGAAAGCAGAAATAGCAGACAGACATTGTGGGATTTTGGTCAGTAAGGAGGTGAGGTCAGGTCCAGATAGGTAGATCTGCGTGTCGTCGACTTAGAGATGATACTGAAGACCATGGGATTCTATGAGCTGTCCCAGGCCGAGGGTGTAGATGGAGAAGAGTAGGGGTCCAAGAACTGAGCCTTGGGGAACACCGACAGACATGGGGCGAGGTGAGGAGGTGGTGTGGGAGAGGGAGACACTGAAAGTTCGGTTTGTTAGATATGATGAAATCCAGGATAGGGCCGAGCCTGTGATGCCAAGAGATGAGAGAATCTGTAACAGGAGGGAATGGTCCACAGTGTCGAAGGCAGAAGACAGGTCCAGGAGAAGGAGGACAGAGTAGTGACGCTTGCTCTTGGCGGTTAGTAGGTCGTTGGTGACTTTAGTTAGGGCAGTTTCAGTTGAATGATGCAGTCGGAAGCCTGATTGTAAGCGGTCAAAGAGGGAGCAGGAGGAGAGGTAGGAGGACAGTTCAAGATGGACATGCTGTTCCAGTAGTTTTGAGGCATAAGGGAGAAGAGATATCGGGCGATAGCTAGACACAGAGGATGGGTCAAGGGAGGTCTTTTTGAGAATGGGTGTGATCGAGGCATGTTTGAAGGATGAGGGGAAGACACCATTTGTAAGTGAGAGGTTGAAGAGGTGTGTTAGAGTAGGGGTGAAGACGGTGGCGAGGCTAGGGATGAGGTGGGATGGCAGCGGGTCAAGCATGTAAGTGGTGATGTGTGATCTTGATAGGAGGGTGGAAAGCTGATCTTCTGTTATGGTGGAGAAGCTGGCTTTGGAGGAAGAGGGTTGAGCTGCTAAGAGGGGCAATGGGGGCTGTGGGCCAAAGCTTTCTCTGATCGTATCGATCTTCTGCTTAAAGAAAGAGGCAAAGTCTTCAGCAGAAATGAGAGGAGAAGGGGGAGGTGCTGGGGGACAGAGTAGAGAATTTAAAGTGTTAAAGAGCTGTTTAGGGTTGTGAGACAGGGAGGATATGAGAGATGAGAAGTAAGTAAGTTTGCTTTGCAGCAGTGAGTGTGGATTTGAAGCTGGTGAGGGACTGCTTGTATGCGGTTATTTCATTGCAATGCTGTGGCAGCCAAAAAAGCATAATTCTGGGGTTTTGATTGTTGTTCTCATCACGCCATTTACCATTTGGAATAATTAATTTTTTTTATTCTGATAGATCGGACTTTTCTGAATGCAGCCATACTAAATATATGTATTATTTAATTGTTTTATTTTAATGGGACAAAAAGGGAGTGATTTGAACTTTTGTGATTTTTTTTTTTTTATTTATATGTATAGCTAAAATCACAGTCTCCTAAGAACAGGTGCACTGATGGGAGCGCGGAAAGGCATGCCTCTTGCTGGCATTTATTAAACCCTTTACTCCCGAGAGTTTGCACGTTAATGACAGGGCCAATTTTTACAATTCTGACCACTGTCCCTTTATGAGGTAATAACTCTGGAATGCTTCCATGGATCCTGTTGATTCTGACACTGTTTTCTCGTGACGTATTGTACTTCATTATAGTGGTAAAATTTATTTGATATGACTTGCGTTTAATTGTGAAAAAAACAGAAACTTGGTGAAAATTTTGAAAATGTCACAATTTTCCAACTTTGAATTTTAATGCCCTTAAATCAGAGATATGTCATGCAAAAAACTTAATAAGTAACATTTCCCACATATTTACTTTACATCAGCATAATTTTGGAACCAAAATTTTCTTTTGTTAGGAAGTTATAAGGGTTAAAAGTTGACCAGCGATTTCTCATTTTTACAACACTTTTTTTTGGGACCACATCACATTAGAAGTTACTTTGAGGCATCTATATGATAGAAAATGCCCAAAAGTGGAAGCATTCTAAAACTGCACCCCTCATGGTGCTCAAAACCACATTCAGGAAGTTTATTAACCCCTAAGGTGCTTCACAGAAATTTTTTGAATGTTTAAAAAAGTGAACATTTAACTTTTTGTCACAAAAAAATTAATTCAGGTCCAATTTTTTTTATTTTCCCAAGGGTAACAGGAGAAATTGGACCCCAAAACGTATTGTTCAATTTGTCCTGAGTTCGCTGATATCCTATATGTGGGGTTAACCACTGTTTTGGCGCATGGCAGAGCTCAGAAGTGAAGGAGCGCCGTTTGACTTTTTCAACGCAAAATTGACTCGAATTGAGATTGGACGCCATGTCACATTTGGAGAGCCCATGATGTGCCTAAACAATAGAAACCCCACACAGTTGACCCATTTTGGAAACTACAACCCCCAAGGAACTTATCTAGATGTGTGGTGAGAACTTTGAACTCCCAAGGACTTCACAGAAGTTTATAACGTACATCCGTAAAATTAAAAAAACATATTTTTTCCAAAAAAATTATCTTTTCACCCCAATTTTTATTTTGTCAAGGTTAAAAAGACCCCAAAAGTTATTGTGCAATTTGTCCTGAGTACACTGATACCCCATATGTGGGGGTAAACCACTATTTGGGCGCATGGCAGAGCTCAGAAGGGAAGAAGTGCCGTTTGACTTTTTCAATGCAGAATTCGCTGGGCGCCATGTCATGTTTGGAAAGCCCCTGATGTTCCTAAACAGTGGAAACCCCCCACATATGACACCATTTCAAAAACTAGACCCTCCAAGGAACTTATCTAGATGTGTGGTGAGCACTTTGAACCACCAAGTGCTTCACAGAAGTTTAAAACATAGAGCAGTAAAATTAAAAAAAACATTTTTTTCCACAAAAATGATCTTTTCACCCCCATTTTTTATTTTCCCAAGGGTAACAGAAGAAATTGGACTGCAAGAGTAATTGTGCGATATATCCTGAGTACGCTGATACCCTATATGCAGGGGTAAACTGCTGTTTGGGTGCATGGCAGAGCTCAGAAGGGAAAGAGCCCGTTTGACTTTTTCAGCACAGAATTGGCTGGAATTGAGATCAGACGCCATGTCGCATTTGGAGAGCCCCTGATGTGCCTAAACAGTGGAAACCCCTCAATTCTACCTCCAACTCTAACCCCAACACACCTTTAACCCTGATCCCAACCCTAACCATAACGCTAACCATAAATTTAACCCTAACACACCCCTAACCTAATCCCAACCCTAACTCTAATCCTAACTTTAGCCTCAACCCTAACTCTTATCCTTAGCCCCAACCCTAACCCTATCTTTAGCCCCAACCCTAAGCCTAACTTTAGCCCCACACTAGCCCTAACTTTAGCCCCAACCCTAACCCTAATTTTAGCCCAACCTTAACTTTAGCCCCAACCCTAACCCTAACTTTAGCCCCAACCCTAACCCTAACTTTAGCCCTAATCCTAACACTAATGGGAAAATGGAAATAAATAATTTTTTTATTTTTGTTATTTTTCCCTTACTAAAGGATGATAAAGGGGGGTTTGATTTACTATTTATAGCGAGTTTTTACGTTTGGCAGCTGTCACATGCTAAAATACGCTTTTTATTGCAAAAAATAGTTTTTGCATCACCATATTTTTAGAGCTATAATTTTTTTAGATTTTGGCCCACAGAGTCACATGAGGTCTTGTTTTTTGCGGGACGAGATGACATTTTTATTGGTACCATTTTCGAACACCTGACATTTTTGATCGCTTTTTATTATGATTTTTGGGAAGCAGAATGAACAAAAAACAGAAACTCATGAAATTCTTTTGGGGGGTCGTTTATATCCTACTGTGTGTGGTAAAATTGATAAAGCAGTTTTATTCTTTGGGTTAGTTTAATTACAGTGATACCTCATTTATATCATTTTTTATGCTTTGGAGCTTTTATTCAAGAAAAACAATTTTATATAAAAAATAATTATTTTTCAATGCTTTCTTCTGTGAGCTATAACTTTTTTATTTTTTCACTGATGATGCTGTATGGCAGCTCATTTTTTGATGGAAAAGATGACATTTTCAGTGGTATCATGTTTATTTATATCTGTCTTTTTGATTGCATGTTATCCCACTTTTTGTTTGGCTGTATAATAAAGCATTGTTTTATTGCCTTGTTTTTTTTTTCTTTCAAGGGGTTCACTAGTGGGACAGTTTTATAGGTCAGGTCGTTATGGACATGGCGATACTAAATATGTATACATTAATTGATTTTTTATTTACATAAACAAATGTATTTTTCAGAAAAATATATATATTTTTTTCTTTATTTAGGAATTTTTAAAAAAATATTTTTACACATGTTAATTTTTTTTTACTTTTTTACTTTGTCTCAGGGTGGGACATCACTATATAGTGTCAGATCGCTAATCTGACACTTTGGAAAGCACTGTGATCTGACAGGCAGTTCTGGAGGCTTGCCGGCGCCAGCTCTCAGCAGGCACTGACAAGCCACATCCTTGCAGGACCCTGCGGCCATCTTGGATCCGGGGGCCTGCAGGGAGGAGACTCTCGGAACAACGGGATCACATCTCATTGTTCTGAGGGTCTCATGGAAGCAGGATGCTTCCCTATGCAACTGGAACACTGTGATCTAGTTTTATAGCAGTGTTCCAATGGTTAAGGTATCGGGAACGGTCCGTGACTGCTCCTGTCACATAATGCCAGGTGTCAGCTATGATAATCAGCTGACACCCGGCAGCAATCAGCCGCGCTCCCTACTGTGAGCATGGCTGATCATGTATGACGTACTATCCCGTCATTGGGAATTAAGTCCCAAGGCACATGGACCGGCTAGCTAGTACGTCAAATGGTAAAAAGGGATTGAATTCTGCTGTCAGAGATTGACAGTGGGATTAAACAGATTAACAGCTGCAGGTAGAGCTCATGTCCATCAGTGGCTGTTAGGGGCAAATTATGACTGATTTAATCAAAGCCTGCTTCAAAGAGCCGGCATATGATGTACCAGTATGTCATATTTTTTCCAAAAAAAATTATCTTTTCACCCCCAAATTTTATTTTGTCAAGGTTAAAAAGACCCCAAAAGTTATTGTTCAATTTGTCCTGAGTACACTGATACCCCATATGTGGGGGTAAACCACTATTTGGGCGCATGGCAGAGCTCAGAAGGGAAGAAGTGCCGTTTGACTTTTTCAATGCAGAATTCGCTGGGCGCCATGTCATGTTTGGAAAGCCCCTGATGTTCCTAAACAGTGGAAACCCCCACATATGACACCATTTCAAAAACTAGACCCTCCAAGGAACTTATCTAGATGTGTGGTGAGCACTTTGAACCACCAAGTGCTTCACAGAAGCTTAAAACATAGAGCAGTAAAATTAAAAAAAAACATTTTTTTCCACAAAAATGATCTTTTCACCCCCAATTTTTATTTTCCCAAGGGTAACAGAAGAAATTGGACTGCAAGAGTAATTGTGCAATATATCCTGAGTACGCTGATACCCTATATGCAGGGGTAAACTGCTGTTTGGGTGCATGGCAGAGCTCAGAAGGGAAAGAGTCCGTTTGACTTTTTCAGCACAGAATTGGCTGGAATTGAGATCAGACGCCATGTCGCATTTGGAGAGCCCTGATGTGCCTAAACAGTGGAAACCCCTCAATTCTACCTCCAACTCTAACCCCAACACACCTTTAACCCTGATCCCAACCCTAACCATAACTCTAACCATAAATTTAACCCTAACACACCCTAACCCTATTCCCAACCCTAACTCTAATCCTAACTTTAGCCTCAACCCTAACTCTTATCCTTAGCCCCAACCCTAACCCTATCTTTAGCCCCAACCCTAAGCCTAACTTTAGCCCCACACTAGCCCTAACTTTAGCCCCAACCCTAACCCTAATTTTAGCCCAACCTTAACTTTAGCCCCAACCCTAACCCTAACTTTAGCCCCAACCCTAACCCTAACTTTAGCCCTAATCCTAACACTAATGGGAAAATGGAAATAAATAATTTTTTTATTTTTGTTATTTTTCCCTTACTAAAGGATGATAAAGGGGGGTTTTATTTACTATTTATAGCGAGTTTTTACGTTTGGCAGCTGTCACATGCTAAAATACGCTTTTTATTGCAAAAAATAGTTTTTGCATCACCATATTTTGAGAGCTATAATTTTTTTAAATTTTGGCCCACAGAGTCACATGAGGTCTTGTTTTTTGCGGGACGAGATGACGTTTTTATTGGTACCATTTTCGAACACCTGACATTTTTGATCGCTTTTTATTATGATTTTTGGGAAGCAGAATGAACAAAAAACAGCAATTCATGAAATTCTTTTGGGGGGTCGTTTATATCCTTCTGTGTGTGGTAAAATTGATAAAGCAGTTTTATTCTTTGGGTTAGTATAATTACAGAGATACCTCATTTATATCATTTTTTATGCTTTGGAGCTTTTATTCAAGAAAAACAATTTTATATAAAAAATAATTATTTTTCAATGCTTTCTTCTGTGAGCTATAACTTTTTTATTTTTTCACTGATGATGCTGTATGGCAGCTCATTTTTTGATGGAAAAGATGACATTTTCAGTGGTATCATGTTTATTTATATCTGTCTTTTTGATTGCATGTTATCCCACTTTTTGTTTGGCTGTATGATAAAGCATTGTTTTATTGCCTTGTTTTTTTTTTCTTTCAAGGGGTTCACTAGTGGGACAGTTTTATAGGTCAGGTCGTTATGGACATGGCGATACTAAATATGTATACATTAATTGATTTTGTATTTACATAAACAAATGTATTTTTCAGAAAAATATATATTTTTTTTTCTTTATTTAGGAATTTTTAAAAAAATATTTTTACACATGTTCATTTTTTTTACTTTTTTACTTTGTCTCAGGGTGGGACATCACTATATAGTGTCAGATCGCTAATCTGACACTTTGGAAAGCACTGTGATCTGACAGGCAGTTCTGGAGGCTTGCCGGCACCAGCTCTCAGCAGGCACTGACAAGCCACATCCTTGCAGGACCCTGCGGCCATCTTGGATCCGGGGGCCTGCAGGCAGGAGACTCTCGGAACAACGGGATCACATCTCATTGTTCTGAGGGTCTCATGGAAGCAGGATGCTTCCCTATGCAACTGGAACACTGTGATCTAGTTTGATAGCAGTGTTCCAATGGTTAAGGTACCGGGAACGGTCCGTGACTGCTCCTGTCACATAATGCCAGGTGTCAGCTATGATAATCAGCTGACACCCGGCAGCAATCAGCCGCGCTCCCTACTGTGAGCATGGCTGATCATGTATGACGTACTATCCCGTCATTGGGAATTAAGTCCCAAGGCACATGGACCGGCTAGCTAGTACGTCAAATGGTAAAAAGGGATTGAATGCTGCTGTCAGAGATTGACAGTGGGATTAAACAGATTAACAGCTGCAGGTAGAGCTCATGTCCATCAGTGGCTGTTAGGGGCAAATTATGACTGATTTAATCAAAGCCTGCTTCAAAGAGCCGACATATGATGTACCAGTATGTCATATGTCAGTAAAGGGAATACCTTTTTGACAAATGACTATGAGTCACAGATCTAAAAATGCTGTCACAAAAATTTGAAGGTGCTCCTGACATTCTGTATATTTCACATTAGGGTTTGCCAGAAAGTTCTAATGCCAGACAAGCCAGACATATGCCAGCTGATAAAAAGTTACAATACAGTTATCAAATATGCAAATTGTCTTTTCAGAAAGGAAGAGGACTAGAACTCTAGCATCGCCTTTTGGAAGCTGCGATCCTAAACGTCAATATCGACTCATAATGAGCCATGCAATATTAGCTATCGTATTTTCCGGTGTATAAGACCAATTTTTAACCCCTGAAAATCTGCGTAAAAGTCATGGGTCGTCTTATAAGCCAGGTGTCGTCTTATGCACCTCTTTGCAGCAGCGGTGCTCTGTGTGGCTCTCTGTGCTGGGGGCGGCGGCTTTGTGCAGCGTGGGGGGCTCAGCCAGCTTTTCCGCAAAGCCCGGAGTGTTATGTTTCGGTAGCTGAGGAGTGCAGGTAAAAAAGGCAATACACCAGAGCAGTTGGAATCTATGAGATTGCAGTACCCTGACTAACCACCACAACTAGAGGCAGCCGTGGAGCGTTCCTACGTTGGTCCTAGACGCCTCGTCACAGCCTGAGAAACTAACTACACCTAAAGATAGAAATAGGAAAGCTATCTGCCCCGGAGCAGAACCCCAAAGATAACAGAAAGCCCCCAAACATGTAATGGCGGTTAGACAAGAGGAAATACTGACACAGAAAGAAAATAGTATGAGCAAACGCTGGGGCCCAAACTATCTAAATAGAAAAGGATAGGAAGGGTATTTACTGCAATCCCAGAAAACCCTGAAAAGCACCAACTCTACTAATTTCAAAATCACCTGAGATCACACGACCTCTACCACCTAAATTAGTTCTCTGGTGTAACAAAATCAAAACAGCAGCCACTGAAAAAACTGGAAAAAGCAAAAGAACAAAACTCAGTGGCTGAACCAAACTGAGAGGGCAGAAGCCCCCGGAGGGGACCCTGAAGGCCCCCAAAGAAGTGCAGGACAAAATGCAAAAACACAGCAAAAACACAAAAGAAGCAAAAGTCTTATCTGTAAGCAGGAGATGCAGACACGACACAGCAGGCTACAAGGGAAACTGGAATGAAGGATTCAGACCAGAACAATTGATCACCGGCAACCCTGATGGGAAAATGACTCCCTTATATAAGACCAGTCAGTAACACCTGATTCCCAGTCCTCACAATCCTCACTAGCACCACTTGTAACCACCAGAGGGAGCCTCTGCTCAGAACTCATCTCAAACCCATTCACAACAGTACCCCCCCCTTGAGGAGGGGTCACCGAACCCTCATTTGAGCAACCAGGTCGGTCAGGATGAGTACTATGATACGCACGGATAAGTCTCCTAGCATGGATGCCTGAAGCAAACACCCAAGAATTGTCTTCCTGACCATAACCTCTCCATTTAACCAAATACTGGAGTTTCCATCTAGAAAAACGAGAATCCAATATTTTCTCAACCACATACTCCAGATTGCCCTCAACCAAAACAGGGTCAGGAGGCACAGCAGCAGGAACCACTGGCTCAACAAACCTCTTCAACAAGGACTTGTGGAACACGTTATGGATCTTAAATGTCCCTGGAAGAAGCAAACGAAAAGAAACAGGATTAATAATCTCCATGATCTTATAAGGTCCAATGAACCTAGGCTTAAATTTAGGAGATGCTACTCTCATAGGAATATTCTTTGAGGACAACCAGACCAAGTCCCCCACTTTAAACCGAGGACCATCAGTCCTATGCCGGTTAGCAAACCGCTGGGCCTTCTCCTGAGAGAGGGACAACCTCTCCACTACCTGGTCCCAAATCTGTTGCATATGCTCCACAACAGAGTCAACACCTGGACAGACAGAAGCCTCCGTCTTTCCTGAAGAAAATCGAGGGTGAAACCCAGAATTACAGAAAAACGGAGACATCAAAGTGGCAGAGCTAGCCCTATTATTAAGAGCAAACTCAGCCAAAGGCAAAAAAGAGACCCAGTCATCCTGATCAGCAGACACAAAGCATCTTAGATAAGTCTCCAATGTCTGGTTTGTTCTCTCAGTTTGACCATTGGTCTGAGGATGAAATGCCGAGGAGAAAGACAATTGAACACCCAGTTTAGAACAAAAAGTCCTCCAAAATCTGGAAACAAACTGGACTCCTCTGTCAGACACAATGTTCTCAGGAATGCCGTGTAAACGAACCACGTGCTGAAGGAACAACGGCACCAATTCAGAGGAGGAAGGCAACTTAGGTAATGGCACAAGATGTATCATTTTGGAAAATCTATCACAAATTACCCAGATGGTGGTCATTCTCTGAGAAACAGGAAGATCGGAAATGAAATCCATAGAGATATGGGTCCATGGTCTCTTGGGCACAGGCAATGGCATCAACAAACCACTAGAGCGAGAGCAAGGCTTGGAGCGAGAGCAAGTCCCGCAGGACTGCACAAATTCCCTGACATCACGAGACAAGGTAGGCCACCAAAAGGACCGGCTAACCAAGTCTCTGGTACCAAAAATTCCGGGATGCCCAGCCAATGCGGAACAATGAATCTCAGACATCACACTCTTTTTCCATTGGTCCGGGACAAACAATTTTCCAACAGGGCAGCGCTCGGGCCTATCCTCCTGACACCCCTCCAGAGCAAGTCTCAAATTGGGCGAGATGGCGGAAAGAACTACACCCTCTTTCAAAATAACAGAAGGATCAGATAACTCAGGAGAGTCCGCAAGGAAACTCCTCGAGAGGGCATCCGCCTTAACATTCTTAGTGCCAGGAAGAAAGGAAACCACAAAATTAAAACGTGTGAAAAACAAGGCCCACCTGGCCTGTCTAGGATTGAGTCGCTTGGCAGATTCCAGATAGACCAGATTCTTATGGTCCGTAAGGACCACCACCTGATGTTTGGCTCCCTCCAGCCAATGTCTCCACTCTTCAAAAGCCCACTTCATGGCCAATAACTCCCGATTACCTATGTCATAATTACGTTCAGTAGGAGAAAATTTTCGAGAGAAAAAGGCACAAGGGTTACTTTTAGAGGTCTCTGGATCTTTTTGGGACAAAACGGCACCTGCCCCAATTTCAGAGGCATCAACCTCCACCTGAAATGGCAGAGAAACATCAGGCTGCCGTAGAACAGGAGCAGAAGTGAATCTCTGCTTAAGTTCCTGAAATGCAGAGACTGCCTCAGGAGGCCAATTCACCACATCAGAACCCTTTCTGGTCAAATCAGTTAATGGTTTAACAATAACCGAGAAATTACCAATAAATTTACGATAAAAATTGGCAAAACCCAAAAATCTCTGAAGAGCCTTTAATGAAGTAGGTTGGACCCAATCACAGATGGCCTGAACCTTGACCGGGTCCATTTCAATAACAGATGGGGACAAAATGAATCCCAGAAATGAGATCCTCTGTACGCCAAAAAGACACTTTGATCCCTTCACATACAGAGCATTCTCTCTCAAAATCTGGAATACAGTTCGAACATGTTTCACATGAGAGTTCCAGTCATTAGAAAAAATCAAGATATCATCCAAATAAACAATCAGAAATTTGTCCACAAAATCCCTGAAAATGTCATTTATGAAGGACTGGAAGACGGAAGGAGCATTAGTGAGCCCAAAGGGCATCACTAGGTACTCAAAATGCCCTTCAGGGGTATTGAATGCCGTCTTCCATTCATCCCCGTGCTTAATGCGAATAAGGTTATACGCCCCCCTGAGGTCAAGCTTGGTAAACCAAGTAGCGTTTTTCACCCTGGAAAACAGGTCAGAAATCAAGGGTAACGGGTATTGATATTTCACAGTAATATTGTTCAAGAGATGATAATCAATACACGGCCTTAATGAACCATCTTTTTTGGCCACAAAGAAAAAACCGGCACCTAAGGGTGAAGAGGATGGTCTGATATGACCCTTCTCCAATGATTCCTTGATATAAGACCGCATAGCGTCATGTTCAGGTACAGACAAGTTAAAAAAGGCGACCTTTAGGGAATTTACTACCCGGCACTAATTCAATAGCGCAGTCATAGCTCCTATGGGGAGGCAAGGATGCAGATCCACCCTCGCCAAACACATCAGAAAAATCAAACAAAAAGTCAGGAACATCCTGAGCCTGGGGGGAGGCAGAAAAAACAGGAGTGTTGGTATTAACACATTGGCAGCCCCAACTGGTTACAGACACAGATTTCCAATCCAAAACAGGATTATGAGACTGCAACCAAGGGAAACCCAGCACGATAATGTCATGCAGATTATACAGAACCAAAAATTTGCAGCACTCCTGGTGATCAGGTTCAACCCTCATTATCACCTGAGTAGAAAACTGGGGTTTATTCTCAGCCAAAGGGGTAGAATCGATCCCCAGTAGGGGAATAGACTTCTGTAGGGGTATCAAGGGAAACCCACAACGTTTAGCAAAATCATAATCCATCAGGTTAATAGCTGCTCCAGAATCAACGAAAGCCTGAGCAGAAAATGAGGACAGAGAGCATATCAGAGTGACAGTTAATAAAAACTTAGTCTGAACACTACCCAAGACAACTGAGCGTGCAAAACGTCTTCCCCGCTTAGGGCAGACTGAAATAGCATGAGAGGCATCACCACAGTAGAAACATAACCCACTGCGCTTTCGAAACTCATGACGCTGTGCCCCAGACACCACTCTATCACACTGCATGGGTTCAGAAGCTGTTTCACAAGGCAACACCATTCCACGCATACTTCTCTGCTCACGCAAACGTCTGTCAATTTGAATCGCTAATGACATAGAATCATTGAGACCAGAGGGGACAGGGAATCCCACCATAACATCCTTTACATTATCTGACAGACCCTTCCGGAAAAGGGCCGCCAAAGCGTCGTCATTCCATTTGGTCAGGACTGCCCACCTACGGAATCTGTGACAGTATAACTCAGCGTCATCAAGCCCCTGATTTAATGCCAACAAGGTTTTTTCAGCTTGATCAGTGACATTAGGCTCATCGTACAATAACCCCAAAGCCTGAAAAAACGCATCAACATCACTCAAAACAGGATCCACAGGTATCAGGGAAAAAGCCCAATCCTGAGGATCGCCGCGCAGGAGAGAGATGATAATTTGAACCTGCTGCGCTGCGTTTCCTGAGGACTTAGATTTTAAGGCAAAAAACAATTTACAATTATTTTTGAAATTCTGAAACTTAGCTCGATCCCCTAAAAACAAATCTGGCATGGGGATCCTAGGTTCCACAACAGGCAACCTAGCAAGATATGCAGCAATACTCTGAACCTCAGTGGCAAGCTGATCCACACGGCCAGACAACTGTGCAAACTCCATTGGGAGAAAAGATCCTCCCCAGCACCCAGAGATACAGAGGAAAAAAAAAAAAAAAAAAATGCAACAAACAGAAAAATATCTCTGACAACTCTGACAACCTTTTTTCTTTCACAATATTTTTTTTTCCCTTCTGTGAGTACCATACAATTTTCAATTTTTTGGCCGGTGATACTGTTATGTTTCGGTAGCTGAGGAGTGCAGGTAAAAAAGGCAATACACCAGAGCAGTTGGAATCTATGAGATTGCAGTACCCTGACTAACCACCACAACTAGAGGCAGCCGTGGAGCGTTCCTACGTTGGTCCTAGACGCCTCGTCACAGCCTGAGAAACTAACTACACCTAAAGATAGAAATAGGAAAGCTATCTGCCCCGGAGCAGAACCCCAAAGATAACAGAAAGCCCCCAAACATGTAATGGCGGTTAGACAAGAGGAAATACTGACACAGAAAGAAAATAGTATGAGCAAACGCTGGGGCCCAAACTATCTAAATAGAAAAGGATAGGAAGGGTATTTACTGCAATCCCAGAAAACCCTGAAAAGCACCAACTCTACTAATTTCAAAATCACCTGAGATCACACGACCTCTACCACCTAAATTAGTTCTCTGGTGTAACAAAATCAAAACAGCAGCCACTGAAAAAACTGGAAAAAGCAAAAGAACAAAACTCAGTGGCTGAACCAAACTGAGAGGGCAGAAGCCCCCAGAGGGGACCCTGAAGGCCCCCAAAGAAGTGCAGGACAAAATGCAAAAACACAGCAAAAACACAAAAGAAGCAAAAGTCTTATCTGTAAGCAGGAGATGCAGACACGACACAGCAGGCTACAAGGGAAACTGGAATGAAGGATTCAGACCAGAACAATTGATCACCGGCAACCCTGATGGGAAAATGACTCCCTTATATAAGACCAGTCAGTAACACCTGATTCCCAGTCCTCACAATCCTCACTAGCACCGCTTGTAACCACCAGAGGGAGCCTCTGCTCAGAACTCATCTCAAACCCATTCACAACACCGGAGGCCCTCGCAGCTCCATTGCGGCAATGCAGTGGACTCTTGGAAAATGGCCACTGGGGGCGGCGCATGTGTGTCGACCCGCCACCACAATTGTGGGTTACCAGGGCAATGGGGTACTCAGAGCCGAGCCCGTAGAAGTCTATGGGGATTGTCACAGGTAGCTGTGGCTCGGTCTGTGGCCCTGGCGGTCTGGCGTATGTTGGGGGAATATTTACAGGGGATAGATTTATATACAGTTCGTGACGCCACCTGTAGTATTCTGGTAATTTGTACCAGCGCTGCTGTAGATCTCTGAGGGGATGGTGATGCAGCTAGATGTCAGGTCCCCTACAGGTGGGACTCTTCCCTCAGGTCGGTAGTTAGGTAGGGATTGTGCAGGCATGCAATAATAACTCAGTCTCACACAGTCAGCGTCTTTCCATACCTTTTACTTGTTAGATGGTAAGGCAGGTCCCAGGGAGGCTGATGGGGTTGATGGAGGATGAGTTTTGAGGCAACGGCTGAGCAAGGCAGGGGCCTCCTTTACTGTCCAATAATGATGAGTACAACCAGCTTGCAGCGTAGTTCTCTCTATAACTCCAGCTTTCCAAAGCTGTTCTGCCCAGTCAGATTTGTGGTGAAGCCTTCCAATTGATGAAACTAGGTTCTTGCTTTTGTCTGCGCTTGACTCAAAGTCCCTATTTCACCTGACTCCAGTTACGTACTGACTATATGGGGCTGTTTGCCGCGACCTAGGGTCCGGTAAATTCCTGGTTTTCTTACCACTATGCTTGTAGCAAATAGTGATCCTTCGGTCCCCAGTGACCGGTAGCAATGTGCAGGACTTTTCCAAGCCGAAAGCACTTTTCCAATAATCTTCTTTCCACTTTGCCCTTCGATTTGCTCGACTCTTATTAGATAGCTCAGTCTTTCTTCCAGTGGGGCATAGCTCTGACTAGGCTAAGGTGAATTAGACCACCTGTACTAGCCTCCACTTTCTGAACTGCTAACAGGCTCAGACTGGACACGTCTACTCTGTCCAAGGACAGGAAACTGACTGACTAAAAATCACTCCCTTCCACATCCCTGCTGGGTGTGTCAGAAGTGTACGTGATGTCATGAAGAGACCTTAACTGTTACCTCTCCACTCATCTCCTGGTATTGTGTACCAGGGCTACACATTCCCCCATGGTAAACGTCAGCACTCCCGGGCTGTAAAATACAAAGAGACATTTTGTTTATGCATGAAAACATCAACAATAACATTAATTCGTCCCATCCGGGAGGTGAGGATATCTTGAACGTTGCAAACATAACATTATAAAGAAATACAAATATTAAATAAACATGTTCATAAAAATAGACAATATACTTGTGAAGGACCCGCACCAAACCTTCAACGTGGGTCCTGGGTGGGCTGCAGGACATCCGAATGCAGACCTCACTCAGTGCCACACCACACGGGTTTTATGTTCAGAGGTAAGTCAAGGCTTCAGGCGAAACCATTAAAAGGCACCTTAGTGCAACTATTTACAGGATACAGTTTTTGGGCTGGCTCAGTCCTCAGCCTCTGAGTCCATTGTTAAACGAAGACATAATAGGGAAAAACACATATAATATATAGACTTTTTACAATATCCACATGAATTCGTTATAATCACTGCTGATATCTAATGGGTAACTTCCCTTTGGTGGTTCGCTCTGATCTACGTGGTGTAGCCTCAGGTATATCAAGTTGCGATCTGTCTGCACTGCGTAACGGCAAACTATAGAACTGCCTTAACCTTTCTATGGATCTGGCAAGCGTACTGATGGCTGGGCGGTGTGAGTCAGCTTCACCAGGGGATCCCATAGTATGGGGCGCTGCTACAGATGATCCATCTTGAGATTCCACAGGTTGAGGTGTTGCTGGAATGGGTAACTCCTGAGCGGGCTCAACTGGCACCACAGGCACTACTGGAGGTAGAACTTCCTCTTGTGGCTGATAAAACTGCAACACTGGAATTATCACAGCATCTCCCAGTCTAGGCCAATCCGCAGGAAAATCTCCCAGATCGGTGTGTATGACCTCTTCCTTTCTTTCTCCTTGATTGAGGACAGGGTTCTTTTCACAACGCTTTAAGTGTTCTGGACACAATTTCAAATGATCTCTGGACACAGTGGTTGTTGTTCTTCCTCCGTCCTTACTGACGACACAAACTTTTCTGTTGTCGTATTTAGAATCTTGTATGACGTAGGGTTCTTGCTCCCACTGGTTATCCAGTTTGTGCATCTTCCTTTTTCTCTTTAATACTACCTCTCCAGGCATCAAAGGCTTGGCAGGAGCATTTCTGTTGTAAACATCTTCCTGTTTCTCCCGTGCCTTATTGAGACTTTCCTCCACGCAGATTTGTACTCTTCTGTATTGCTCTTGCCGATTGACGTCCCAGTTTTCAACGGCGTCGTCTGCCTCCGTTCTACCACTCCAAGTTCTAGATCCATTGGTAGTCTTCCGGGCCTTGCTCTCATAAGATAGGCTGGAGTGCAGTTAGTTGAGCTTACAGGTATATGGTTATACAAATCAACCAAATCAGGTAGTAAGTCCGGCCATCGATTCCTGTCTTCCAACGGTATGGATCTCAACAAATCAAGAACAATATGGTTCATCTTTTCACAAAGACCGTTGGTTTGAGGGTGGTATGGCGTTGTTCTAATTTTCTTGCACCCGTACATGTGACAGAATTCCTTGAATAAATCAGCTTCGAAAGCAGGTCCCTGATCGGTTAATACTTGCTCGGGATACCCATGCGGTCTGCAGAAGCTTGCTTGAAAGGTTTTCGCTGCCGTCACTGCGGTCTGGTCCTTAACTGGAACAACTACCAGAAATCTGGAGTAATGGTCCACCATGGTCAAGGCGTATGAGTATCCAGATCTACTTGGCGACAGTTTGACGTGGTCCAGGGCCACAATCTCCAGGGGACGAGTCGTTCGGATAGGTTGCAGGGGTGCCTTCTGACTACCATAGTCCTTTCTTCTGAGACCACAGGGTCCACAGTTCCGACACCACCTCTCGATGGAGCTGCGCATCCCTACCCAGTAGAACCGGCATCTCAACAGGGTCTCCAGCTTCCTCCAGCCAAAGTGTCCTGCTTGATCGTGGTACGCTTCCAACACCATTGGGACGTCTGCCTTGGGGACCACTATTTGCCAGACCATTTCATGGGTTCTGGGGTTGACGTATCTCCTGCACAACTTCTCACGGTATAGGAACAACCTGCTTTTCTCGTTCCACAGGAGCTTGGCTGACATAGGTGCTTCCTTTTCCAAAGAGGAGCCTTCCTGTCTTAACAACTCCTTGATGCGGCTGACCACTGGATCACTGTCCTGAGTCTCTTTCCAACTGTGATGGGGTAAAGGATTTAATGTTGCACCATACTGCTTTCTGTGAACTTGATGCTCGTGGACTACCCCATTTCGATGGAACGCAGGTAGCTCAATTTCTTCCAGGTCGTCCGATTCTTCTTCCGTGTCAGAGTCATGCGGCATTCGGGACAACGCATCAGCATTAGCATTCTTTCGACCTGCCCGGTACTTGATAGTAAACTGGTAATTGGACAACCGAGCCATCCATCGCTGCTCCATGGCACCCAGCTTGGCGGTTTCCAGGTGCGTTAACGGGTTGTTGTCTGTGTACGCCGTGAACTTGTTGGAGGCCAGATAGTACTTAAATCTTTCAGTAATGGCCCAGACCAGCGCCAGAAACTCTAGCTTGAAGCTGCTATAATTTTCCGGATTTCTCTCCGTTGGCCTGAGTTTTCTGCTAGCATAAGCGATGACTTTTTCTTGGCCATTCTGCTTCTGACTGAGAACTGCTCCCAACCCTTCATTACTGGCGTCGGTGTACAACAGGAACGGTTGGCTGTAATCAGGATACGTCAAGATCTCATCTCCTGTAAGGATCTCTTTCATCTTTTGAAATGCTTCAGCCTGTTCCTTACCCCAATTGAAAGGAGGGTTTCTGCTCTTTAGGGATTGTCCTACTAGGAGGTCCTGTAAAGGAGCTGCCTTCTTCGTGTAATCTTTCACGAATCTCCTGTAGTAACCCGTTAGTCCCAGGAACTGTCGCACTTCCTTAAGGTTCTTCGGCTCCGGCCACTTCTGGATGGCAGTGACTTTCTCTGGGTCCGGCGCTACTCCTTCCGAACTGACGATGTGCCCCAAGTATTGTACCTTCTGTTTGAGTAGATGGCATTTTGAGGGTTTCAACTTCATCCCGTACCTGGACAGGGACTCGAATACTTCTGCCAGGTGCTTCAGATGGTCCTCATATGTCTTGGAATACACGATAACGTCGTCTAGGTATAGCAGCACGGTTTCAAAATTGAGATGTCCCAGACAGTTTTCCATCACTCTCTGAAATGTTCCTGGGGCACTGCTGAGCCCAAACGGCATTCTGTCGAACTCACAGAGCCCCATTGGGGTGGTGAAAGCCGTTTTCTCACGATCCTCCTCAGCCACAGCCACTTGCCAGTAACCACTAGTCAGATCGAGGGTAGAAAAGTAGTTAGCCGTTTTCAGAGCAGCTAATGATTCCTCTATGCGTGGTAACGGGTATGCATCCTTGTGTGTTATGCGGTTCACCTGCCTGTAATCCACACACATTCTCATACTACCATCTTTCTTTTTAACCAGAACTAGAGGGGCTGCCCAGGGGCTACAACTATCCCTTATCACCCCAGCTTTCTTCATATCATTCAACATTTCTTTAGCCTTCTGATAATGAGCTGGAGGTATGGGCCTATACCGCTCTTTGATGGGAGGATGACTGCCTGTAGGGATATGATGTTGTACTCCCTTAATTGTCCCAAAATCAAGTGGATTCTTGCTAAACACTTGGGCGTACTCTTGCACCACCCGTAATACCCCTTGCTTCTGGTGAGCGGGAGTGGTGTCCGTCCCAACATGGAGTTGCTGACACCATTCCGCCACCTGAGTTGCTGGGTCATTATCCTCCGCTATTTGACAGGAGTCTAAGGACTCAGCCGGGAGAATAGAATTATTATCAACAGCATGAAGTTTAGCAATGGTTGCATAACGGGGTAAATTTACCTCATCATCTCCCCAATTGAGAAGCCGTACCGGTACTCTTCCATTCACCACTTCTACTACTCCTCTAGCAGTCATAAGTGTAGGTCTATGTTCTGAATGGTGGGGTTCTACTACAGCTTGGTAATTCTGTCCTCTCAGACCTATGGCCGCCCTGCACCAAATGATCATTTCACTCATTGGGGTATCACAATAGGATCCGAGTCAGTGACCCGTACATTACCAATTTCGCCGTCTGTAAGCTTCGCTTGCTGCTGACACACCAGGGCCCGGATCTCTCTTTGGATTACTCCTCTCTGCCTTGGTCGGGCAATCTCAGCGAGCTGTTGGAGCAAGAACACAACTTCTCCCAAACAATTACCGATAATGTTAGTACCCAAAATTATATTTAAACCGTTCTCCTCATTTACAGTCTTTACTACCAGAAGCCCCTGGTCTTTCAATTCCTCTCTGCCCACTTTTACATCTACACATTTTGTCCCGAGTACTTCTACAGGAAGACCATTAGAAGCATACACGGTAAAGTCAAGGCTCGGAGGTTTAAGACTGTCCATTGACCAGTACTTGGTATATAGAGCATCAGGTATTAGGGTCACCTGGGACCCAGTGTCTAACAATGCTGGAACAGCAATACCATCTAGAATAATAGACAGGTAGGGTCGCCCGCCCACATACCTGCGGTTCCAGTCTAGGGGGCCTGACGGGTATTCTCCTGGGTGTTGGCCCTCGGACCCAGGTTCTGCCCGTTTAAAGGACACTGTGTAGACAGATGACCTTTCCGGTTGCATCGGTAACAGATGATCTCTCGACGAGGAGGGTGTTGATCAGAGGTCGCTCCTGGGGGTGGCGTTGTCCTCCTCTGGGGGGGCGACGTCTTCTTTCTTCTCCGGTGCATCCACGGAACGTCTTCTGGGCAGTCAGCTAACAAGATCTTTCCTTCCTCCTCTTTCCGCAGCTGCAGGGCACTCATCACAGCAGCCAGATTTTTAGTCAGCTGGCGCACCTCTGAGCGCAGACAGTCCAATTCACTAGGAGGTGTCACCTGCGCTTTGGCTTCAGCCACTAGCGGGGAAAAGGGGGTTACTGCCGGTTCCAGAGTGACTTCAGCCTGATGATGTTGGGTTGCCACCTCGGGTTTGCCCAGGGGCCGCAGCCCTTTTATTGCCATGTCCTTTAGGGCATCAAAGGTAGCATCTGGATGATCTAAGGACCACCAATTTACAGTTCTGCGTTCCTCTTGGGATCTCAATCCCTGTATAAATTGCTCTTTCAACATTTTATTCTCATCGATAGCATTTAAATTGTTAATCTGCTTGAGGGCTCTCAGGGCTCCTTGTAGTCGGCAAGCGTAGTCCCGGATGCTGTTACCTGGCTGTTGTGAACAGTGATAGAAGGCCATCCGGAGATCCGTTTCTGTGCGGTCTTCAAATATGGCATGCAGCTTAAGGAAGATCGCAGGTACCGACTCCTGATCAACGGTATCCCAAGTCTCCACTTCCCTCTCAGCAGCACCAGTTAGCTGCCCTATTAGCACAGCAGCTTTTTGTCTCTCAGGCATGGAGTACATTTCTAGGATGCTGCATAACTTCCGCTTGAAGCCTGCTAAAGTGCCTGGCCCACCGCTGTATTGGGGAAGCCATTTCGCCCCAGGCATATATGGGAGCGTTAGTGGCATGATCGGGACTACCGGACTGGGTGCTGGACCTGCACCCCCATCTTGCGCTACAATACCAGACGGTGCGGGATTGGGGCCTCCGGCCGGGGCCGCACTGTCAGCCGGTTGTTGTGACATCTTAGCGCCCCCTTGGTTAAACGGAGCCTACCGGTTTCAGACGCTGCTATTTCACAGGCACCGCAGTGGGAACAGGACCTTCGTCGCAGGCGCTCTGATGTCAGAGCGTTCACTTCCTGTTGCAGGACCTGCCGATGAGTCAGAGCCAGGGGCGTGTCCAAGACTTTGCGCGCTCTTTCAGGTACGCCCACCTTCTTCTCCAGCGCCTTAGGGCGCGAATCTGGCGGCAAATATGGCGGTATTTGGCGCCAAACAACAGCAACAGTCTTTTTCGCCAAAACACTCCACAGGCACACAGGGCTCGCAATGCTGCAAGTTTCGTATCCTGTTCGTGACGCCAATTTGTGTCGACCCGCCACCACAATTGTGGGTTACCAGGGCAATGGGGTACTCAGAGCCGAGCCCGTAGAAGTCTATGGGGATTGTCACAGGTAGCTGTGGCTCGGTCTGTGGCCCTGGCGGTCTGGCGTATGTTGGGGGAATATTTACAGGGGATAGATTTATATACAGTTCGTGACGCCACCTGTAGTATTCTGGTAATTTGTACCAGCGCTGCTGTAGATCTCTGAGGGGATGGTGATGCAGCTAGATGTCAGGTCCCCTACAGGTGGGACTCTTCCCTCAGGTCGGTAGTTAGGTAGGGATTGTGCAGGCATGCAATAATAACTCAGTCTCACACAGTCAGCGTCTTTCCATACCTTTTACTTGTTAGATGGTAAGGCAGGTCCCAGGGAGGCTGATGGGGTTGATGGAGGATGAGTTTTGAGGCAACGGCTGAGCAAGGCAGGGGCCTCCTTTACTGTCCAATAATGATGAGTACAACCAGCTTGCAGCGTAGTTCTCTCTATAACTCCAGCTTTCCAAAGCTGTTCTGCCCAGTCAGATTTGTGGTGAAGCCTTCCAATTGATGAAACTAGGTTCTTGCTTTTGTCTGCGCTTGACTCAAAGTCCCTATTTCACCTGACTCCAGTTACGTACTGACTATATGGGGCTGTTTGCCGCGACCTAGGGTCCGGTAAATTCCTGGTTTTCTTACCACTATGCTTGTAGCAAATAGTGATCCTTCGGTCCCCAGTGACCGGTAGCAATGTGCAGGACTTTTCCAAGCCGAAAGCACTTTTCCAATAATCTTCTTTCCACTTTGCCCTTCGATTTGCTCGACTCTTATTAGATAGCTCAGTCTTTCTTCCAGTGGGGCATAGCTCTGACTAGGCTAAGGTGAATTAGACCACCTGTACTAGCCTCCACTTTCTGAACTGCTAACAGGCTCAGACTGGACATGTCTACTCTGTCCAAGGACAGGAAACTGACTGACTAAAAATCACTCCCTTCCACACCCCTGCTGGGTGTGTCAGAAGTGTACGTGATGTCATGAAGAGACCTTAACTGTTACCTCTCCACTCATCCTCCTGGTATTGTGTACCAGGGCTACACACATGCTCAGAATCAGATCTCGTCCCAAGATCTCGGGAGACGAGATCTCGTTGCCGAGATCTGAATCTGAGCATGCGCCGCACCCAGTGGCCATTTTCCTGGAGTCCACCGCATCGCGGCAATGGAGCTGCAGGGGCCTCCAGGCTTTGAAGAAATGCCGGCAGAGCTTCCCACTCTGCACAAAAAGCTGCCACTCCCCCAGCACAGAGAGCCACACAGAGCACCGCTGCTGCAAAGAGGTAATAGGGATACTTAATTTACACCTTCCCGATGAGGGTATTGCCTCTAATCAGTGCAAAGCATGCATGCTTATAAGCCTCCTCACTGTGACATGCCAGTCTTTGCTTGTCACTCTCCAAAAGGAGAAACATTACCCCTTAGAACACACTTATTAGAATTTTATCTTGTAACAAGCTCAGAATCCAAGTCCATACAATGTTATGTACAGATTTGTATCCACTTTTGAAATATGCACAAAAGCTTGCTACTAACCGCAAGTGCCTCAGAAATTGTTCCACAGAACACCTTTTAAAATCATTGAAAACCAAAAAACATCTGAATACAATCCCCTGGCAGAGATATGCACACATAAACAGCAAAATACACAAACATGAGTTTTTCTGTCAATGCTCAGTTTCCCAGATATACCTCGTCTTCAAAACTTCAGAAATGTATCAAGCAGTGTATGTGATCTTATATTAATAAACAGTGTGTTGTCAACCCAATATACTGATGAAAATGCATGATGATTTAACAAACAAAGATTTGCATATTTAAATAGTCACCCCTGTATATATAGATGAACTAGCGAAATGGCCTCCTATTGCGAAGCCAAACCATGTTTGGCTTTACAACAGCTGAGCAGTGCATAGGCATAGTAAAGTATTAACGATATATATACAATATTTACATCAAGAATGTATTGTCTCAGCTAGTATCCATGGAATATAGAGAATGTTAGGAAAGATTGCAGCCAGGTATGTTTGGTTAAAGGCTAACCAAGATAGAGAGGAGGCTGCTAATGAAAGCTTTAAGTCCAAACTTCAGGTGAAGAGAGGACTAGTTTGTCTTCTGGTACCTATATGAAATAGCCGATGGGGAAATGCTGAGAAGATAGGGGAATGCGAAAAGGACCCCAAGCACAGCTTTGTCAGGGGAATGTACATTACATTATCTACAGTTGAAATAAGCTGATTTCTTAAGACTTTCCCATGATGTTACACAAAGAAGCAGTGTGTTTCAGGTGTGCATTAAAAAACATCCACAGATGTGTCTCTAATTAACTCAGATGTTGCAAAAAAAAACAGAAGCTTCCAAACACATGACATCATCATATGAGCAGTCCAGAATTGTTTAATGGCATAGTATTCTTAGTGTATGCAATCTTTTGACTGTGCAGTAAGTGGTAAAAATGTCTTAAAATGTTCTCTCTCTCATTATTCTGGCATTTGGCAAATATTAATAATTGTGGTAATCCTAATTGACCTAAAACAGGAAAGGTTTCTTCTGTTTTCATGTCAGATATTGAGAAAAACATGCATATGTGTATTTTTATATAGTGTATGTAAACTTCTAGCTTCAACTGTGCCTCCTCCACATGATGTAGCACCTTCTGCTTTATTTTATGGATTAGCAGTGCACCCTTTCCTAAATCTCCACAAATGTATGTCACATATTAAAAGCAATTTCCAATTTGGGGGTGAATTTCCACACTATTTATTGCTACATAAATTTTGCAACTGAAAATTGCCTCCATTTATCAGTACAAAGGCTTGCTGTCAAAGCCATAGATTTTGTCATTCAAGAGAATTGGGCCAACTATGCTAATGTCACTCGAATCAAACTCAGATTTTGAGCCGAGTGTCACCTTAAGGTACTGCCACACTACACAATCCCGCTAGCGATCTCGTTAGCGTCGCATACTAATGAGATCGCTACGCTAGCGGGATTGTTTCTATATCGCTAGTGTCGGCCACATTTAGCGATATCGTTAAGGGCGCTATCGCGGTTAGCGATCTCCTTAACGACTTTAGCGGTACAAAAGTACCGCTAAATCGCTAAAAAAGGTGCCACACTTAGCGATATATACTTACCCAGCGGGGCGCCAGCGACGAAAATAGGGTCCGGAATGATTCCAGCGACGAGCGAGATCACAGCAGGAAGCTCGTCGCTGGCAGCTGCCGCACACAACAACATCGCTAACGGGATCGCTAAATAGTGACGTTTTTTAGCGATCCCGTTAGCGATGTTGTTTAGTGTGGCATACCCTTTAGTGTAATCCGACTCTTTCACAATGGAGAATTGTATCTCGGGGAGGAGAATACAGAGAACTTAATTTCTCCATCTTTTCCATTCTCTGTGTCCACAATAATTAGACTGCAATCAGATAACATCCGAATGCAATCCAATGTTTCACACACACCCACAGACTTGTGCACATGATTTAATTATCGAATGTACTTGCATCATGCTGTGACCTTTTTCTCATGATGAGTCAGAATGAGGAAAAAATTGCAGATGTGTATTGGACCGAGGGCTGTCTAATAAAATATCAGATAGCACGAGGCCATGCTATATATGTGAGTGAGCTGTGAGATTGTTTTACATGGGTGGGACAGTTGTAACACTTTCCACAAAAAAATATGCAGGAAATACACAAAATATGAACATGTTCATATGCTATGTTCACTTGCAGCATATTTGCCACATTTGTTTGTGCAGCCAAAATCAAAAACACAGCACAAAACACTTCAAAATACAGCAAAATCTATTTGATGTCCTTCCCTGCATCGTTTTTGCATTCTCATTTCTTTGCATGGGTGAAAAAATGCTGCAAAAACACTGAAAAAGGGGACATGGTGCATATCTAAAAATGCTGCAATTATTAATATAATTATTATTATTATTATTTGTTATTATAGCTACATTTATTCCATGGTGATTTATAGTTCTTAAATTCAGTCAGAAACAAGAAAAGTGTATGCATGAGATTTCTGAATTTCATAGCTTTTTTTCTGGTATTGTAAAATGCAGCCTATTTGCATAAAAAATTATGCAAACATTCTATGTGTTTACATATTCTCTCAGTTTCTAAGCTTTTTTTTTCAGAAATTGCATTTTTTTTCTAGAATTCAGGGTAATCGCATAGACTAACAATGACACAATTAAATAAGCAGTGTTTTATTTTAGGTTATGTAATGAGAAATGACAAAATGCCTTCCACTTATTTTATCCCCTGTGATATCTATTAAAACTGACAATTTGTCATAGAGAATGCAATCTTGTTTCATCAAACAAAACAAACTGCTTAAATGAGCAGGACTGTAACAATAGCTATTTACTCCCACTAATGTACTTTCAAGTACACAATAAAGTATTATCAAAATGTTATTTGTGCAAACCTTATATATAGGTTTGGAATCTTAAATACAGGAGCGTATAACTCAGAATACTGCTATGTGATGTTTTATCAGATAGCAGTCGGATCAATGAATCGGTCTGTGGAAAAAAATCACAGCATGCTGTGGCTCCACAATTCAGATCATACGCACCCATTCAAGTCTATGTCATCCAAGTGCAGTCTTATTTACGCCGACACAGGCAATGGAAATATTAAGTTCCCCATCTTCTCTGCACCTGTGATACAATTCTTTAATCCATGAGAATTGGACCTGAGTAAACTAACACTCAGCTCAAACTCGGATCAGAGCTTTAACAGAGTTTCACTACCATAATCAATCCTATTCTGTCTCGAGAGAGAGAGAGAGACTCATCACTCATGTGATCATAGCGTAAAGATAGCATAGGCTTCATATCCAACTGAACGAGGAGAACACAGCACCTGGTGCTGAGTCAGGACAGCTGAGTAATGAATAAAATATAGAAGTCTTTAGCAACCAAATCAACTTAGTCAATAAGTGGCAGACCACACAAAGGTATAGAGAGGGGTGCTGAGGCAATTAATACAAACAAATGTCCAAGTCTCCAAACCTACTGAGTTCCAAACCTCCTCCAGCATTAACATCAGGGGAAAAATTACGCTAAGGGAGCTTCATAACATGGATGTCCATGTGCAAGAAGCTGCATGCAAGTGTTTTGTCATCAAGCAGAAAGCCAAGTATCAGTATCTATTCTGTAGAGTAGCAAATTAAGCTTCTCTTTCTGGTAGGCTGATGGATGAGTCTGGTTTTGGTGAAGACCAGGAGAATGTTACCTGAATGCATTGTGGAAACTATGGTGGAGTTTGGTTGAGGAGAAATAATGCAATGGTGTTTTTGAAGCAGTTGGCCTAGGTTCCTTAGTCCAGTATAGGAAAATCTTAATGCTTCAGCATTCCAAAATATTTTAAACAATTTATATTTCCAATTATGTGCAAAGAAGGATCCTAAAGACATGGTTGGGTGTGTTTGTTGTGTAAGAACCGGACTGACTCGCAGATAGCCCTGACCTCCACATTATCAATAACTTTTGGTTGAATTAACCCCTTAACGACAAAGCCATTTTGTAGGTTAAAGACCGGGTCAATTTTTACAATTCTGACAACTGTCACTTTATGTGCTTATAACTCTGGAACGCTTCAACGGATCTTGACGATTCTGAGATTGTTTTCTCGTGACATATTGTACTTCATGATAGTGGTAAAATTTCTTCAATATAACTTGCGTTTATTTATGAAAAAAACGGAAATATGGCAAAAATTTTGAAAATTTTGCAATTTTCAAAATTTAATTTTTATGCCATTAAATCAGAGAGATATGTCACAAAAAATAGTTAATAAATAACATTTCCTACATGTCTACTTTACATCAGCACAATTTTGGAACCAAAATTTTTTTTTTTGTTAGGAAGTTATAAGTGTTAAAAGTTGACCAGCAATTTCTCATTTTTCCAACAAAATTTACAAAACCATTTTTTTAGGGGCCACCTCACATTTGAAGTGAATTTGAGGGGTCAATATGACAGAAAATACCCAAAAGTGACACATTCTAAAAACTGCACCCCTCAAGGTGTTCAAAGCCACATTCAGGAAGTTTATTAACCCTTTAGGTACTTCACAAGAATTGAAGCAATGTGGAAGGAAAAATGAACATTTAACTTTTCTTCCCAAAATTTTTCTTTCAACACAATTTTTTTAAATTTTGTCAAGGGTATCAGTAGAAAATGAACCACAATATTTGTTGTACAATTTCTCCTGAGTACACCGATACCCCATATGTGGGGGTAAACCACTATTTGGGCGCATGGCAGAGCTCGGAAGGGAAGCAGCGCCATTTGACTTTTTTGGCTGGAATTGAGATTGGACGCCATGTCGCATTTAGAGAGTCCCTGTGTGCCTAAACACTGGAAACCCCCCACATGTGACCCTATTTTGGAAACTAGACTACCCAAGGAACTTATCTAAATGTGTTGTGAGAGCTTTTAACCCCCAAGGGCTTCACAGAAGGTTATAACGTAGAGCCATAAAATTAAAAAATCATATCTTTTCCACAAAAATGATCTTTCCACCCCCAATTTTTATTTTGCAAAGGGTAACAAGACCCCAAAAGTTATTGTGCAATTTGTCCTGAGTACGCTGATACCCCATATGTGGGGGGAACCACTATTTTGACGCATGACAGAGCTCGGAAGGGAAGGAGCACCGTTTTTAAATGCAGACTTTGATGGAATGGTCTGCGGGTGTCATGTCGCGCTTGGAGAGCCCCTGATGTGCCTAAACAGTAGAAACCCCCCACAAATGACCCCATTTTGCAAACTCAACCCCCAAGGAACTTATCTAGATGTGTGGTCAGCACTTTGAACCCCCAAGGGCTTCACAGAAGTTTATAACGTGGAGCCGTGAAAATAAAAAAATCATATTTTTTTCCACAAAAATGACCTTTTTGCCCCCAAATTTTTATTTTTATAAGGGTAACAGGAGAAATAGGGCCCGAAAAGTTGATGTGCATTTTGTCCTGAGTACACTGATACCTCACATGTGGGGTGGAACCACTGAGATCGCCTTACTATGATCTTTGGGAGGCAGAATGAACAAATCCACAAAAGGTGAAGAATTGGTTTCTTTTTTTACGCCGTTCCTCGTGCGGTATTAGTGCTTAGGCGCCTTTATTCCTCGGGTCGGTGCGATTGCAGTGATACCAGATTTACATCCTTTTTTCATGTTTAGCTTCTGTCACACACTAAAAGACGCTTTTTTTTGGAATAATTTTTTGTAAGAAATTTTTGCATTGCCATATTTTGAGAGCTATAATTTTTCCATATTTTGGCCGACAGACTTATCTGTGGGCTTATTTTTTGCGGGACGAGCTGACGTTTTTATTGGTACCATATTCAGGCACAAACGTTTTTTGATCGCTTCCTATTCCGATTTTTGTGGAAGCAGAAATGTTTTTTTTTTGTTTTCCTCCGTTCCGCGTTTGGTAAAATAGATAAAGCGGCTTTATTCTTCGGGTCACTGCGATTACAGCGATACCTCATTTATATATTTTTTTATGTTTTGGCGTTTTTTACACAATAAAAAATTTATAGAAAAAATAATTATTTTTGCATCAGTTTATTCCGCGAGCTATAACTTTTTATTTTTCGCTGATGATGCTGTATAGTGGCTTGTTTTCTGTGGGACAAGATGCCGTTTTCAGCGGTACCATGATTATTTATATCTGACTTTTTGATCGCGTGTTATTGCACTTTTTCCAAGCGGTATGATGATACCGCTTGGAAAAAGTATAATTTACTACTTTTTTGTGTTTTTTTTTTACGGCTTTCACTGAAGGGGTTAACTAGGGTTACGCTTCTATAGATGGTATTTTTACGGATGTGGCGATACCAAACATGTGTATTTTTTTGTTTTTTATTTTTTTGTTCCATAAAAATGTGTATTTTTTAGGGGATTTTTTTAAATTATTTTTTAATATTTTTTTTACAATTTTTTTAAAAAAATTATTTTTTTTATCTTGTCCCTTTATGGGACTTTCACTTTTTTACTTTTTATTGCAGTTACAATGCATTGCAATGCTCCAGCATTGCAATGCATTGTAACTATAGTGAAATCTGCTGTGACCATGATCACAGCAGCTTTCCGTAGCTAGATGACCCGGGGTTGTCTTGACAACCCCGGGTCATCAAGGCAGAGATCGGGCCCTGCAAATGCATTGCAGGGCGCCGATCTGAGGCAGAGGGAGCTCCCGAACTTCTGCCTCCCCCCTGAGCACTGCGATCGCAGCAGTCAGGGGGTTAACAGCCAGGGGCGGTGGGGGCACAAACGTTTTTTGATCGCTTCCTATTCCGATTTTTGTGGAAGCAGAATTGTTTTTTTTTTTTTTTTTCTCCTCCGTTCCGCGTGTGGTAAAATTGATAAAGCGGCTTTATCTTCGGGTCACTGCGATTACAGCGATACCTCATTTATATATTTTTTATGTTTTGGCGTTTTTTACACAATAAAAAATTTATAGAAAAAATAATTATTTTGCATCAGTTTATTCCGCGAGCTATAACTTTTTTATTTTTCACTGATGATGCTGTATAGCGGCTTGTTTTTGTGGGACAAGATGCCGTTTTCAGCGGTACCATGATTATTTATATCTGACTTTTTGATCTCGTGTTGTTGCACTTTTTCCAAGCGGTATGATGATACCGCTTGGAAAAAGTATAATTTACTACTTTTTTGTGTTTTTTTTACGGCTTTCACTGAAGGGGTTAACTAGGGTTACGCTTCTATAGATGGTATTTTTACGGATGTGGCGATACCAAACATGTGTATTTTTTTGTTTTTTATTTTTTTTGTTCCATAAAAATGTGTATTTTTTAGGGGATTTTTTTAAAATTATTTTTTAATATTTTTTTGACAATTTTTAAAAAAAAATGATTTTTTTTTAACTTGTCCCTTTATGGGACTTTCACTTTTTTACTTTTCTATTGCAGTTACAATGCATTGCAATGCTCCAGCATTGCAATGCATTGTAACTATAGTGAAATCTGCTGTGACCATGATCACAGCAGCTTTCCGTAGCTAGATGACCCGGAGGTTGTCATGACAACCCCCGGGTCATCAAGGCAGAGATCGGGCCCTGCAAATACATTGCAGGGCGCCGATCTGAGGCAGAGGGAGCTCCCGACCTTCTGCCTCCCCCCTGAGCACTGCGATCGCAGCAGTCAGGGGGTTAACAGCCAGGGGCGGTGGGGGCGCCGCTCCTGGCTGTCAGTGCAGGAAGCTCGGCCACTGCAGCGCCGGCTCCTGCACTGATCGCGCTGGAGATGCTGAAATTTCAGCATCTCCTGCGCGATCGCTGCTGTGTTTGGTCAGTCAGATTGACTGACCAATTACAGCGCTCTGGGTGCGGGGACCGACAGCAAAGGTCCCCGCACCGCTTGCTGTGCCTGTCAGCTGTCATAGACAGCTGTCGGCACTGAACTACCACTGCGTTCAAAGGCATGACGTGCACAGTCCGTCAAGGTGCCATAACTGACACCTTGACATGACGGACTGTGCACGTCAATGGACATTAAGGGGTTAAAAGTTGTCTTGAAAGCCACAATATTTCATTCAAAGTCACTATCTGTTCTCACAAATCTTCTTTTTTATGAATTGGAAAAAATACCAGACACCCACTCTGAAATCTTGCAAAATGATTTCTCATAAGATTGTAATCTGTTTTAGTGGAAAAGAAAGAACCAACACATTATTGTGAAAAGGAATTCGAATGGCAACTCCTCCTTTCACACATTTCTCCTGGTAACTCAGCATTATTATGATTGGATATTTACTCTGTGGCCCCAATTCATCAAGAGCAGGGATAAAGGAGCATGGTAGAGTGCCTAGCCTCCTGATTAGCAAACACCTCTTATTGAATGAGATAAGGTGCAAAGTGTCATCTGGCTCTGTATGCACCTCGCCACAATCTGAATTCATTCAGGGACTGGAGTAAAATTTGTGGTGTAAAGAATGCACATCATGAACTTTACAATGGAGGTCACCATGTCCCAAAGGCTCCCTCTGCTGTCCCTTTTTGGAAAGCTGAGCAAAATTGTCTTGAAAACACCAGAAGTTGAATAATTTGGTGACTTTCAAATCCTTGATGAAACGGGGCTTATGTCTATTCCATTTCCAAAAGACAACATGTTTTATTTTAATTTCTCTTGCAGAATTTATATAATGTTCTGTATAGTCCATATATTTCATACTATGACATAACTAAAACATGGTTATTGCCTCCTTTCATTATTATTTCAGGACTTAGGTGCATTTAGAAACTATAACATCTGCCAGCGTTTCAGAATGGTTCCCCTCATCTCACCATGCGGGGACGCTGGCTTACTCAATGCCCCTGCTGCAGCATTCCTGTGTGCCTCCTCTTTCTACCCTGTGCAAGCGGCACTGTGTTCGGTTGGCATGTCTAGTGCGTGCGCTCCCCTGCTCTTAACGTGGCAGCAAGCACATATGGTAAAATGCTCCCAGCTAACAATTGGAAGGCATTTAGTTAATTAATCACCTACAAGGTGTCTCCTAGTCAATAGCTGAGAGGCATCTTGTATAAAAGGTACCCTCTCCAATAGGGAGTTCCTTTGACTGCTTTGGGTGTATACTAATCCTGAAACTGCTTCTGCGATACCTATACCCGGTCTCCTGGTCCCGATGTAGCCAGTCCTGTGTCCGCTGACCCTGGTTCCAGTGCTTCCAGCTGAGTCACCAGTGTTGCCACCCTCTCTGGCTGTCGGTGGCTCCAATGGCTGGCCTGTTTTCTGAAAATCTCCCATCATGACTGGGACCAACATGAAGAATGTTCCATCCCATCCGATAGTAGTTCTACTTTATATTGTTTATGTTTTTATTTTACATTTTATTTTTTAAAAATTGTGCATGAATACACCTGTTTAAATAGCCAAATTCAAAGCATGTACACACCAAGACAATATTGAAGCCATTTGCTAACAATTTTTTCAGGGTGTATACCAAACATTTTTTAGTTGGTTTTTGCAAAGACAGGGGTTGGTGTAAAAAAAAGGTGCTAAAGAGAAGTAAAAAAATTTACAGACAACTAACTGTATGACTTTTTGCCTGTGAAAGTGTGCATGTCGTAAACTATTGATTTTTTGTACAGTGTTTTTTTTTATTTAAATTAGCCATAAATGTACTCCATGTCAATACTGTGGCCTGTTGGCATAGTTAATTTTGGGGCACTTACTTAGAATTTATTGTGTTAAAGATGCAAAAGATAAGTAAAAAAATAAAGATGTTTAATTGTGTGAATTGCTTCACAAAGTGTGCATGTCGCAATGGACTTTTTTGCACACGGTTTTCATTAGTCAAATTTGCCGACTGTACATACCACACAATATTATGGCCTCTTTTTTGGGACTAGGTACTTGTGGTTTAAAACAGTGATAATAGTTAATTCTTATTTAAAAAAAAAAGCATAACAATGAAAAAGTGAAAAATGTATAGTATAACCAAAAGAAAAAAATACCATATCCCATCATGTGGCAATAAGAATATGAGAGCTGCAAGTAGTAGCAGTATCTAGTAATGGAAGCAGCACCTTCGCCGTTACCAGATGATCCAGCAGTAGTACTAATACACCTATGTTGCAATTGCCTCCTTTGCTTTCAGTAAGCAGAGCGTAGGGCGGAAGCAGAGGATGTTTTGTAATATATGGAAAATCAAACAACTCAGTCGCAGCATTATGATGTTACCTCTGACAGTAACACCCTTAGTTTCAGTCAGTGTTTTTTGCATAATCTTCCTCCTTTGATGTTGTAACAGTTATTTTTTTAATGCTAGAACTACCGATGGAGTCATTTTGATTCCTCGCAATTTTTATGTCTCTTCTGTGACTACATTTTTCCGAATTCTGGCTTGAGACTCGGTGACTTTTACTCATTTAGGATGCGAAAAAAGATTTTGTGACAATAAGAGTACCTTTTTTTAAAAATTTACCTTTAATTACCAAAAGGAGTCATTTTGTCTCCCTTCTTTATGTTGCTAGTGTTTGTCACTAAATGTTATTATTTCTTTTAGTTTTAGTTTGCTTGTATGTTTATAATAAGTTTAGAATAAATGTCTGGCTTAGACTTAGAATAATTAGCATTTTTTGCAAATATACTTGACATACACAGGACATATACAGGACATCTGTCAGTGAACCAGTAAACTCTCTGTAGAATATGGCCTGCAGTTTTGCTAATTGCTAATATGGCTAGAAGTGCGCTAAAGCCTGACAATATTCTTGCTATTTTGCATTCTATACCAGAGGCTAAAATTAAAGTTACAACAATACCAGGAGCAAGAAACTCTAAAAATAAATGAAAACAAGCCCGGAGTCAAAATGACTCCATTCGGTAGTTCTAGGGAGGGTGACCAGTCTGGTAGTCCTAGTGTTAAATTCTGTGTTTTTAATACAGCAAATACATCTCTATATTTTGACTCATAGCCCTCTAAGCCACAACTATGCTTTCTAACTGATGATATGAATTAAATATACAGCTAGCTTTTGACTTGGATTAGATAGAGCATACAAAGAGGACATAACCCAAATGCCTGTTTGTTTGTAGTACTACAGGCAATTAATGAAAATTGTGATGATGATGACTGTATAATGGGCATGGCCTGGGAACTAGATTGGGTTAACAATATGGTGATCTCACCAGAGAAAGAGGGTTGAGACATTGGTGAAAAAAATTGAACTTGCATTTGGCCAAAAGGGCTTACAAGGGGCAAATCTGCTTCTCCTGTGGTCAGCTTGGGAGCAGGTGATGCTGACTGAAAGGGGTATGTTTTTTTGCAGAATATGTGCATGATTTCTTTGGTAACTTTTTTGTATTTTTTGGAGGGATGGCATGAACAAAACCACAGCAAATCTATTGCTGAGGTGCAGCTAGTTTCTGTTAAATGAATTAAAGATTTATTGGTACTATCCATGGTGTTAAAAACACTTTTTTATAACGTTTTATTACTATTTTTGATAGGAAGAATGCACAAAAAGCATTCATTCTGCATTTTTTTCTATTTCTGTACACTGTTTACTCTGAAGCATTAGTGATATGACAACTTATTTCTTTGACTCATTTTGCCAGAAATATTATAGTAAGATATACCGTATAAAGTTTTTTATGTTTTGCTACTTTTCCAAACTATTAACACTTTTTTATCTTTTGGGGTTTTTTTGCATCACCATTAGAGTTGAGCGATACTTTCCGATATCCAAAAGTATCGGATCGGAATGGTATCGCCGATACACAAGAAATATCGGCGATACCCGATACCGATACCGGAAATCCAATGTAAGTCTATGGGAAAAAAATATCGGAATTAAAAAAAGCCCATTCTTGCCTTGTTGGTTAATTGTACATGAAGGAAAACAACAAAGAGTAATGTAGAATGTATTGGGGAGGTTGAGGAGACATTAAAGGCATAGATATTTAACCCAATCAAATGGAATAGCATTAATATTTTTTTTTTTAAAGATGTTCGCATTGATTAACAAATTGACAATGTTGTTAACCTTTTTTCTATTTTGGCAAATATGTATGTTTTACAACTTCCATGCTCTTCACCTTTTTAACTTTTGCCACACTTTCTCCTTCATAATCTTCAGCAGCATCATCTTTTTCATCAAATTATTCTTCATCTTCACCTTCTTTATCTTCTTCTTAAACTTATTGCTATTCATCTTTTTGTTAACATTACTCATATTGTTCTTATTAAACTATTATTCTTATTCATATTCTACTTCATCTTCATCATATTCTTATTTGTGACAGAGATTCTTGTACTTGTAATCTGTAAAAGTATGAATTTTTCATCCTTGCGTTCTTGCTGTCACAAAAGATTTAAATTACAACAGTATTTGTTCGTGTTCAGTTTATCCTGCAGCAGCAGGCATTTTCCAGGGGCACCACGAGGAGGAACGGACTCACCCCCATACACTGCTTAGTCTTCTTCTGCTTATAATTTAGAGCAAATATTTTGCTCTTCATTTTGGTCTTATACTTCATGTTCTTATGCTTTTTCATCTTCTGCTTATTGTTCTTCTGTCTCTTGTTCTGTATCTTGTAGTTTGTCTTAACCTTCTTTGTCCTGTTGGTGATCTTCTTCTGGGTAATCTTTTATTTCTTCTTTGTGATGGTGTTCAGGCTGGTTGGCTTCATGCTCGTCATCCTTGTGGTCGTCATCTTCTTCGGGGTGGTCATCAGGGTCACTTCTTCATTGTTGGAGATCCATAGTGATTACCCAACAAAACATTTAAAAAATATTCAATTTGTAAATGTAGCTGAAGGTACAAGAAGGCTGACTAACTTCCGAGAACCAGCTGACGTTACTGGAACCCGGACGGGTATCAGATGGTACAAGAGACAATGGAAGTAACGAGGACCAGCTGACTGTGCTGGAACCCGGAGGGGCAGCAGAAGGAAAAGAGCCAATGGCACAACCGAGGACCAGCTGACGTTACTGGGACACGGTTACTAAGCAGGAGGTACCTGTGGTCCAAAGCACTACCAAGGACCAGCAGACGTTGCTGGAACTCGGATACCGAGATGGAGGCACCTAGGCCAAAGGCACTGCGGAGAACCAGTTGACGGTACTGGAACCCGGACGGGTAGCAGAAGGTACAAGAGCCAATGCAAGTAATGAGGAACAGCTGACTGTGCTGGAACCCGGAGGGGCAGCAGAAGGAAAAGAGCCAATGGCACAACCGAGGACCAGCTGACGTTACTGGGACACGGTTACTAAGCAGGAGGTACCTGTGGTCCAAAGCACTACCAAGGACCAGCAGACGTTGCTGGAACTCGGATACCGAGATGGAGGCACCTAGGCCAAAGGCACTGCGGAGAACCAGTTGACGGTACTGGAACCCGGACGGGTAGCAGAAGGCACCCATGAAAATGTAAGTTGACAGTCCGCAAGCCGTCCGCAGTTACCGAATCACACAGTCCTACAGTGGGTGCTTGTCCTATTGTCACAACGGAAACAGCCTTTATTTACATATCCCACAGCACACATAGGAATGACCTAAACTGCAGGCACCATATAGTCGGCTAACCAGAATGCAACACGACAGGACAACTTATTGGAGGCTAATTGACGTTGACACTGCCAGGAAACAGCTGTCGTGCTGTAACCAGGCTGGGCAGGAGTCAGTACCCGTGCCAAGTACTTCGAGCAACAACTGGCGGTGTTGGAGCCCACGGATGAGAAGAGAACAGGGTGGAGGCAGCAGGACTTTTTGCCGTACACACAGCAGGGGAACAGCTGACATTACTGAACCCCAGTAACACAGGAGCAAGTGTTGACTGTGCTAACAGCACTTCCAGGCAATACATTGGTTGCAAACATATAGAAGTACACAAAGGGGCCTTTCACACCTAGTGAACAGTTGTGTGCAGTGTTCACTGCAGTCTCTGCGGAATAACCACACTTAGGCCTTATAACTTTTCAGACTTTCTTTATCAATCTACCAAGATGAAGAAGGCAGGGAGTAAGGCACGTGGTCGTGGCCGTGGAGTTTCAGCAGGGAGAGGACGTGTGGATTCTGTGGCTGCTGCCGCCCCCAGTGACACAGCATCCACCAGTTTTCCCCGTGAGCGTTCCTTTATGCGCACTTTTGTAGGAGGTCGGCGTACCCCCTGCTGCGGGAAGAACAAATTGAAGCCGTTGTTGGTTGGATGGCAGCCAATGCATCGACTTCAATTGCTTCCACCTCCTCTCAGGACCACAGCACTGTTGAGCAACCATCTGTCTCTTCACCGCCTGCCAAATTGCCCAGGCAGTCAGAGAGTTCTGTACAGGAGCCAGCTGAGTGTCAGCTTCTGTTCTCAGAATCTGTTGGCTTGCAAACAGGGGCCCAGCCAAGCAGCATTCTGGAATGTGAAGAAGAGGGAGTATGCAGTGATGCACAACAGCTGTGTCTCTCTGAATCTGAAGAGGCGGGTGAGACAGTGCCGATGGTCAGCACACCGCAGAACGCATCTGATGATGATGAGACTCAGGTGCCAGTTTCTGTTGAGCATGGTGCTGGCCAGACCACCCAACAGCAGCAGGTGTTGGAAGAGGGTAGTGGAGATGATGAGGTCCAAGACCCAACATGGGTGAGGAACAGGAAGGTGGTGGGAGCAGCTCAGAGGAATAATATAATAATAATATTTATTTATATAGCGCCATCATATTCCGCAGCGCTTTACAGTTTAGCAGTTTCAGAACACAAGTCATAAGTAACAACGTTAACAATACAATAATTAAAGCAAAATAAGTCGCCCTGCTCGTGACAGCTTACAATCTACAATGAGGTGGGGGAGATACAAAGTATAGGTGTTTATATACAATGGTGCATTTACAATGATGGTCCAGCCATCTTAAGGGAGTGAGGGATGGAGGATAGTGAATGGGCTAGACACCACACACACACACTTACACAGAATACATAGAATGACTTTGATTAGTGAATGTGATAGGCCGCTCTGAACAAATGTGTTTTGAGGGAGCGCCTGAAACCAGCAAATGTGATAGTCCATTTCTTGGTAGACATTCAGGGATTGCGTCGCGGTAAGTCTTGGAGTCGGATGGAGTACGATTATGCAGAGGTTAGTTCGAAAGTCGTTGCAGAGCGCAGCAGTCGTTGGGTCGATGAGTAGAATGAGGGAGGGATGTAGGGGTGCGAGGTTGTGATACTTTTGCAGAGCGCAGAGTCGGTTAGCGATAGATAGAATGAGGGAGGAGATGTAGGGGATGGCGCATGTGGATAGCTGTGGTGAGAACCAGTACTTTGAATTGGATACTAGATGGGCAGCAGTAAGGAGGCAAGAAGAGCGTCGAGTACCGATTAGCCGATGGATCAATGCTACAGGGGTTTGTTGTATGGTTCCATGGTGCGAAAAGGGCGGGGATTCTAGAGATGTTCTTTAGGTGTAGGCGGCAAGAGCGGGCAAGAGATTGTATATGGGAGGTGAAGGAGAGATTGGTGTCAAACATAACACCCAGACAGCGAGCCTGCTGCCGGGGTGTTATTATGGTGCCGCCCACGGAGAGGGATATGTCAAATTTAGGGAGTTTAGTAGACGGCGGGAGCAGAAGAAGTTCAGTTTTTGAGAGGTTGAGTTTCAGATAGAGAGCGGACATGATGTTGGAGACTGCGGACAGACAGTCGGTGGCGTTCTGTAGTACAGCGGGGGTGAGGTCGGGGATGACGTGTATAGTTGTGTGTCAACAGCATAAAGATGGTACTGAAAGCCAAATCTGCTGATGGTCTGTCCAATTGGGGCTGTGTAGAGAGAGAAGAGAAGGGGGCCAAGGACTGAGCCCTGGGGTACACCGACAGTGAGAGGAAGAGAAGATGACGTGGAGCCAGAGAACAAAACACTGAAGGAGCGGTCAGAAAGATAGGAGGAGAACCAGGAGAGAACAGTGTCCTTAATACATAGTGAGTGGAGCCTAGACAGTAGGAGACGGTGGTCAACCGTGTCGAAAGCTGCAGAAAGGTCGAGAAGAATGAGCAAAGAGTGGTCACCGTTACGTTTTGCTGTAAGAAGGTCATTGCTCACTTAGATGACGGCAGTTTTTGGCGAATGTAGGGGGCGTAAGCTGGACTGTGAAGGGTCTAGGAGGGAGTGATTGGAGAGGTAACGGGTGAGGCGGGAGAAGACTAGGCGCTCCAAAAGTTTAGAGATGAAGGGGAGATTGGAGATCGGTCTGTATTTGTTTGTGCAGGAAGGGTCGAGAGCGGGTTTATTTTGTAGTGGAGTAATGATGGAGTGTTTGAAGGCAGATGGGAAAATGCCAGAGGAGAGTGAGAGATAAAAGATTTTATTTAGGTGAGTTGTGACAACTGGAGAGAGAGACTGGCGGAGATGTGAGGGAATGGGGTCGGTAGTGCATGTAGTCGGACGAGAGGAAGAGAGGAGTCTGGACTCTGGAGACTTCTTCTTCTGTGATGGGATCAAATGTGGAAAGTTAGCCAGGGGAACAGCAGGGTGGGATGGGAGTCACAGCCCTTGGTGGTTGAGAGCAGATTTCCTGACGGATAGTATATATTTTTTATATAAAATGGGAGGCCAGGTCGTCAGCACAAATGTCTGTGATAGGGGCTTGTGCTTTTGGCCTGAGGAGGGAGTGAAAAGTGTCAAACATTTTCTTGGGGTTGTTGGCTAGTGAGGAGATCAGGGTGGTGAAGTAGGTTTGTTTGGCGAGGTGAAGGGCAGCATTATAAGTTCTTAACATGAATTTAAAGTGGATGAAGTCTTGTGGTGTGCGGGTTTTTCTCCAAAGGTGTTCAGCACTCCTAGAGCATCGCTGAAGAAGTTGAGTTTGCAATGTGATCCAGGGCTGTTTTACTGTGTGTTTGGAAGTTCTGAGGGTGAGCGGCGCTACTTGGTCAAGGGTGCTTCTAAGAGTGTCATTGTAGTGATGAACAGCCAGATCAGGACTGGAAAAAGAGAGATTGGGGACAGTGATGAGTGTAGGGAATCTGAAAGTGTCTGAGGGTTAATGGCTTGTAGATTTCTGAATGTGTGGTAGGTAGGAGTGCGCTGGGGTGGTGGAAGATTTGTGAGCGTGAAGGAGAGAATGTTGTGGTCAGACAGTGGAAGCGGTGAGTTATTTAGGTGGTAGATTGAACAGAGGCGGACAAAGACCAGGTCAAGGGTGTTACCATCCTTGTGTGTCTCAGAGGTTGAAAGCTGTGAGAGGCCTAGAGAAGTGGTTAGTGATAGAAGGAAGATAGAGAAGACATTGCCCCAACGGTACAAACAGGAGGGAGAGTTAGGCTGCAGACTCGGTTGCCTGTAGCCTCCATTTTGCCACCTGTTCGGAGCAGTTGTCTTCCAAAAGTCAAAACGTGCGCTCCCAGGACTTGCACTGCGTGGTCCTTTTTTGACACACTTGCAGATGATATTTGCTATGTCAAATGCAAACTGTGTAATCAAAAAGTAAAAAGAGGTAAAAGTGTCAGTAACCTCAATACCACTAATATGTGGAAACATGTGCGGACAAAGCACGTAGTTGAGTTACAAAGACACACTGGAGATGTAGGCCAACCTACAGCAGCACCTACATCTTCAGGTTGTGTTGAAGCCTCTTCATCTAGCTCACACACAGCTGGTTCTGCTTCCTCACAGGATCGCCATGGAAGAACCTCGGTCACTGTTGTCCAGAGACAAAGTGTTATTCCACACACAGCAGCAAGTTACCTGTCATCCTCACACTTCCAGGCCACAAAACAGCCATCGGTAGCACAGGCATGGGATAAAAGACGGCCATACTCGGCAAACCATCCACGAGCACAGGCTCTGAATGCTGGCATTGCAAAACTCCTGTCCCTTGAAATGCTGTCATTCAGGCTGGTGGAGACTGACAGTTTCCGTAAATTAATATCATTGTCAGTCCCACAATACAATGTGCCAAGCCGATTTCATTTCAGCAGGCAAGCCGTCCCTGGTCTGCAAAAGCATGTTGAGGGAAAAATTAAACATGCGCTAGTAAACGCCCTCAGTAGCAAGGTCCACCTGACGACCTATGAGTGGACCAGTACCCATTGTTATTATCTGCTACAAGCACTAAGGAAAGAAGGGAATTCTGTCCCTACAATAGAACTAAGCTGAATCCCTACGATGTAACGGGGAACCTGATCCTGCGACCAGACCCGCTAAAGTCCTCAGCTAGTCTGAACAAGACCTATAGTTGCGAGGGAGGAATCCCTACAAGATCTAGGGACTGGGAGAAAAGGTGGACACCTCCTAACAGAAATTGTAGCAGGGATAATTTAACAGAAAAAAAATACTTTGAATCCGAAGATCAAGCAAAACTGACTGAGTAAGGCACCTAAGCACCCGGCTAGCTTAACAGTAGATAATACAATGAAGTCAAGCAAAGCCAGAAGGGCGGAGCCAGACAAAATAGGGAAAAAAGTTCATGTGACCATCAAACTGAAACAAAACCTAACAAGAGGGTTCTAACACCCATGGCCAGGGACGATAACTTTCCCTCACTGCCCATTGGGTCAATGTTGTGGAGCCGGGTACTGATCTTGCGAGTGGCGCTGTACGTGTTCTGCCAACTCCAAGGATTGCAGGAATCAAGTCTGTACACATTGACTCCTCCTCCTACTCCAGTTCCTCAGAATCATCGCTGCAGGAGCCGTCACGGTCTACCTCCACATGGACCCGTGAACGCTTACCTGTTGCGAGCGATATGAGCACAGCCGTGGCCAAACATCAATAGGCCGTCCTGAAATTAATTTCCATGTGGAATCGAAGCCACACAGCGCAGGAGCTCTGGAATGCCATCAAGCAGGAGAGCGACGTGTGGTTTTTGGCAGCGAATCTCCAGCCAGGCTTGGTAGTGTGTGACAATGACCGAAATCTGGTGGCAGCTCTGGGCCTTGGCAACCTCTCTCACATACCATGTCTGTCACATGTGCTCAACTTGGTCGTGCAGAGTTTTTTGAGGGACTATCCAGATCTTGATGCACTGCTGCACAAGGTCCGCCTAGAGTGCGCTCACTTGCGACGTTCCAGCATGCCAGATTGCTGATTGCAGCTCTGCAACGCAGATTTCGCCTTCCTGAACATCGCATATGTCACGTACCCACCAGGTGGAATTCGACGTTACATATGTTGGAGCGGTTGTGTGAGCAGCAGCCAACAGTAATGGAGTATCAGCTGCATCAGGCGCAATCAACTCTCAATTTGCGCCGTTCACACTTCACCACTATGACTGGGCCTCTATAATAATAATAATCTTTATTTATATAGCGCCAACATATTCCGCAGCGCTTTACAGTTTAACAGTTTCAGAACACAAGTCATAAGTAACAACGTTAACAATACAATAATTAAAGCAATATAAGCCGCCCCTGCTCGTGACAGCTTACAATCTACAATGAGGTGGGGGAGATACAAAGTACAGGTGTTTATATACAATGGTGTATTTACAATGATGGTCCAGCCATTTTGAGGGAGTGATGGATGGATGGAGATAGTGAATGGGCTACACACACAGACTTACACATAGAATGACTTTGATTAGTGAATGTGATAGGCCGCTCTGAACAAATGTCTTTTGAAGGAGCGCCTGAAACCATGCTAATTGCGGATAGTCCTAATTTCTTGGGGTAGAGCATTCCAGAGGATTGGCGCAGCACGGGAGAAGTCTTGTATTCGGGAGTGGAGGTACGGATTAGTGCAGAGGTTAGTCGAAGGTCGTTTGCAGAGCGCAGCAGTCGGTTAGGCCGATAGATAGAAATGAGGGAGGAGATGTAGTGGGGTGCTGCACTGTGGAGAGCTTTGTGGGTGACAACCAGTACTTTGAATTGGATACTATAATGAATGGGCAGCCAGTGTAAGGACTGGCGAAGGACTCTATGAAGGACATCTGCCACGTTTTGCGTGCGTTTGATGAGTCAACGCGGATGGCGAGTGCAGATGATGCACTAGTCAGCCTGACTGTCCCCCTTATCTGCCTGCTTCAAAAAAACAATGCAAGCACTAAGGGATGAGGTTTTGGAAGAGGTGGAGGATGAGGAGTCACAAATTCCATCACCTTCTGGACAGTCAGCGCAACGTGGTTCCTCACAAAGGGCTGGGCAGGGCTCACTTTGTGAGGAGGATGAGGAGGAGTCAATGGAGGAGGAAGACATCGCTCCAGAGGGAGGTACACAACGCTCTAGTCAGTATGTATAGCGAGGGTGGGGTGAAGCAGAGCAGGCAGAGATGACGCCTCTTGCAGGGGACAGCGTTTCTTGGCCAGTTGTGAGTCTGCAGCACATGGTTGATTTCATGCTGCAGTGCCTGAGAAACGACCGCTGCATCGCCCACATTCTCACCACGTCTGATTATTGGGTGTCCACCCTCCTAGACCCTCGCTACCGGGACAACTTACAAAGTCTCATCACACCGTTGAACCGGGAGCGTAAAATGCGGGAGTACCAAGACACACTGGTGCAATCCATAATGTTCTCCATTCCAGCCGAGAGCACTGCTGCTACTACTGCTTTACAAAGCAGCTCTGTGCGTCGAGGCAGTGGAGACAGCTCTGCAACAAGAGGGAGCACAAGCAGCGCCTCTGCACAGGGCAAGATGTTATGATTTGGTAGCTGAGGAGAGCAGGCAAAAAAGGCAATACACCAGAGAGGTTGGAATCTATGGGATTGCAGTACCCTGACTAACCACCACAACTAAAGGCAGCCGTGGAGCGTACCTACGTTGGTCCTAGACGCCTCGTCACAGCCTGAGAAGCTAACTACACCTAAAGATAGAAAGAGGAAAGCTATCTGCCCCGGAGCAGATCCATAAAGAACATAGAAAGCCCCCAAACATGTAATGGCGGTTAGACAAGAAGAAATACTGACACAGACAGAAAATTGTATGAGCAAATGTTGGGGCCCAAACTTCATAAATAGAAAAGGATAGGAAGGGCACTTTCTGCAATCACAAAAAAACACTGAAAAGTACCAACTCTACTAATTACAAAAACACCTGAGATCACACGACCTCTACCACCTTAATTAGTTCTCTGGTGTAACAAAAACTAAACAGCAGCCACAGAAAAAAATGGAAAAGGAAAATGAACAAACAACAGTGGCTGAACTAAACTGAGAGGAGCACAAACCCCCAAGGGGACCCGGCAGACCCCCACAGAAGTGCAGGACAATATGCCAAAAAAAAAAAAAAAAAAAAGAGAAAAATGTCTTATCTGTTAGCAAAAGATGCAGGCACGAAACAGCAAGCTACAAAGTGTACAGGAATCAAAGATGAGACCAGAACAATTGATCACCGTCAACCCTGATGGGAGGGAACCTCCCTTATATAAGACCAGTCAGTAACACCTGATCTCCAATCTTCACAATCTTCATTGGATAGTTCAGTACTGTTTGTAACCACCAGAGGGAGCTTCTGCTCAGAATTAATTTCTATCACATTCACAACAGCAAGACCAGTATGTTCCAAATGTGGTGAAGTTTTGTGGCAGCGCCACCAATGTCTACACCATCCGAGACGGCTCCACTCAGCAGGAGGCAAAGTTTCCGTAAGATGGTGACAGACTACATGTCTTGGCCTCTCAGTGTACTCCCAGATGGCTCTTCCCCATTCAAGTTTTGGGTCTCTAAGCTGGATACATGGCCAGAGCTTAGCCAGTATGCATTGGAGGTGCTGGCTTGCCCTGCTGCCAGTATATTATCGGAGCGCTTCTTTAGTGTTGCAGGTGGTGTACTAACAGACCGTAGCATGCGACTATCCTCCGTTAATGTAGACCGGTTTAGTTTTCTGAAAATGAACAAGGCATGGATCTCGCATGAATTTGCCTGTCCGGTTTCAGATTAAATAACTGGTTGGCAACGTTATCCATGTCTCCTGTTATGTTCATCTTTCTACCACCTGAACTCTACTCCCTGGGCTACAACACTGCCAGTTGCTGCTCACAAGTGTTGGATGCACAGATCAAAAAAATCGCTGATGTGTTTGTGGGGTTCAGTAACGCCTGCTGTTCAGTAACTCCTGCTGTTCCCCTGCTGTGTGTCCGGCAAAAATTACTGCTAGCTAGCTACACATGTTGAAACAAACATGACATGTTAAAGTGCCTACTGCTACACATAGATAAGAGGCTACACCCTTTTTTCTAAACTGTAAACAAGTGAAACGTCACCTTTAAAACCATAAAATTATTAGTCTTTGTCACAAATCTGTAACAAAATAATTGTGACATATTACTGCAGATATCCACATGTGGAACACAAATGCTAACACAAAAGCCTACTTATGCTATAGGGTACTGATGGTGAACCTTGTCACTCCATAACTTAGACAAATCCAACTCACATCATGCCTCAAATGCTGCAATGTTGGAAGTGCATAATGTGGGTTGAACTTTGACAACAGCTGCAGTGCGAAGGTTAGCCTTCAGTGTTCTTGGCTTTTAAATAAAAGCATACAAGTAAATGTAATAATCCATTGTTGATTAACCCCTCTCTGCCATCAGACGTACTATTCCGTCCATGTGACCCTGGACCTAATTCCCATGGACGGAATAGTACGTCATAGGCGATCAGCTGCGCTCCCGGGGGGAGCGTAGCTGATCGCCGCCGGGTGTCAGCTGTATATCACAGCTGACACCCAACACTATGTGTCAGGAGCGGTCACGGACCGCTTCCGGCACATTAACCCCTAGCAGACCGCGATCAAGCATGATCGCGGTGTGCCCGGGGCACAGGGGAGGATCGCGCAGGCAGGGGGCTCCCTGCGCGCCCCCCTGAGACCCTCAGAGCAGCGCGATGTGTCGCGCTGTTCCGAGGGTCCGTCCTCCCTCCAGGTCCCCGGATCCAAGATGGCGCCGGGTTCCTGCAGGGAGGCGACTTCCTCAGTGCCTGCTGAGAGCAGGCGCAGAGGAAGCCTGCAGCGATGCCAGAGCGATCGCTGGTGTGACAGAGTGCTGTGCACACTGTCACACCAGCGATCTGCTAAAATACTGTGATGTCCCACCCTGGGACAAAGTAAAAAAGTAAAAAAAATAAAAATAAAAAGTGGTAAAAAAAATCATCAAAAAAAAAAAAATATTCCCCAATAAATTCATTTCTTCCTGTAAATAAAAAAAACAAAGCAATAAAAGTACACATATTTGGTATCGCCGCGTCCGTAACGACCCCCCTATAAAACTGTCCCACTAGTTAACCCCTTTAGTGAACCCCTTAAAAAAAAAAAAAAAACTAAGCAAAAAATCAATGCTTTATCATCATACCGCCGAACAAAAAGTGGAATAACACGCGATCAAAAAGACAGATATAAATATACATGGTACCGTTGAAAACGTCATCTTGTCCCGCAAAAAACGAGCCATCATACAGCATCATCAGCGAAAAAATAAAAAAGTTATAGCTCGCAGAATGAAGCGATGCAAAAATAATGATTTTTTTATATAAAATTGTTTTTATTCTATAAAAGCGCCAAAACATAAAAAAATGATATAAATGAGGTATCGCCATAATCGTACTGACCCAAAGAATAAAACTGCTTTATCAATTTTACCACACACGGAACGGTTATAAACGCCTCCCCCAAAATAAATTCATGAATTGCTGATTTTTGTTCATTCTAACCTCCCAAAAATCGAAATAAAAAGCGATCAAAAAATGTCACGTGCTCAAAAATGGTACCAATAAAAACGTCACCTCGTCCCGCAAAAAATAAGACCTCACATGACTCTGTGGGCCAAAATATGCAAAAATTATAGCTCTCAAAATGTGGTGATGCAAAAAACTACTTTTTGCAATAAAAAGCGTCTCTTAGCGTGACAGCTGCCAATCACAAAAACCCGCTATAAATAGTAAATCAAACCCCCCTTTATCACCCCCTTAGTTAGGGAAAAATAATAAAATTTAAAAAATGTATTTATTTCCATTTTCCCATTAGGGTTAGTGTTGCGGCTAAAGTTAGGGTGAGGATTGGCGCTAAAGTTAGTATTAGGTTATGGGTGTGGTAGGGTTAGGTTTGTGGTTAGGGTTGGGACTAGGGTTAGGGGTATGTTGGGGTTAGGGTTGGAGTTAGAATTGGGGGGTTTCTGCTGTTTAGGCACATCAGGGGCTCTCCAAATGTACAAAAAAAGGCTGCACTCAAGCATACTAAAGCATGACAACATGGAATCCATGAAATTTAGAATAGCAATATGGCTTTGGAATATAAGGAAAAATTTGAGACGTTTAGTATAAACATTTGGCCAAACATTTTAAAGCCCAACAACCATTGTCAAGGTGGTCTCAATTCTGTTGAGTCCCTGACTAGTGTTGAGCATTCCGATACCGCAAGTATCGGGTATCGGCCGATATTCGCGTTATCGGAATTCCGATACTTAATTCCGATACTTTTTCCATATCGTATACCGGAATCGGAAGTTCCCATAATTCTTTGAGAGGCAATGTGATTTTAGTCAGCCAATGAGGAATCCTACGAAGTGTGGGCACATCCTGTAATGCTGCGGTCATCTTAACTAATGGCATGGCTGTGATTGGCTGCTGAAATGATGTCAGAATGCACTATAAAAGGCGCCGCCGCCATTTTAGCGTCACTGTGCTGTGAACTCAGTAAGGGACAGAACGCTACTCTGCTCACTCTGAGGGACAGTTAGATATTGCGATTTTGTGTACTACTGTGCTTGAGGCAGGCTAGTTTACCAACCGCTGTGTAAAGCTTCATTTTGCCAGTGTTGTTTTAACAGCTCTGTGCAAGGTGTGTGTGTGACAGTGCAGGTGACGCTGCAGTTTGCTCTGCATCCACCGCTGTTTGTAGGCATCTGCACGTGTCACTGACTCTTTTTTTTTTTTTTTTTTTTTTTATTTTGTGGAATTGGTGCAGCTCCATTATATTAGAAAAAAAAATCAAATCTATTAGTGTGACGTGCTTCCATCCGTATACAATACATTGGTTGCAAACACTATAGAAGTACAGAAAGGAGCTTTTCACAGATTGTGGACAGTTGTGTTTCAGTGTTCACTTCAGTCTGTGTTTTTTACTTTTTTGAGTGCAGATCACGCTCCAGTTACATGTTCAAGCACTGCTGCTTGTACTCTGCTGAGCGTGTCTCAGTGGCTCATCCTTTTCATTTATCTCCAATTGGTTCTGCTACATTCCATTTAAAATAAATCTAATCTATTAGTGTGACGCGCTTCCATCCGTATACAATACATTGGTTGCAAACACTATAGAAGTACAGAAAGGAGCTTTTCACAGATTGTGGACAGTTGTGTTTCAGTGTTCACTTCAGTCTGTGTTTTTTACTTTTTTGAGTGCAGATCACGCTCCAGTTACATGTTCAAGCACTGCTGCTTGTACTCTGCTGAGCGTGTCTCAGTGGCTCATCCTTTTCATTTATCTCCAATTGGTTCTGCTACATTCCATTTAAAATAAATCTAATCTATTAGTGTGACGCGCTTCCATCCGTATACAATACATTGGTTGCAACTTGCAAACACTATAGAAGTACAGAAAGGAGCTTTTCACAGATTGTGGACAGTTGTGTTTCAGTGTTCACTTCAGTCTGTGTTTTTTACTTTTTTGAGTGCAGATCACGCTCCAGTTACATGTTCAAGCACTGCTGCTTGTACTCTGCTGAGCGTGTCTCAGTGGCTCATCCTTTTCATTTATCTCCAATTGGTTCTGCTACATTCCATTTAAAATAAATCTAATCTATTAGTGTGACGCGCTTCCATCCGTATACAATACATTGGTTGCAAACACTATAGAAGTACAGAAAGGAGCTTTTCACAGATTGTGGACAGTTGTGTTTCAGTGTTCACTTCAGTCTGTGTTTTTTACTTTTTTGAGTGCAGATCACGCTCCAGTTACATGTTCAAGCACTGCTGCTTGTACTCTGCTGAGCGTGTCTCAGTGGCTCATCCTTTTCATTTATCTCCAATTGGTTCTGCTACATTCCATTTAAAATAAATCTAATCTATTAGTGTGACGCGCTTCCATCCGTATACAATACATTGGTTGCAAACACTATAGAAGTACAGAAAGGAGCTTTTCACAGATTGTGGACAGTTGTGTTTCAGTGTTCACTTCAGTCTGTGTTTTTTACTTTTTTGAGTGCAGATCACGCTCCAGTTACATGTTCAAGCACTGCTGCTTGTACTCTGCTGAGCGTGTCTCAGTGGCTCATCCTTTTCATTTATCTCCAATTGGTTCTGCTACATTCCATTTAAAATAAATCTAATCTATTAGTGTGACGCGCTTCCATCCGTATACAATACATTGGTTGCAAAACTATAGAAGTACAGAAAGGAGCTTTTCACAGATTGTGGACAGTTGTGTTTCAGTGTTCACTTCAGTCTGTGTTTTTTACTTTTTTGAGTGCAGATCACGCTCCAGTTACATGTTCAAGCACTGCTGCTTGTACTCTGCTGAGCGTGTCTCAGTGGCTCATCCTTTTCATTTATCTCCAATTGGTTCTGCTACATTCCATTTAAAATAAATCTAATCTATTAGTGTGACGCGCTTCCATCCGTATACAATACATTGGTTGCAAACACTATAGAAGTACAGAAAGGAGCTTTTCACAGATTGTGGACAGTTGTGTTTCAGTGTTCACTTCAGTCTGTGTTTTTTACTTTTTTGAGTGCAGATCACGCTCCAGTTACATGTTCAAGCACTGCTGCTTGTACTCTGCTGAGCGTGTCTCAGTGGCTCATCCTTTTCATTTATCTCCAATTGGTTCTGCTACATTCCATTTAAAATAAATCTAATCTATTAGTGTGACGCGCTTCCATCCGTATACAATACATTGGTTGCAAACACTATAGAAGTACAGAAAGGAGCTTTTCACAGATTGTGGACAGTTTTGTTTCAGTGTTCACTTCAGTCTGTGTTTTTTACTTTTTTGAGTGCAGATCACGCTCCAGTTACATGTTCAAGCACTGCTGCTTGTACTCTGCTGAGCGTGTCTCAGTGGCTCATCCTTTTCATTTATCTCCAATTGGTTCTGCTACATTCCATTTAAAATAAATCTAATCTATTAGTGTGACGCGCTTCCATCCGTATACAATACATTGGTTGCAAACAATATAGAAGTACACAAACGGGCCTTTCACAGCTACTGAACATGGGTTTTTAATTTTTAACTAAAATATGTATTTTTTCAAATGACACAAATATAAGTAATGTTGAAGAGGAATAGTCCTACATCCATTGTTTGCACAATATTACAGGTGTACATCATGTCCCTTAATCAACAATGTATTATTATATTTACTTGTATGCTTTTATTTAAAAGCCAAGAACACAGAAGGATAACCTTCGCACTGCAGCTGTTGTCAAAGTTCAACCCACATTATGCACTTCCAACATTGCAGCATTTGAGGCATGATGTGAGTTGGATTGGTCAAAGTTATGGAGTGAGAAGGTTCACCATCAGTACCCTATAGCATAAGTATGCTTTTGTGTTAGCATTTGTGTTAGACATGTGGATATCTGCCATAATATGTCACAATTATTTAGTTACAGATTTGTTACCAACACTAATCATTGAATGGTTTTAAATTTGACGTTTCACTTGTTTACAGCTTAGAAATAAGGGTGTAGCCTGATATCTATGTGTAGCACTAGCCACTTTAATATGTCATGTTTTTTTAAACATGTGTAGGTAGGTAGCAGTAATTTTTGCCGGACACACAGCAGGGGAACAGCAGGCGTTACTGAACCCCACTATCACTATAGCTTGTGTATTGGTCTGTGGACACGACACTTCTGAGCAGCAACTGGCAGTGTTGTAGCCCAGGGAGTATAGCTCAGGTGGTAGAAAGATGAACATAACAGGAGACATGGAAAACGTTGTCAACCAGTTAGTTAATCTGAAACCGGACAGGCAAATTCAGGCGAGATCCATGCCTAGTTCATTTTCAGAAAAGTAAGCCGTTCTACATTATCGTAGGATAGTCGCATGCAACGGTCTGTTAGTACACCACCTGCAGCAGTAAAGACGCGCTCCGATAATACACTGCCAGCAGATCAAGCCAGCACCTCCAATGCATACTGGCTAAGCTCTGGCCATGTATCCAGCTTAGAGACACAAAACTTGAATGGGGAAGAGCCATCTGGGAGTACACTGAGAGGGCAAGACATGTAGTCTGTCACCATCTTACGGAAATGTTGCCTCCTGCTGACTGGAGCCGTCTCGGATGGTGTAGACATTGGTGGCGCTGCCACAAAACTTCGACACATTTGGAACATACTGTTCTTGCCCTGTGCAGAGGCGCTGCTTGTGCTCCCTCTTGTTGCAGAGCTGTCTCCACTGCCTCGACGCACAGAGCTGCTTTGTAAATCAGTAGCAGCAGCAGTGCTCTCGGCTGGAATGGAGAACATTATGGATTGCACCAGTGTGTCTTGGTACTTCCGCATTTTACGCTCCCGGTTCAACGGTGTGATGAGGCTTTGTAAGTTGTCCCGGTAGCGAGGGTCTAGGAGGGTGTACACCCAATAATCAGACGTGGTGTGAATGTGTTCGATGCGGCGGTCGTTTCTCAGCCACTGCAGCATGAAATCAACCATGTGCTGCAGACTCCCAACTGGCCAGAAACGTTGTCCCCTGCAAGAGGCGTCATCTCCGCCTGCTGTGCATCACCCCACCCTTGGTCTACATACTGACTAGAGCATTGTCTACCTCCCTCTGGAGCGATGTCTTCCTCCTCCATTGACTCCTCCTCATCCTCCTCACAAAGTCCTTCAAATACATATAAATTTACAAAATTTAAAACTCAAAATTTAAAAACTTTGTATCATAATTCTGTAACATCAGTTTATGGAAACACAATAGCATTACAAAAGGATAGACAAAAAATGTACATTATGTGCTTTGTAAATACATTAAAAGTTTGTAATGGTTATGAAAATATAGACAGCGACTCTGGAGGTTCAATTGTTGATACAGCATGGTACTTTGAAAGTCCTCCAGCCCTTTGTGAGGAACCACGTTGCGCTGACTGTCCAGAAGGTGATGGAATTTGTGACTCCTCATCCTCCTCACAAAGTCCTTCAAATACATATAAATTTACAAAATTTAAAACTCAAAATTTAAAAACTTTGTATCATAATTCTGTAACATCAGTTTATGGAAACACAATAGCATTACAAAAGGATAGACAAAAAATGTACATTATGTGCTTTGTAAATACATTAAAAGTTTGTAATGGTTATGAAAATATAGACAGCGACTCTGGAGGTTCAATTGTTGATACAGCATGGTACTTTGAAAGTCCTCCAGCCCTTTGTGAGGAACCACGTTGCGCTGACTGTCCAGAAGGTGATGGAATTTGTGACTCCTCATCCTCCTCACAAAGTCCTTCAAATACATATAAATTTACAAAATTTAAAACTCAAAATTTAAAAACTTTGTATCATAATTCTGTAACATCAGTTTATGGAAACACAATAGCATTACAAAAGGATAGACAAAAAATGTACATTATGTGCTTTGTAAATACATTAAAAGTTTGTAATGGTTATGAAAATATAGACAGCGACTCTGGAGGTTCAATTGTTGATACAGCATGGTACTTTGAAAGTCCTCCAGCCCTTTGTGAGGAACCACGTTGCGCTGACTGTCCAGAAGGTGATGGAATTTGTGACTCCTCATCCTCCTCACAAAGTCCTTCAAATACATATAAATTTACAAAATTTAAAACTCAAAATTTAAAAACTTTGTATCATAATTCTGTAACATCAGTTTATGGAAACACAATAGCATTACAAAAGGATAGACAAAAAATGTACATTATGTGCTTTGTAAATACATTAAAAGTTTGTAATGGTTATGAAAATATAGACAGCGACTCTGGAGGTTCAATTGTTGATACAGCATGGTACTTTGAAAGTCCTCCAGCCCTTTGTGAGGAACCACGTTGCGCTGACTGTCCAGAAGGTGATGGAATTTGTGACTCCTCATCCTCCACCTCTTCCAAAACCTCATGCCTTAGTGCTTGCAGTGTTTTTTGAAGCAGGCAGATAAGGGGGACAGTCAGGCTGACTAGTGCATCATCTGCACTCGCCATCCGCGTTGACTCATCAAACGCACGCAAAACGTGGCAGATATCCTTCATAGAGTTATTCGCCACTCATTACACTGGCAGTGGCTGCCCATTCATTATAGGATCCAATTCTAATTACTGGTTCTCACCAACATAGCTCTCCACAGCGCAGCACCCCCCTACATCTCCTCCCTTATTTATATTTATCGGCCTAACCGACTGCTGCACTCTGCAAACGACCTTCGACTAACCTCTGCACTAATCCGTACCTCCCACTCCCAACTCCAAGACTTCACCCGCGCTGCGCCAATCCTCTGGAATGCTCTACCCCAAGAAATTAGGACTATCCGCAATTTGGATGGTTTCAGGCGCTCCCTCAAAACACATTTGTTCACAGTGGCCTATCACATTCACTAATCAAAGTCATTCTATGTGTAATTCTGTGTGTGTAGCCCATTCACTATCTCCATGCATCCCTCACTTCCTTAAAATGGCTGGACCATCATTGTAAAAACACCATTGTATATAAACACCTGTACTTTGTATCTCCCACACCTCATTGTAGATTGTAAGCTTTCACCAGCAGGGGCGGCTGATTTTGCTTTAATTATTGTATTGTTAACGTTGTTACTTATGACTCGTGTTTTGAAACTGTTAAACTGTAAAGCACTGCGGAATATTATGGCGCTATATAAATAAATAATATTATTATTCTTATTATAGAGGCCCACTCAGTAGTGGTGAAGTGTGAACGCCGCAAATTGCGAGTTGACTGCGCCTGATGCAGCTGATACTCCATTACTGTTGGCTGCTGCTCACACAACCGCTCCAACATATGTAACGAGGAATTCCACCTGGTGGGTACGTCACATATAATGCGATGTTCATGAAGGTGAAATCTGCGTTGCAGAGCTGCAATCAGCGATCTGGCCATGCTGGAACGTCGCAAGTGAGCGCACTCTAGGCGGACCTTGTGCAGCAGTGCATCAAGATCCGGATAGTCCCTCAAAAAACTCTGCACGACCAAGTTGAGCACATATGACAGACATGGTATGTGAGTGAGGTTGCCAAGGCCCAGAGCTGACACCAGATTTCGGCCTTTGTCACACACTACCAAGCCTGCCTGTAGATTCTCTTCCAAAAACCACACGTCGCTCTCCTGCTTTATGGCATTACAGAGCTCCTGCGCTGTGTGGCTAAGATTCCCCATGGAAATTAATTTCAGGATGGCCTGTTGACATTTGGACACGGCTGTGCTCATATCGGTCGCAACAGGTAAACGTTCACGGGTCCATGTGGAGGTAGACCGTGACGGCTCCTGCAGCGATGATTCTGAGGAACTGGAATAGGAGGAATCAATGTGTACAGACTTGATTCCTGCAATCCTTGGAGTTGGCAGAACACGTACAGCGCCACTCGCAAGATCAGTACCCGGCTGCACAACATTGACCCAATGGGCAGTGAGGGAAAGGTATTGTCCCTGGCCATGGGTGTTAGAACCCTCTTGTTAGGTTTTGTTTCAGTTTGCTGGTCACATGACCTTTTTTCCCTATTTAGTCTGGCTCCGCCCTTCTGGCTTTGCTTGACTTCATTGTATTATCTACTGTTAAGCTAGCCGGGTGCTTAGGTGCCTTAATCTGTGAGTTTTGCTTGATGTTAGGATCACAAAGTATTTATTTTTCTGTTTAATTATCCATGCTACAATTTATGTTAGGAGGTGTCCACCTTTTCTCCCAGTCCCTAGATCTTGTAGGGATTACTCCCTCGCAACTATAGGTCTTCGTTCACACTAGATGAGGACTTTAGCGGGTCTGGTCGCAGGATCAGGTTCCCCGTTACATCGTAGGGATTCAGCTTAGTTGTATTGTAGGGACAGAATTCCCTTCTTTCCTTACTGGTTGTAGCAGATCATAACAATGGGTACTGGTCCACGCATCGGTGGTCAGGTGGACCTTGCTACTGAGGGCTTTTAGTAGCGCATGTTTAATTTTTCCCTCAACATGCTTTTGCAGACCAGGGACGGCTTGCCTGCTGAAATGAAATCGGCTTGGCACATTGTATTGTGGGATTGACAATGATATTCAGTTACGGAAACTGTCTGTCTCCACCAGCCTGAATCACAGCATTTCAAGGGACAGGAGTTTTGCAATGCCAGCATTCAGAGCCTGTGCTCGTGCATGGTTTGCGGAGTATGGCCGTGTTTTATCCCATGCCTGTGCTACCGCTGGCTGTTTTGTGGCCTGGGAGTGTGAGGATGACAGGGAACTTGCTGCTGTGTGTGGAATAACAGTTTGTCTCTGGACAACAGTGGCCGAGGTTCTTCCATGGCGATCCTGTGAGGAAGCATAACCAGCTGTGTGTGAGCTCGATGAAGAGGCTTCAACACAACCTGAAGATGTAGGTGCTGCTGTAGGTTGGCCTACATCTCCAGTGTGTCTTTGTAACTCAACTACGTGCTTTGTCCGCACATGTTTCCACATATTTGTGGTATTGAGGTGACTGACACTTTTAGCTATTTTTAATTTTTGATTACACAGCTTGCATTTCACATAGCAAATATCATGTGCAAGTGTGTGAAAAAAGGACCACGCAGTGCAAGTCCTGGGAGCGCACGTTTTGACTTTTGGAAGACAACTGCTCCGAACAGGTGCCAAACTGGAGGCTACAGGCAACCGAGTCTGCAGCCTAACTCTCCCTCCTGTTTGTACCGTTGGGGCAATGTCTTCCTCTATCTTCCTTCTATCACTAACCATTTCTCTAGGCCTCTCCCAGCTTTCAACCAAAGTACTGGTTCTCACCCACAAAGCTCTCCACAGTGCAGCACCCCTCCTACATCTCCTCCCTCATTTCTATCTATCGGCCTAACCGACTGCTGCGCTCTGCAAACGACTTTCGACTAACCTCTGCACTAATACGTACCTCCCACTCCCGACTCCAAGACTTCTCCTGCTCTACGCCAATCCTCTGGAATGCTGTACCCCAAGAAATTAGGACTATCCACAATTTGCATGGTTTCAGGCGCTCCCTCAAAACACATTTGTTCAGAGCGGCCTATCACATTCACTAATCAAAGTCATTCTATGTATTCTGTGTAAGTGTGTGTGTGTCTCTAGCCCATTCACTATCTCCATCCCTCAGTCCCTTAAGATGGCTGGAACATCATTGTAAATGCACCATTGTATATAAACACCTATACTTTGTATCTCCCCCATCTCATTGTACATTGTAAGCTGTCACGAGCAGGGGCGACTTATTTAGCTTAAATTATTGTATTGTTAACGTTGTTACTTATGACTTGTGTTCTGAAACTGCTAAACTGTAAAGCGCTGCGGAATATGATGGCGCTATATAAATAAATATTATTATTATTCCTCTGAGCTGCTCCCACCACCTTCCTGTTCTTCATGCCATGTTGGGTATTGGACCTCATCATCTCCACTACCCTCTTCCAACACCTGCTGTTGGGTGGTCTGGCCAGCACCATGCTCAACAGAAACTGGCACCTGGGTCTCATCATCATCATCAGATGCGTTCTGCGGTGTGCTGACCATCGGCACTGTCTCACCCGCCTCTTCAGATTCAGAGAGACACAGCTGTTGCGCATCACTGCATACTCCCTCTTCTTCACATTACAGAATGCTGCTTGGCTGGGCCCCTGTTTGCAAGCCAATAGATTCTGAGAACAGAAGCAGACACTCAGCTGGCTCCTGTACAGAACTCTCTGACTGCCTGGGCAATTTGCCAGGCGGTGAAGAGACAGATGGTTGCCCAACAGTGCTGTGGTCCTGAGAGGAGGTGGAAGCAATTGAAGTCGATGCATTGGCTGAGATCCAAACAACAACGGCTTCAATTTGTTCTTCCCGCAGCAGGGGGGTACTCCGAGCTCCTACAAAAGTGCGCATAAAGGAACGCTCACGGCCCGGGGAAAACTGGTGGATGCTGTGTCACTGGGGCCGCAGCAGCCACAGAATCCCCACGTCCTCTCCCTGAAGAAACTCCACGACCACGTGCCTTACTCCCTGCCTTCTTCATCTTGGTAGATTGATAAAGAAAGTCTGAAAAGTTATAAGGCCTAAGTGTGGTTATTCCGCAGAGACTGCAGTGAACACTGCACACAACTGTTCAGTAGGTGTGAAAGGCCCCTTTGTGTACTTCTATAGTGTTTGCAACCAATGTATTGTATACGGATGGAAGCGCGTCACACTAATAGATTTTATTTATTTGTAATAGAGTGGAGCAGCAACAATTAGAGAAAAATTTCAAGGATGTGCCAGTGACACACGCTCAGCAGACTACAACCAGCAGTGGTTGAAGAACTAACTGGAGCGTGATCTGCACTCCAAAAAGGAAAACCTCAGACTACAGTGAACACTGCACACAACTGTTCACTACCCAACGCGTCTCAGCAGGAAGGCAGTCTGTGCGTCAAAACAAAGGCGCAAGCATACATCCACGTACCCTGTTTATAAAGCTATATAAAAAAAATTATGTAGTAGTGACGCACACTTTATTGAGGTACAGTATTACATCGCCATTCACCATCTGTGGCTATGCAGTCTCATCTATATATACCTTATCTATCCGTTGTCATGCTTGCAAGTCGACAGTCAGGCATAAATAGCAATTTTCACTATGCACTATGCACTTTTTAAAGGTTATGTTTGTTAATAAACATGATTATTGCCACATATTATGAGTATTACATGATGGAAATTGTATAATTTTGTATAAACTGTTTAGTGACATTATTCAGCAAATGTAACATTTTAGTAATGTCACAGATAACTTGTAATGCTGATGATGTTTTGAAGTCAGACATTCATTGTCTATACAATAAAAATGGTGTACATACTGTTACTTATCCATCATTAATGGATTCAGATATGTACTTGTATGCTTTTATGTACAACCGTATAGCAGATTCCTTAACTAATTTATTTTGTGGTTTGCATTGCTGTTCAACATGTTAATGTATGTGTTTATGTTTGTCAATTCTTTATTTATCTAGATATTAGTTTAAATGAAATCATCATCTTATGGTAGTAAAGGTTATCTTTCTCTTGTTTGAAGTATAGACATTTAAAATTGACAGGTAACAAGGAAATTACTTGATCTAGTATTTAAACATCCTCCTTGACCCTGGGCTCCAACACCGCCAGTTGTTGCTCGGAAGTGCTGTTAGCACAGTCAACACTTGCTCCTGTGTTACTGGGGTTCAGTAACGTCAGCTGGTCCTCGGTTGTGCCATTGGCTCTTTTCCTTCTGCTGCCCCTCCGGGTTCCAGTACCGTCAGCTGGTTCTCCGCAGTGCCTTTGGCCTAGGTGCCTCCATCTTGGTATCCGAGTTCCAGCAACGTCTGCTGGTCCTTGGTAGTGCTTTGGAGCACAGGTACCTCCTGCTTAGTAACCGTGTCCCAGTAACGTCAGCTGGTCCTCGGTTGTGCCATTGGCTCTTTTCCTTCTGCTGCCCCTCCGGGTTCCAGTACCGTCAGCTGGTTCTCCGCAGTGCCTTTGGCCTAGGTGCCTCCATCTTGGTATCCGAGTTCCAGCAACGTCTGCTGGTCCTTGGTAGTGCTTTGGAGCACAGGTACCTCCTGCTTAGTAACCGTGTCCCAGTAACATCAGCTGGTACAAGATTGTGCTACAAATACAAGATACGGAACAAGAGACACAAGAACAATAAGCAGAAGATCTAAAAGCAGAAGAACATGAAGTATAAGACCAAAATGAAGAGCAAAATATATGCTCTAAATTCTAAGCAGAAGAAGACTAAGCAGTGTATGGGGGTGAGTCCGTTCCTCCTCGTGGTGCCCCTGGAAAATGCCTGCTGCTGCAGGCTAAACTGAACACGGACAAATACTGTTGTAATTTAAATCTTTTGTGACAGCAAGAACGGAAGGATGAAAAATTCATACTTTGACAGATTACAAGTACAGGATTCTCTGTCACAAATAAGAATATGATGAAGAAGATGAAGCAGAATATGAATAAGAATAATAGTTTAATAAGAAGAATATGAGTAATGTTAACAAAGATGAATAGCAAGAAGTTTAAGAAGAAGATAAAGAAGGTGAAGATGAAGAATAATTTGATGAAAAAGATGATGCTGCAGAAGATTATGAAGGAGAAAGTGTGTGAAAAGTTAAAAAGGTGAAGATGAAGAGCATGGAAGTTGTGTAATATACATATTTGCCAAAATATAAAAAACGTTAACATTGTCAATTTCTTCGTCAATCCGAACATCTTTAAAAAAAAAATATTTATGCTATTCCATTTGATTGGGTTAAACATCTATGCCTTTAATGTCTCCTCAACCTTCCCCAATACATTCTACATTACTCTTTCTTGTTTTCCTTCATGTACAATTAACCAACAAGGCAAGAATGGGTTTTTTTTAATTTCGATATTTTGTTCCCATAGACTTACATGGGACTTCCGGTATCGATATCGGGTATCGCCGATATTTTAGTGATATCGGCGATACCATTCCGATTCCGATACTTTAGGATATCGGAAAGTATCGCTCAACTCTATCCCTGACCTAATGTGAACATACCTCTATTAGGCTGATATCTGAATTTCTGGGTGAATATGCACCTCTGTCAGTAATGCCTGCATTTATGGGTAAAGTAGGGACCTGGTGTAATTAAAATCACCACCTGGTGGGGGCGGAGTGCTCGGTCAGCAAGCTAACATTCAATAGACAAAAAAACCTGACTGGCACATCCAGACTAATGTGAACTAGGTGCAAACCAAGGGAAGCTACCCCCATGTAAAACATACAAAAAAAGGCTGCACTCAAGCATACTAAAGCATGACAACATGGAATCCATGAAATTTAGAATAGCAATATGGCTTTGGAATATAAGGAAAAATTTGAGACGCTTAGTATAAACATTTGGCCAAACATTTTAAAGCCCAACAACCATCGTCAAGGTGGTCTCAATTCTGTTGAGTCCCTGACCTAATGTGAACATACCTCTATTAGGCTGATATCTGAATTTCTGGGTGAATATGCACCTCTGTCAGTAATGCCTGCATTTATGGGTAAAGTAGGGACCTGGTGTAATTAAAATCACCACTTGGTGGGGGCGGAGTGCTCGGTCAGCAAGCTAACATTCAATAGACAAAAAAACCTGACTGGCACATCCAGACTAATGTGAACTAGGTGCAAACCAAGGGAAGCTACCCCCATGTAAAACATACAAAAAAAGGCTGCACTCAAGCATACTAAAGCATGACAACATGGAATCCATGAAATTTAGAATAGCAATATGGCTTTGGAATATAAGGAAAAATTTGAGACGCTTAGTATAAACATTTGGCCAAACATTTTAAAGCCCAACAACCATCGTCAAGGTGGTCTCAATTCTGTTGAGTCCCTGACCTAATGTGAACATACCTCTATTAGGCTGATATCTGAATTTCTGGGTGAATATGCACCTCTGTCAGTAATGCCTGCATTTATGGGTAAAGTAGGGACCTGGTGTAATTAAAATCACCACCTGGTGGGGGCGGAGTGCTCGGTCAGCAAGCTAACATTCAATAGACAAAAAAACCTGACTGGCACATCCAGACTAATGGGGGGGTTTCCGCTGTTTAGGCACATCAGGGGCTCTCCAAATGTGACATGGCGTCTGATCTCAATTCCCGCCAATTCTGCGTTGAAAAAGTCAAACGGTGCTCCTTCACTTCTGAGCTCTGCCATGCGCCCATACAGTAGTTTACCCCCGCATATGGGGTATCAGCGTACTCTGTACCCCAAGAGTTATTGTGCAATTTGCCCTATTTCTTCTGTTACCCTTGGGAAAATAAAAAACTGGGGGCGACAAAATCATTTTTGTAAAAAAAAAAATGATTTTTTTGTTTTTACGGCTGTATGTTATAAATTTTCTGTGAAGCACTTGGGGCTTCATAGCGCTCACCACACTTCTAGATAAGTTCCTTGTGGGGTCTATTTTCCAAAATGGGGTCACTTGTGGGGGGTTTCCACTGTTTAGGCGCATCAGGGGCTCTCCAAATTAGACATGACGCCCCCAGACCATTCCATCAAAGTCTGCAATCCAAAACGTCACTACTTCCCTTCCGAGCCCAGACGTGCACCCATACAGTCGTTTTCTCACACATGTTGGGTATCAGCGTACTTAGGACAAATTGGACAACAACTTTTGGGGTCCAATTTCTCCTGTTTCCCTTGTGAAAATAAAATATTGGGGGCGAAAAAATCATTTTTGTAAAAAAAAAAAAGGATTTTTTATTTTTACAGCTGTGCGTTATAAACTTCTGGGAAGCACTTCGGGGTTCAAAGTGCTCACCACACATCTAGATAAGTTCCTTGTGGGGTCTATTTTCCAAAATGGGTCACTTGTGGGGGTTTCCACTGATTAGGCACATCATGGGCTCTCCAAATGCGACATGACGCCCCCAGACCATTCCATCAAAGTCTGCAATCCAAACCGTCACTACTTCCCTTCCGAGCCCCGACGTGCGCCCATACAGTAGTTTACTCCCACATATTGGGTCTTAGCGTACTCAGGACAAATTGGACAACAACTTTTGGGGTCCAATTTCTCCTGTTACCCTTGTGAAAATAAAATATTGGGAGCGAAAAAAATCATTTTTGTAAAAAAAAAAAAAGATTTTTTATTTTACGGCTGTACGTTATAAACTTCTGTGAAGCACTTTGGGGTTCAAAGTGCTCACCACACATCTAGATAAGTTCCTTGAGGGTCTAGTTTCCAAAATGGTGTCATTTGTGGGGGGTTTCCACTGTTTAGGCAGATCAGGAGCTCTCCAAACACGACATGGCATCCAGCCAATTCTGCGTTGAAAAAGTCAAACGGCGCTCCTTCCCTTCCAAACTCTGCCATGCACCCAAACAGTGGTTTACCCCCACATATGGGGTATCAGCGTACTCAAGACAAATTGCACAATAACTTTTGGAGTCTTGTTACCCTTGGGAAAATAAAAATTGGGGTGAAAAGATCAATTTTGTGGAAAAAATATGATTTTTTAATTTTACGGCTCTACATTATAAACTTGTGTGAAGCACTTGGGGGTTCAAATTGCTCACCAAAGATCTAGATAAGTTCCTTAGGGGTCTAGTTTCCCAAATGGGGTCACTTGTGGGGGTTTCCACTGTTTAGGCACATCAGGGACTCTCCAAATGCAACATGGCGTCCAATCTCAATTCCAGCCAATTTTGGTTGGAAACAGTCAAATGGTGCTAATTCCATTCTGAGCTCTGCCATGCGCCCAAACAGTGGTTCCCCCCCACAAATGGGGTATCAACGTACTCAGGACAAATTGGACAACAACTTTTGAGGTCCAATTTCTCCTGTTACCTATGGGAAAATAAAAAATTAGTGACTAAGAGATAATTTTTGTGGGAAAAAAATAGGATTTTTTATTTTCATGCCCGGGCATTATAAACTTGTGTGAAGCACTTGGGGGTTCAAAGTGCTCACCAAAGATCTAGATAAGTTCCTTAGGGGGTCTAGCTTCCAAAATGGGGTCACTTGTGGGGGGTTTCCACTGTTTAGGCTCATCTGGGGCACTACAAACGGAACATGACCCCCATCAATGTTTGCATTCCAAAACGTTACTGCTTCCTTTCCAAGCCCTGCCGTGCACCCAAACAGTTTCCCCCCCCCACATATGGGTATCAGCGTACTCAGGACAAATTGGACAACAACTTTTGGGGTCCAATTTCCTTGGGAAAAATCAAAAATTTGGGACTAAAAAATCATTTTTGTGGAAAATTGTTTTTTTTTTTTTCACACCCAGGCATTATAAACTTTTGTGAAACACTTTGGGGCTCAAAGTGCTCACAACAGATCTAGATAAGTTCCTTATGGGGTCTAGTTTCCAAAATGGTGTCACTTGTGGGGGTTTCCACTGTTTAGGCGCATCAGTGGCTCTCCAAACACGACATGGCGTCCAATCTCAACTCCAGCCAATTTTAGTTTGAAAAAGTCAAACGGCGCTCCTTCCCTTACGAGCTCTGCCGTGTGCCCAAACAGAGGTTTTCCCCCACATATAGGGTATTGGCGTACTCAGGAGAAATTGCACAACAACTTTATCTGCCCATTTTCTCCTTTTACCCTTGTCAAAATAAAAAAAAAGTTTGTAAAAATCATTTTTGTGGCTAAAAAGTTAAATATTAATTTTTTCCTTCCACATTGCTTCAGCTCCTGTGAAGCACCTGAAGGGTTAATAAACTTCTTGAATGTGGTTTTGAGTACCTTGAGGGGTGCAGTTTTTAGAATGGTGTCACTTTTGGTATTTTCTGCTATATAGACCCGTCAAAGTGACTTCAAATGTGAGGTGGTCCCTAAAAAAATGGCTTTGTAAATTTTGTTGTAAAAATGAGAAATCACTGGTCAACTTTTAACCCTTATAATTTCCGAACAAAAAAAAATTTTGGTTCCAAAATTGTGCTGATGTAAAGTAGACATGTGGGAAATGTTATTTCTTAACTATTTTGTGTGACATATTTCTCTGTTTTAAGGGAAAAAAAATTCAAAGTTTGAAAATTGCAAAATTTTCAAAATTTTCGCCATATTTGTGTTTTTTTTCAAAAATAAACGCAAGTTATATCGAAGAAATTATACTTCTAACGTGAAGTACAATATGTCACGAGAAAACAATCTCAGAATCGCGAAGATCCGTTGAAGCGTTCCAGAGTTATAACCTCATGAAGAGACAGTGGTCAGAATTGTAAAAATTGGCCCGGTCATTAACGTGCAAACCACCCTTGGGGGTGAAGGGGTTAAGGACGTGATGTACACCTGTAATATTGTTGAAACAATGGATGTAGGACTAGTCCTCTTCAACATTACTTATATTTGTGTCATTTGAAAAAATACATATTTAAATACAAATTTAACAACCCATATCATAAAGGTCCATCATGTAAAAATGAGAATCGGTAACAAAAATCATGCATTACCTTGTTAAACTCAATAGTGCATAGTCACAATAGCTAAATATATACCTGCAAGTGGTGCTGAAACAACGACAACTGATAGAAAAGGTGAATGATATCTAGTTATCAGACTGAATAGCGACACCTGTACAATGTCAATATAATACTGTACCTTAACAAAAAGGCTGTTTGCAACCAATGTATTGTATACGGATGGAAGCGCGTCACACTAATAGATTTGAGTTATTTGAAATAGAATGGAGCAGCACCAATTAGAGAAGCATGTCAAGGGGGAGGCAGTGAGACACGCTCAACAGAGTACAAACAGCAGTGTTTGAATAACTAACTGGAGCGGGATTTGCACTCCAAAAATGAGAACCTCTGACTACAGTAAACAATGCACACAACTGTTCAGTAGCTGTGAAAGGCCCGTTTGTGTACTTCTATATTGTTTGCAACCAATGTATTGGATAATGATGGAAGCACGTCACACTAATAGATTTGAATTATTTGAAATATAATGTAGCAGCAACAATTAGAGAAAAATGTCAAGGATGAGGCAGTGAGACACGCTCAA
>JARQOD010000002.1:513399986-513483465 GCA_033576555.1 Oophaga sylvatica | reverse complement strand
AAACGTCAGCGTCCAACCAGTTCAGTATTAGTAGGTGAGTGCTTGTCAGAATCCTACCCAGGAACACCAGGCTTCATAGTTGCAAGTCCTGTCCCTGTGATCTTCAACGTTATCTTGCTATTGCTCTTCCAGGCATGATTTCATCAAGAAGATTTAGGCTTCGTAATACAGAGACAGAGTACAATATAGAGTACAACACCGCCTAAGTGTTCACCCTCTGCTACTCAAACTTTCTATCTGTGCAGTGACTGCCTCCAGGCTGAAGATGATGATGGTGGTAGTAGTTGGAGCATTTAACACTGTCATGAAGCTGCCATAACAACTTGAAACAAAAATATTTTTACCAACATACCCCACTGTAAATATTATTTTTTTTGTGGATGCAAAAGAGTGCTGCATATAACGAGAGTGACAGAATGCCCAAAAAAGGGAATTTAGGCCTAAAATGCTTAAATTTTTGGCACACAGATGTATGAGGCATGTCAGAGATATACCCCATTGTAATATGTGGCCTGCTTTTTAAAATAATGCAACATAGTTCTGTATATAACTTGAGTAACAGACAGGAAAACACTGGAGTACAAGCATAAAATCCACAAATTTTTATCACATGGACGTATGAGGTGTGTCACAGATATACCACACTGTAAAAAATGTTTTGTTTTTGGTGGATGAAAAAGAGTGCTGGATATAACGAAAGAGACAGACTGCCCAAATAAGGGAATTTAGGCCTAAAATGCCTCAATTTTTGGCACATGGATGTATGAGGCATGTCAGAGATAGACCCAACTGTAAAATGTCTCCTGTTTTTTAAAATAATGCAACATAGTGCTGTATACAGTACAGACCAAAAGTTTGGACACACCTTCTCATTTAAAGATTTTTCTGTATTTTCATGACTATGAAAATTGTAAATACTTAACAAAAAAGTGTGTAACAATTGAAATTATGTCTTATATTCTAGGTTCTTCAAAGTAGCCACCTTTTGCTTTGATGAGTGCTTTGCACACTCTTGGCATTCCTTGATGAGCTTCAAGAGGTAGTCACCAGAAATGGTCTTCCAACAATCTTGAAGGAATTCACAGAGATGCTTAGCACTTGTTGGCCCTTTTGCCTTCACTCTGCGGTCCAGCTCACCCCAAACCATCTTGATGGGGTTCAGATCTGGTGACTGTGGAGGCCAGGTCATCTGGCGTAGCACCCCATCACTCTCCTTCTTGGTCAAATAGCCCTTACACAGCCAGGAGGTGTGTTTGGGGTCATTGTCCTGTTGAAAAATAAATGATGGTCCAACTAAACGCAAACAGGATGGAATAGCATGCCGCTGCAAGATGCTGTGGTAGCCATGCTGGTTCAGTATGCCTTCAATTTTGAATAAATCCCCAAGAGTGTCACCAGGAAAGCTCCCCCACACCATCACACTTCTTCCTCCATGCTTCACGGTGGGAACGAGGCATGTAGAGTCCATCCGTTCACCTTTTCTGCGTCACACAAAGACACGGTGGTTGGAACCAAAGATCTCAAATTTGGACTCATCAGACCAAAGCACAGATTTCCACTGGTCTAATGTCCATTCCTTGTGTTCTTTAGCCCAAACAAGTCTCTTCTGCTTGTTGTCTGTCCTTAGAAGTGGTTTCCTAGCAGCTATTTTACCATGAAGGCCTCCTCTTAACAGTTGTTGTAGAGATGTGTATGCTGCTAGAACTCTGTGTGACATTGAACTGGTCTCTAATCTGAGCTGCTGTAAACTTGCAATTTCTGAGGTTGGTGACTCGGATAAACTTATCCTCAGAAGCATAGGTGACTCTTGGTCTTCCTTTCCTCGGGCGGTCCTCATGTGAGCCAGTTTCTTTGTAGCACTTGATGGTTTTTGCAACTGCACTTGGGGACACTTTCGAAGTTTTCCCAATTTTTCGGACTGACTGACCTTCATTTCTTAAAGTAATGATGGCCACTCATTTTTTCTTTACTTAGCTGCTTTTTTCTTGCCATAATACAAATTCTTACAGTCTATTTAGTAGGACTATCAGCTGTGTATCCACCAGACTTCTGCACAACACAACTGATGGTCCCAACCCCATTTATAAGGCCAGAAATCCCACTTATTAAACCTGACAGGGCACACCTGTGAAGTGAAAACCTTTTCCGGTGACTACCTCTTGAAGTCATCAAGAGAATGCCAAGAGTGTGCAAAATATTTAGACTTGAGAGTAGTGTTGAGCGATATTGCTCGATATCTAAAAATATAGTATCGAAATTGTATCGCCGATAGCACTAAATATCGTCGATATCAGATTTTGATACCGGAAGTCCCACGTAAGTCTATGGGAACAAAATATCGCAACAAAAAAAACCCTTTCTTTCGTTGTAAACACAAAATATACACACATAGAATACATATATATATATATATATATATATATATACATGTCATTGTGACATATATATACACATATATTTATAGTTTATACACTTCTACATAGTAAAATCGACTCTAATTCAATTGCCGGGTAAAGACGTGACATACCCCATAGAAGTCGAAGGGCTCGGTGCCGAGTACCCCGAAAACCTCTGGCTCTGTGCGACTCAACTTGGGCGTCACGAACAGGATTCTGTAGCTCGCTATAAGCGAGTCCTGTGTGCCTGAATTGCACTGGTTTTGTGCTTGAGAATTGCTAAAATCATCAGAGAATGTATTTGCCATTTTTCCGCCATATCTGCGTCACGACGAGGCACTGGTGAAGAAGAAGGGCATGCTCTTCGTGGGTGTCACTCACTCAGTGGCGTGAAAACGATGGCCGCCCACTGTAAATGGTACTGCAATGTAACATCGTGCCCCACAGCTCTGGAGTTCCGCCTCCTCATCCTCCTCAGTGTGAGGAGGTCCCGCCTCCCTACAAAAGAGGGCCCTCTCCAGATATGACACATGTGACTTGGCAGAGATGGCTAATGGACACGACGAGCAGAAGTGGGAAGGGATGGAGCAGTCAGAGCTCTCCCCCCACGGAAGCGACCCGATCGCCACGGAATTACCGTTGGGCACCCGGCCTGTAAACCCTCCTACGCTGCAAGAAGCGGAGGATACCCTGAGAGGCCTGGCCCGCCACCGGGAGGAGGTCGCCAGGATGGAAGCCAGCTGGCGTGCCCTAAAAATAAACTTGGAGCGGTGCCAATCCCTCTTACCTGAAGTGTCTGACTCTGTACCGGAAGGTGAGGCACCCGTTCTAGTAGAGGAGCCCTTGCAATGTGATCCGGTTGACGTTGTCGCAGTGGAGGCACCCGTTCCTGCAAAAACCGCAGCACCGTCAGCAGCACCCCAGATCCCGCTGTCTGCCCCGGTCGCTGAGACAGAAGAAGCGACACCCGTCCTCATGGAGGAGGCCGCGCAGGCACCAGAGCACTACCTGCCTGTACCGGAGCCCCGACTGTCATCTGATTTAGAGCCGTCTGCTTCCTCCGCAGGGGAGCGCCGCCAGGACTGGGGGGCGACAGGAGAGCTGCCGCAAACCGGACACTGTAAGCTGCAGTGGAGTGGTGGAGACATGGAGCAACTGGTGGAGGAGAATTATAACCGGCGTCAGGAGGAAGAGTGGAGACGTTGGGAGAAGGAAGCAGAGCGACAAAGGGAGCAGCGAGAAACCCTAAAACTTTGCCACCGTCACCTGGAGAAGGACCGGGCAGATAAGGACCGGATGAGAAAGGACAAAGGAACCCTGAGTGAGCCGCGGCGTAAGGGTGCAGTACGGAACTTTAAATTGAAAGGTGGGTGGGGCTTCATCAAGGAGCCTGGACTTTATTTAGAAGTCTTTGTGACCCGGCGGGACGTGGAGGCTCACCTCCCAGAAGGACACCCGGGGAGGGACCTGTTGCCAGGAGACTTGGTGACTTACACCCGACACTGGGGTTACAATGGGTGGTACGCCCTAAATGTTACCAGGTGCGACCCCTACTCCCCAGTGTGTCAGGAACCTGTGAGACCCTCGAAGCCTTCAGCCTCCCACATCCAGGCCTCTGCAAAAGTGCCCACCCCACGCCGTAAATCTCCCCAGCCTCCCTCAGTGGTCTCCTCAGCAGCCCCAGCTATGGACATGATAAGTATAGCTGGCCCGTACCCGGCGCCTGTTAGGCCCCCTGGGGTTCGTACAGTCCGTGACATAGGGCTCCAGACCCGGAGAGAGATGAAAGAGGTGGCTACACAGACCCACATAGCGGGTCACGACGTCACTGTACAGGCCACACGACGTCATCAGGTCCTGGTGGTCCTTGGTGCCTCGGATGTTTGGCAATCTCAAGAAGAGTACCAGGTGGTACCTGGAAGAGGCCAGCCAAAGAAGTCTAAATAACCCGGACAGGGTCCCTGTATGTAAATAAATAGTTAAATTGTTTATAAAAAAAAACAAAACACAGTTTTCATTTCTTTTATTACTGTCTCATCCTGCTGCGACGCCATCGATCTCCTGTAAAAAAATGAAAAAAAAAAAAAAAGTATACCACCTGACCGACGCAGTCCATAGTAACGAGTGTCCCACGACGATCCAGCTCTTCTACATCAGAATGACAGGCAGAGCCTGTCATCCAGGCGCAGCACAGCTGATTACCTGCTTCCCCGGCGGTGACGTCATCGGACTGACTGCTTTACGGCCGGGATTACCCGCGAAAAAACTGCATGTGACCGCCAGGGAGAAGATAATGGCGGCCATCAAGCAGTCCAGGACGTGACCGCCGGAGATCTTCTGCCAGGTAAGTGCCGCTGACTCCTGACAGACCCGACCGACGGACACTCACGGTGACAGTGACAAATCCGATTCCGGTATTCGATAAGACGAAAATATCGAAACGAATTATCGAAAGGCCGATAGAGCTAATATCGGCCGATAGCCGATATTTGCATTATCGTATCGCTCAACACTACTTGAGAGTCCTCAGTGGTTGATACCTTTTAATGGCTAACTGAAAAGATGGTAACAAATTGCAAGCTTTCGAGACTACTCAGGTCTCTTCATCAGGCAAAGACTAATACAACATCTGAAGAATCACATATTTATACACAAGAGGACACAGGAATAATGCAATAGGTAAGACAAGTGACGTGAAGCAGAACTGTCATTATGGCAGAGGGATGAACATAAATATTGGAACAGTTCATAGTTAAGGAGTGAAAGTTTTATTACCCTCTGATTGGAGTCTGCTATTGTGTTTTGATGCCCCTAGAAGGTCAGAGAAGCAGATTCCTTAATTGATGTACACAGACATGAATCCGTGTGATATATTCATTCCAGCACTAAGAGTGTCAAAGGTCATCATAAGTTTATTTTCCCAAACCTTTTGGAATATAATGGAATTACTTGTATTAAAATCTAACTTCAAATCTGAGAAAGATAGAAAGGTTTGGGAATATAAACTTATGATGACCTTTGACACTCTTAGTGCTGGAATGAATATATCACATGGATTCATGTCTGTGTACATCAATTAAGGAATCTGCTTCTCTGACCTTCTAGGGGCATCAAAACACAATAGCAGACTCCAATCAGAGGGTAATAAAACTTTCACTCCTTATCTATGAACTGTTCCAATATTTATGTTCATCCCTCTGCCATAATGACAGTTCTGCTTCACGTCAATTGTCTTACCTATTGCATTATTCCTGTGTCCTCTTGTGTATAAATATGTGATTCTTCAGATGTTGTATTAGTCTTTGCCTGATGAAGAGACCTGAGTAGTCTCGAAAGCTTGCAATTTGTTACCATCTTTTCAGTTAGCCATTAAAAGGTATCAACCACTGAGGACTCTCAAGTCTAAATATTTTTCTATCTACTGGCTAACACGGTACGAAGATACACATCTTTCCTATATCAAGAGTGTGCAAAGCAGTCATCAAAGCAAAAGGTGGCTACTTTGAAGAACCTAGAATATAAGACATAGTTTCAGTTGTTACACACTTTTTTTGTTAAGTAGATAATTCCACATGTGTTAATTCATAGTTTTGATGCCTTCAGTGTGAATTTACAATTTCCATAGTCATAAAAATACAGAAAAATCTTTAAATGAGAAGGTGTGTCCAAACTTTTGGTCTGTACTGTTTAAGTACTGTGACACCAAGGACAAAAAAAGAAAACAGCTGTAAATTGGCAAAACTTTGAGCACGCACAGATATGAGCTGGCACAGAGATACCACACCGAAAAATGTTTGGCCTGCATTTTTTTTTTGGGAAAAATACTGCTGCATATATGTACTGTGACACCCTGGACAAAAAAAGGGAAAACTGGCCTAAACTGGCCAAACTTTGAGCACACACAGATATGAGCTGGCACGGAGATACCACTACGACAAATGTGTGCCCTGTTTTTTTTATTTTTGGACTAACTCGTGCTGTATATCAGTACTGTCACACCCAATAAAAAAAGGAAAACTGGTCTAAACTGGCCAAACTTTGAGCATGCAAAAATATCAGCTGCCACTGCGATATCACTATGAAAAATGTGTGCCTTGTTTTTTTTTTATTTTTGGGCTAACTAGTGCTATGTTTCAGTACTGTCACACCCAGGACAAAAAAGGGAAAACCGGGCTAAACTGGCCAAACTTTGAGCACGCACAGATATCAGCTGGCACGGAGATACCACTACGACAAATGGGTTTTTTTTTGTTTGTTTTTTTGGCTAAATAGTGCTATAGTGCTTTGTATAAGTACAGTTTCACCCAGGACACAAAAAAGAAAACCGCCATAAGCTGGCCAAACTTTGAGCATACACAAATATCAGGTGGCATAGCGATATCACCATGACAAATGTGTGGCCTGTATTTTTTTATTTTTTTGCTAAATACTGCTGTATGTAAGTACATTGACAGACAGAACAGAAAAAGAAAACCGCCGTAAACTGGCCAGACTTTGAGCACACACAGATATGAGCTGGCACAGAGATACCACTACCACAAATGTGTGATTTTTTTCATTTTTTTTTTTTGGGGGGGTAAACACTGCTGTAAATAAGTATAGTGACACAAAGCCAAAAAAAGAAAACCACCGTAAGCTGTCCAAACTTTGAGCACGCACAGATGTATGCTGGCACGGAGATACCACTTCAAAAAATGTGTGGCCTGTATTGCAAATACACCTGGGGCTAGCTATATACGGCCAATATATCCAATAGGTAGCAACAGCAGCACCAGAACACAGGAAGGGAATGGACCCTCTTGATGTATACAATGATCTATGTACACACATACAGTGCCTGCAGGCCTTGCACTAATGTGTATAGAGCGACGTACACTACCCTGCCTACCTAAAACTGGAACCTATATCCTTCAGACTTAGTCCTTAAGGACTGTTGGTTTAGCTGGATTTGAGTAGTTTAGGATGGTAGACCTCACACTAACTAATAAATCCACAATTCTAACCCTATCTCAGCAGCAGCTCTCCCTACACTATCTCAATCCAGACCTGAATGTGCAAAGCAGGGTGGCGTCTGGTCTCATACCCCTGATGATGCTGTGCAGCCAGCCAATCACTGCACGACCACATCAAAGATGGCTGCGGCGTTTCATTGCCTAGGAGACAATCCCTGCATCGTAATTGGGTCTGTAAAGTCCGCCAAAAAAGCTGAGTGGAGACCCGAGTTCCCGCCGAGTAATCCCGGAAATGCTCAGTGTTCACCGAGTACACCGAGTACCGTAATATTCGGGCGAGTAACGAGTAGTGGCAAGCACGTTCGCTCATCACTAGTTCTAATCCCTAATATGCATGATTTTATTCTTAGAAGTGATAGGTCCTCGTAAAGCATTATGTAGAGTATTTTCTTTTTGCAAATCAGATCACAGACTTTTTTTTTCCATTGTTTTCAATTCAAAACAGTTACTGACAAAATAATGTTATATACAGGTGCATCTCTCATATTAGAATATCATCAAAAAGTTAATTTATTTCAGTTCTTCAATACAATAAGTGAAACTCATATATTACATAGAGTCATTACAAACAGAGTGATCTTTTTCAAGTGTTTATTTCTGTTTCTGTTAATGTTGATGATTATGGCTTACAGCCAATAAAAACCCAAAAGTCATTATCTCAGTAGATAAAACTGTTTTATAAACACCAGCTTGAAAAATTGATTTTCAAATCTGAAATGTTGGCCTACTGAAATGTATGTTCAGTAAATGCACTCAATACTTGGTCATGGCTCCTTTGGCATCAATTACTCCATCAATTACTACATCAATGTGGCGTGGCATGGAGGCCTGTGGCACTGCTGAGGAAGCCCAGGTTGCTTTGATGGCAGCATTCTGCTTGTCTGCATTGTGGGGTCTGGTGTCTCTCATCTTCCTCTTTGCAATACCCTATAGATTCTCTATGGGGTTAAGGTCAGACAGGTTTGCTGGCCAATCAGGCACAGTGATACTGTTGTTTTTAAATCAGGTATTGATACTTTTGGCAGTGTGGATGAGTGCTAAGTCCTGCTGGAGAGGGAAGCATGAAGTGCTCTAAAATTTCCTGGTAGATGGCTGCACTGACTTTGGTCTTGATAAAACACAGTGGACCTACACCAGCAGATGACATGGCTCCCCAAACCATCACTGATTGTGGAAACTACACACTAGACCTTAAGCAGCTTGGATTGTCTATCTCTCCACTCTTCCTCCAGACTCTGGGACCTTGATTTCCAAGAACTAGTGTGAAGTATCCACAATCAATGATGGTTTCGGAGCCATGTCATCTGCTGGTGTAGTTCACTGTGTTTTATCAATACCAAAGTCAACGCAGCCGTCTACCAGGAAATTTAAGAGCACTTTATGCTTTCCTCTGCCGACAAGCTTTTTGTGATCAAAATTTCTTTCTTCAGCAGGACTTGGCACCTGTCTACACTGCCAAAAGTACCAATTCCTGGTTTAAAAACAACAGTATCACTGTGCTTAATTGGCCAGAAAACTAGCCTCTGATATCCCGCAGAGTCGCAGATGTAAACGCCAAAGCACTATATGGCGATATAAGCGGACTCTGTTAATTCACAGAGCCGCTGTAACAAAGACTGTGTCCTGTTAGATTCACAGGGAACACAGATGACTGCTAAGCGGATTGCAGTCTGTGGTCATGCAAACAGAACCCAAGCATTAATCTCCTCACCGGAGTAGCTGGTATTCTAATGGCGTTTTCAGCCGAGCCCTGAACACGTGCATACAATCTCCTCACCGGAGGTGCCGGTATTCCAGGGGCTTACTTCAGCCAGACCTATCCATAAGCATACATGACCACACTGGCGCAAGCACTTAACAGATTTGATACTAGCGCATGGCTGTGCGGTAAGGACAGCCTTTTATAGCAGCCATGAGAAAAAGACCTTCCAGGAAGTACCAATGGGAAGCTGCTTCAGAACATCAACAGCCACAGGACCTTCCTGAAGGACCAATAGGAGTGGCAGCTGTATCTGTGCATGTGACCCCTGATCTCCAATCGAGATATTGCTCTGGGCATGCTCAGATGAAGCAACAAAGGACTTAGTCCTAAAGACGTCTGCTCGCCACTGACCAGTACTGGCTACAATAGCAGAACCTGAAGAGGCAGCAGCAAGTCTCTGCACAGTATTAGACTGGGCGAGATGCTGGGACCGACGTCTTTGCTGAGCAGGCTCCACTGCGGCTGGAGATGGATGGGGGACCGCAGCGGGACTGGTTTGAGACTCCCCATGTGCAGCAGTGGGAACTCAAACCTGAACATACCTTTCTGTAGACCAACATTTTGGATTTGAATATCATTTTTCACACTGGTGTTATCAAGTATTCTAATTTACTGAGATAATGATTTTTGGGTTATCATTGGCTGTAAGTCATAATCATCAACATTAACAGAAATAAACACTTGAAATAGATGACTCTTTGTAATGACTCTATAAAATATATCAGTTTCACTTTTTGTGTTGAAGATCTTAAATAAATTAACTTTTTGATGATGTTCTAATTTTGTGAGATGCACCTTTCCATTTATCCATCTTGCCTTCCACCTCCAAAAAAGGTATTCCCTTCTTCTGTAAACATCATCAACTCTATAAAATCCATTCAACAACTCCCTCCTTCTCTCCATTTGTCCTTTACTTTTAAATCCTTTATTGTTAAGATAGATTTTTTCCCCTAACTCCTTTTACAACTAATCATTATTTTACTGTAGGAGGCTCCTTCTGCCACTAATGCCTAGTGATTAAGAACTGTGCTGTGAACAGTATTTTAGTAATGAGCATTTTTGTTATTCTTTTTACTCTCTGTACATTTCCAGCTTACGGAGAAATTTAGGATTACTGATGCAACATCTCTAGGTATCATGATATTAAAGGGAATCTCTCATGTCAAAAAAACTATTAATCTGCGGATATGGGGTTAATCTGCAGGTTCATAGAGTTCTAAGCTTGCCAGGCTCTTGCACTTAGAGACCTGCTGCTAATAGGACATTTACTTTATTCCTCCCAGCAGCGTTTGGTGTTCTGTCACAGGAGTGTCGCTGGTGTTGGTTCAGTCACCGTTTTGTGTATAGAAAGCAGCACCTGTAACCTTGTCCTGGCACTGACTGATGGCATGCTCCTCATTAGGGCCAGCTGTCAGTCATGCAGGGGGTGCAGTTACAGCTGCCACTCTCTATTCACTGTGATGACAGAACCTGTGTCAGCACCATCCTTGAGATTTAATGCCAAACATAGACGGAGGGAATGAAGTTAAATTCCTCCCCAGATAAGCCACATATCTGCAGGTTAATAGAATTTTTTTCATGTGACAGGTTCTCTTTAAGATTATTTCCAAAATCCTAATTGCCTCATCCAAGTAGTAACTAAGACAAGGACATTTCCGTAAAATGTGCACAAAATCTGCTTGTAGACACAAACATCTTAGGCATTTGCTACCATACTTTAATTAAGGCCTTATCCTATTTGCCTTTGTGAGGGAAAAGTTAGGGTAGAGCATGAATTTACTGAGATTTTATGTGTCAATTTGAAGATCAAATGAGAGATATTTAAGTCTAGAAACCTCCCAACGTCTCCAGCTACTTGAATTCATATTTATTCAACACATTGGAAGCCCTCCAATATCCTCAATTTCCCCTCAGAGTATATAATACCCTTCTCCAATGGGAACAGCAGAAATGTTGAACGGAAACATCAGCAAGCACAAAGTCAATCATAGACATTGTATTTTATGTTTTATAAAGCATAAATATATCCTCTAATTTGTGTTATTTAACTGCCAAACATCCTGAAAACCCATTTCCCAACAACATTTATTTAATTTGTTCACTTTATTTAAGTTATTCTGCTGTATAAGGTGATACTACTGCATAAGGTGGTACTATAAAGATTTTATCATGGTAATGATTAAAGATTAGTGATGAGCGAGTATACTCGTTGCTCGGGTTTTCCAGAGCATGCTCAGGTGTCCGCTGAGTATTTGGGCATCCTCAGAGATTTAGTTTGTCTCACCGTAACTGCATATGATTTGCGGCTGCTAGACAGCCTGAATACATGTGGGGATTTTATAACAAACAGGCAATCTCCATATGTATTGGATGTTTAGCATCCGCAAATCATGCAGCTACAGTGACACAAACTAAATATCCGAGCACGCCCAAATACTCGGAGGATACCCGAGCATGCTCGGGAAAACCCGAGCAACGAGTATACTCACTCATCACTATTAAGTATGCTTATCACTATTGTGTATTCTTGCTTATCACTAGAGTTGAGCGATACTTTCCGATATCCTAAAGTATCGGAATCGGAATGGTATCGCCGATATCACTAAAATATCGGCGATACCCGATACCGATACCGGAAGTCCCATGTAAGTCTATGGGAACAAAATATCGCAACTAAAAAAAACCCATTCTTTCCTTGTAAACACTAAATATACACACATAGAATACATATATATATATACATGTCATTGTGACATATATATATATACATATATGTATAGTTTATACACTTCTACATAGTAAAATATCCTCTGATTCAATTGCCCGGTAAAGCCGGCTTCAGTGAAAAGACAGAAGCACCCGACATGAAATGACACTTGGTGTACATAGGGTTAACCATGTCTTTTCATGTCGTTTGCTATCTGATTTGCACAAACAATTAAATCAGTCTATGTGTGCAAAATTTCACACCTGTAGGGGTTAATTAAAGGTGTAAATTCGTTGTAAAAAAAACGGACTTTTTTGCTACGAATTTACACCTTTAATTAACCCCTACAGGTGTGAAATTTTGCACACATAGTCTGATTTAATTGTTTGTGCAAATTAGATAGCAAAGGACATGAAAAGACATGGTTAACCCTATGTACACCAAGTGTCATTTCATGTCGGGTCATAGGTCATAGGTGTTCGGTCTGGATGCCGAACTTTACTGTTCGGGTTCGCCATCTCTACTTGCAAAATCACCAATCTATAGCACTAGCTTCTCCAAGAGCAGTTCTCCTAATCACAGCTCTGACTATCCTGAGCTATGTGCTTGTTCAAGTGCCATTATCTCTATATGTACCGTAAATACAGTGATAGCAGTGTACATTATAAAACAAATCACTAATAGCTGAATGTGTTACAGCAGAACTTTATAGTTCTACTAATACTATAACTCAGCCTATCCTATCAGAAACAAAGAAGTAAAGAGCAACATAGCTCTGACCTGCTCCAGAGACAAATTGAGAATATTTCTTTAATTGTAACCACAACAATACCAGCACATTAAAAAGTTGTTGTCCAATGTCCATATAGTACTATATTATGCTAAACAGTGGCCAGAGACCGCCATACCATGCCACAATAGTCCCATAGTTTGTTTTCATAGGACAGTGCGATTCTGTGCCTGCACACAGCCATATACTTTGCATAAAGTACCATATTCTACCTGCAAAGAACCAAATTGTGTGTTTGCAGTCCTACAATGAGCCTATATTGCACCCAATAAACTACACATTAGACCCAAATTAGAGTAATACTTGCCCATGTACATAGATGCCAGAGAGAACCACGTTTGTAAGTTACTGTGTATAACAACGCACATTATTCCATATTGTGCCCTGTTTGATTGATCCGATTCCTAACTGAAGGTGGTTTTCCAATCCTTAAAGAAAACTTCAAACTTGCTCCAAATAGTAAAACATAATCTAATATATTCATGTTTTACCCTTACCCCTCCTGTGCTGCTGGCCACAGGACCAACCGTGTGTTGCTTTCCATTGCGCTTGACAGCAGTGATTGGCTGCCTGAGTGACATGGCATTCAATCGACCTCAAAGCATGGTTAACAACTCCTGAAGGTTCTCAGCTCCCAAAACTTTCATGAATGGGCTAATCTCTAAATCCCACCCTTGCCCACTCAAATTGTATAAAATATAGACATGCGGACCCTCGATTTTACCTGATCCGTAGACCATATTGTTTTATATCCATTCAGGAGTTAGGAACACTCTGGCACAACAAGATACTTCTCTTTTATATCCTAAATATGCATGCATGCTAATATTCTGTTACTTTTGATGATGCCAAACCCTATATAGATTTGTATAATCATTGGGTCACATGGCAAAACAAAAATAGGGACAAAGTCAAGTTTGACACCAAATCAGACAAATTCACATTTAGGAGAATCAAAGAACAATCAGACTAATGATCTGTTGAGACGGGTACACCTTTAGAATACATATAGCCAGTGGCACAACATAAATCTTTTACACGTCAATGCAAAGTCAATAACATGGCCCTCTATAATTGAAAATAAAAATAGTTTGCGCACATAAAAACTACAAGACACAAAAGGATCTGTAGAAAAATAGGAATATGCATGTGTCAAATGGAAAACAATACATAAATTCAGACGCACTCTGTAGAACAGTTTGAGATGCAGATGTAATAATACAGTAATAAATAAATATTGCACTAAGACCCGTGAGAAAAAGGTGATGAGAAAAGCCTGTAGTCTATTATGTAGTAAACCCCAAACCAAAGGACTAAATAGTCATAATACGCATAAGGTATTTATTCATATGGGTATTAATATGGACAAACCCTGAAAAGTAAAAGAGGTCCTCTTTTAACGATGGAGCAGAAAAAACGCTGCAGAAATCCTAAAAAACCTTTTATGCAGAAAGGTCAGAAGAAATTGACACTGTCCCGCCGGTGACAGCTCAGATGAATGAGTATTAGTGGTGCACTGTGGAGAAAATAGTCCTGTTTGCACAGGTTTTACCTGACAACCCCGATGGGTCACTTGCAATAGAAAGTCAAATTTCAGCCTCCTCTGGCCTGCTGACAACCCCGATGGGTCACTTGCAGTAGAAAGTCCGACTTCAGCCTCCTATGGCCCGCAGACGAAACTTACATCCGTTGATGAAAGCCGGTGATCTCTGGCCTCCGTGGCCAGATCAGGAACGCCGGCTGATGATGTTGAATCCTCACTAGGAAGAAGGATGTGGGCAGGACCTGTTGGTAAACTAGCCTGCCTCAAGCACAGTAGTACACAAAATCGCAATATCTAACTGTCCCTCAGAGTGAGCAGAGTAGCGTTCTGTCCCTAACTGAGTTCACAGCACAGTGACGCTAAAATGGCTGCGGCGCCTTTTATAGTGCATTCTGACATCATTTCAGCAGCCAATCACAGCCATGCCATTAGTTAAGATGACCGCAGCATTACAGGATGTGCCCACACTTCATAAGATTCATCATTGGCTGACTAACATCACATTGCCTCTCAAAGAATTATGGGAACTTCCGATTCCGGTATACGATATTGAAAAAGTATCGGAATTAAGTATCGGAATTCCGATAACGCGAATATCGGCCGATACCCGATACTTGCGGTATCGGAATGCTCAACACTACTTATCACTATTATGCATATTAATGGCATTGCTATATTACAAATGTGTTACTCATTCCCTAATATTTAATTCTCTTTGATATAAATTTGAGCAAAAAATGAAATTAACAAATAATGTAATAATTTTTTAAATGTATTCAATAGATGCAATACTTTAAAATATAAATTTAGAAAGAAAATTGGTAAAAAAACCTGTTTCTATATGAATATACAAATCTGCCAAAATTATTGTCATTTTTTTCTAATTAGGGCCAGGAAAAACATATTAAAAAATACTCACCACTGACCTCCCTACTGAACTCTGCCCTCCATCGTGTCCTCTTTTTTCCACCACTGCATGGTAACTATTAGTTCTTTTTCAACATAAGACATTCATAACTAGGGGTTATGCATAAGTTCTGAGTCTGCTTTTTTACAGATGGTGTTACGTTTCCATCAAGGATAGGTTGAAATTTCATTGAATGCATTAATCCCTCTACATGAGAAATGTTCCCCATGCCATTGGCTGCAACAAAACTCCAAAGCATGATTGATCTACCCCCATGCTTAACTCCTTTCCGACGTCAGGCATAATAGTATGCCGACATTGGACTCCCTCCCTTTGATGTGAGCACAGGCAGTGGGCCCACATCTTTCCCAGGACATGTCAGCTGACATGTGCCCGGAAGAGCCGGTGTGGAATCGCGATCAACCCACGGCTATTAACTAGTTAAATGCTGTTGTCAAATGCTGACAGTGGCATTTAACTCGTGCTTCCGGCCATCGGGCCGGAAACCCGCCTGCCGGTGCCCACGGTCATGTGATCGCAGGTCACGGGTTCGTTGGCTTGACAGCCAGAGGTCTCCTGGAGACCTCTATGGTTATCAGTGCCGGCTTACTGTGAGCACCAACCGGTGGTTGACGCTCATAGCAATAAAATAATTCTGCTATATAGAGGCAATCTGATCATCGCCTCTATGCAACAGAGCCGATTGGGTTGTGGCAGCTTCTAGACTCCCATGGAGACCATTGAAGCATGCCAAAAGTTAAAAAAAAGTTTTTAAAAATATAAAAAAATAGAAAAATATAAAAGTTCAAATCACCCCCCTTTCGCTCCATTCAAATAAATCGATAAAAAAATTAAACATACACATATTTGGTATCGCCGCCTTCTGAATCGATCGATCTATCAATAAAAAAAGGATTAACTTGATCTCTAAACGGCATAGCAAGAAAAATGTCAAAACGTCAGAATTAAGTTTTTTTAGTCACTGCGACATTGCATTAAAATGCAATAACAGGCGATCAATAGATCGCATCTGCACCAGTATGGTGTCATTAAAAACATAAGCTTAGCATGCAAAAAAATAAGCCTTCACCCAACCTGAGATCATGAAAAATGGAGATGCTGTGGGTATCGGAAAAAGGCGCAATTTTTTGTTTTTTTAACAAATCTTGGAATTTTTTTTCACCACTTAGATAAAAAAAGAACCTAGACAAGTTTGGTGTCTATGAACTCATAATGACCTGGAGAATCATAAGGGCAGGTCAATTTTAGCATTTAGTGAATCTAGTAAGAAAGCCAAACAAAAAACAAGTGTGAGATTGTATTTTTTTGCAACTTCTCCGCATTTGGAATTTTTTCCTGTTTTCTAGTACACAACATGGTAAAACCAATGATGTCTTTCAAAAATACAACTCATTCCGCCAAAAAACACACTCTCACACCACCATATTGATGGAAAAATAGAAAAGTTTTGGCTCTGAGAACAAGGGTAGCAAAAAACAAAAACGCAAAACCTAAAAAACCTCCGGTCATGAATGGGTTAATGGTTGGCAAGATATTATTTTTACTTAAATTCTGTCCCCTTTTTCTCCACATATACCATTATACCTTTTACCATTGTGGCCAAAAAGTTATATTTTTACTTCATTAGGACTTGTTTCCAAAATGCATCAGGCTTGTTTAGATGTTCTTTTGCATACTTATGATGCTGAATTATATAGTGAGAATGCAGGAGAGGTTTTCTTCTGATGACTTTTCCAAGAAGGCCATGCTTGTGTAGATGACTCTGAACAGTAGAACAATGTACCACAACTCAAGAGTCTGCTAAATCATTCTGAAGGTCTTTTGCAGTCAAGCGGGAAATCTGATTGCCTCTCTAGCAATTCTACAAGTAGCTCTCACTGAAATGTTGCTTGGTCTTCCAGTCCTTATCTTGATTTCCATGATTCCTGTTAGCTGACATTTCTTAATTACATCTAATTACATTTCGAACTGAGGAAAGGGCAGTTTGAAGACACTTTGTTATATTCTTATAGCCTTCTCCTGCTTTGTATGCTCTGTAGGTTTGGATTTCTTTTTCCCTTATTAAAAAAGACTTTAATTTATAAACTACATTTTGCATTGACTTGTGTTATCTTTGTCTAACTTTTATATTTGTTTGATGTTCTGAAACATTTAAGTGTGACAAACATGCAAAAGAATAGGAAAACAGGAAGAGGTAAACATTTTTTCACAAAACTGAATATATATATATATATATATATATATATATATATTTATATACATATAAATAAATAATATATATATATATATATATATATATATTTATATATATATATATATATATATATAAAAGGCCTTAAAGTAAAAATGACACATTTCATTTGTATTTTAGGCCATAAAATATACATATTTGCGATTTACATTTTAAAATTTACATAACAAAAAATGGGCAGAGGCAAAACTTTGACCAAGGTTTCAGACCTTAATTAGCCTGTTAGGTTTATGGCTTGCTCATTATCATCATTAGAAAGGCCAGATGATGCAAATTTCACAGCTTTATAAAAACCCAGCCTCCTCTAACCTTGTGCCAAAAAACTGCAGCCATGGGTTCTTCTAAGCAGCTGCCTGGTACTCTTAAAATTAAAATGGTGGAGGCCCACAAAATCAGGACAAGGTTATAAAAAGCAAAGTATTTTCAAGTTGCCCTTTCCTCAGTTCAAAATGTAATTAAAAAATGTCAGTTAATAGGAACAGTTGAGGCAAGACAGCGTCTAGAAGACCAAGCTAAATTTCATTAAGAGCTGCATGTAGGATTGCTAGAGAGGCAAATCAGAACCCCACTTAACTGCAGAAGACCTTCAGAAAGATTTAGCGAACTCTGGAGATGTGGTACATTGTTCTACTGCTCAGAGACACCTGCACAAATATGGCCTTCATGGAAGAGTCATCAGAAGAAAACCTCACCATAAAATTCAGCATCAGAAGACACAAGAATGAAAAAGAACATCAAAACAAGACTAATGCATTTTGGAAACAATGATCAACGGTATGTGTGGAAAAAAGGAACAGAATTTAGGAAAAGCATCTTGTCAACTATTAAGCAAGGGGGTGGATCAATCATGCTTTGGGGTTGCGTTGCAGCCAATGGAACGAGGAACATTTCATGGGGAAGATGGAAAATGGATTCAATGAAATATCAACAAATTGTTGATGTAAACATAACAGCATCTTGAAAATGTGAAGTTGAAAAGAGGATGGCTTCTACAAATGGATAATCATCATTAACACACATCAAAACACAAAAGGCTACCTAAAATGGCACAAGCTGAAGATTTTGCATTGGCCCTAAAGGTCCCATGATCTGATCATTGTTGAAAATCTGTAGCTAGACCTCAAAATAACAGTGCATGCAAGACAACCCTGGAATCTCAGAGAACTGGAACATTTTCTAAAGAAGAATAGATGAAAATTCCTCAAACAAAAAATGAAAGACTCTTGGCTTGCTACAAAAGCATTATGAAGCTGTGATACTTGCAAAAGGGAGTGCTGCTAGGTGCTAATCATGCAAGATGCACAAACTTTTGCAAAGGCCCATTTTCCTTTTGAATTTTTTCAAATTAAAAAAATTACAATATACATGTTTTTGAGCCTAAAATAGAAAGTAAATGTGTCATCTTTAACTTTTCAGGATCATTTCATCTTCAACTTGCGTAAAGGGAACCAGCAGGATTGTGCTGAGTAACCTACAGACATTGTTAGGTTGGTGCTGTTATACCGTTTAAATTGATACCGTGGTTGATGACATTTATCTTGTTGTTGTTTAATCTTTATTTTCAATTTTTAGTTAATGAGATTCTCGTGCTTTGGGGTAGGCCTGTGGGGGAGTCTTTATGTGGTGCTCTGCTTTTCATATTCATCTGTATGGCTTATGACAGGTCACTAATCCCTTAGTTACCTGCACCCTGTTTTACATACCGAATATAATATGTTTAAAAAAAAATCTTTCAGCAGGGAGGTGCATCTATAATATGCATTTAATAATATTATTTGGTGATATAATAATAATAATTTTATTTCTATAGCGCCAACATATTCCGCAGCACTTTACATTATAGAGGGGACTTGTACAGCCAATAGACATTACAGCATAACAATAAACACAGATCAAAGTAGATACCAAGAGGAATGAGGGCCCTGCTCCAAGCTTATAATCTATGAGGAAAAAGGGGAGACACAAAAGGTGGATGGTAACAATTGCTTTCATTGTTTCGGACCAGCCATAGTGTAAGAATCGGGTGTTCATGTAATTCTGCATGAACCAGTTAAAATCCAATGTATGTAACAGTACAGACACAGAGGGCTATTAAATGCATAAAGCTGGTGAGAACATAATAAGAGGTACCTGATTAAGGTAGAATTTTTTTTTTTTTCAATGGGCCAACAGGGATAGTTAGGTTAATGCGTTGAGGCGGTATGCCAGTCTGAACAAATGCGTTTTTAGGGCACGCTTAAAACTGCGGGGATTGGGGATTAATCAATATAAATTTATCCATAAAAAATATTCTCTCTCAAAATGGTGCCGGCCGCGCCTGCACAGTAGCATCTATTGGCAATCCGATAAATCTGTGCAGAAGCCGCCAACACCATTTTGCTAGAGGAAAATAAAATTGTCTCCACCAAGATGGCGCTGTTGGTGCCTGAGCAGTAGCATTTATCGACGATCTGATAGATCCTACTGTGCAGGCACCATCGGTACCATTTTGATAGAGGGAAAAAAAGTTTGCCTCCACCAAGATGTTGCTGGGGCACCTGCGCAGCAGCATCTATCGGATCGTCGATAGAGCTACTGAGCCATCTTGGTGGAGACAATTGTTTTTTTCCTCTAGCAAAATGGCGCTGATGGCATCAATGCAGTAGTAACTATTGGAGCGCTAATAGATGCTACTGCATATTCGTTGCTGGCACCATTTTGAGAGAGATTTTTTTTCTGAATAAATTTATATTACCAAATGAAATAATTACATGGATATTAGAGATGCAATCATGCTACAGTGCCGCCCGTGGCAGTTTTTTTTTAAAAAAAAAAACTATTATATTCAGAATGTAAAATAAAGTGCAGGTGACTGAAGAATCAGTGACCTTTCATAAGCCATACAGATGAATATGTAAGCAGAACACCACATAAAGACCCCCCACAGGTCCACCCTGAAGCACAAGAATCTCATTAACCGAAAACTACAATTAAAGATTAAACAACAACGAGAAGATGGATTTAACCAACCAAGGTATAATTTTACTCAGTATAACGTTGTCAACCTGACAGTATCTGTAGGTTACTCAGCACAATCCTGCTGACAGGTTCCCTTCAATTTTTCACAATAACAGTAATTTTAACAAGGAATGCCCATACTTTCTCAGGCCACTGCATGCTAAATGTGCACGTTGCTTGCTTATATAACAAAATTGTTCTTTAGGTATTGTATTGCATTGCATCATGAGAAAATCAATACAGAGTTAAACTGACTGCGTAGGGCTTGCACATTGCTATCAGTGATTTTTTTGTATTTTTATTTACAAGCAGCAAATACTACTCTCATTTTTAATGTTCTGTAATAATGAGTTACATGCTCTAATCTCCTTTCCCAAGCCTGTAAAATCCTAAAATGGTGGCTGCTTTCCCTAGCCTCATCTTTTATAGTCCTTGTGATAGTCCCATCTGCTTGGCTACAATTGACCTTGTGATATGATATCAGCATGGGATTAAAGGGAAACCCATGTGGCTGACCCTGATTTCATGAGCTTGCTCTCTCTGATTTTTGCAATTTCAGCAATAATTGTCATTTATTGTATTTATTCTTATTTTTGCAATCTGCAATTTTTTCTAAATTTGCACAAATTGAATTGCAAATTGTCTGACTTTGCCAGGACCTGAGTATTTCAGGAAATTTGACACAAAGTCAATTTGCAACAGATAGAGATGATCATCTCTATTAACCAAACTCTACGAAGCTCTGCTGCTTAAGCTTATTACATAAATTATACATTCATGACCGGTTGCTTAATTATAGGTAATTATCTTTTCTAATGTTCTTCTGCTGAGTTTTAGAATAAAACTTACCACTTTTTACTGTACTGTCAGTTGTGAAAATTAGAAATTCAGTCCTCAAGTATCTCATGCAGTCTTACTTGTGGAGTCAGCTGCCTGTGTCTGATAAGAATAACTTACACAGCATAGAGGTAGCAGGTGCTGTGTGATTGATTTTCAATCTGCTTGATTCTCAGTGTGCATGCATGGCGGCTTGGGATTATACAAAAGATTTTCTGGAGTAGGACTGTGACAAAATGACAGCCTTACAACACGTCTACAGGCATACATCGTTGTTCGGGCAATTTACAAACAAAATCATTACACAAAAATGTAAATTTTCATATTTTGCAGTGCTTATCCCCTTGCCAGCACCTTGTCATCTCTATTCAGTCATGCACTGATTTCTGATGGTCCTGGAAAATGTAGTATGAAGAAAATGTATTAGAAAATCACATTGTCAGTAGAATTATATTGCATCACTTATATCTGAATCTAAGTTCATACAGGATATTTATTTTGGAATTTATCTACTTAGTATTTTCAAGGGTAAGGAAAATATTTGTCTTTTCTCGAGTGACCTCTTAGAAATAGTAGAATTGATTTGCCGTTGTTAAAGAACTTTATCATATTGATGACCTGTCCTCACGATAGGTCATCCATATCAGATCAGTGGGTACCCAGCACCTAACTGTCCTTTTCCCCTGATGAGCTGTTTTCAGCTCCAGTACTGGCCTGCAATGCTCATTGATCATCAACATTGCTGACAACTGCAGCTCAGCACCTACAAGTATTCAATTGATGATAGCTCATCAATGTCGTAAGGCCAGATAAACCATAAATGTAATTTTCCAAAGGTTTTATCATTTCTATTCACTTGAAATCCTGAGCACTTATGCAAGGATCTTGTACAGCATAGATTATAAATTCTTGCTATATAAACTCCCATTACTGTTGATTGATCTATTAATTAGCTTGTTGCTCTTAATGTCTGATTTTGTAGGCACATATAATACATGTACCTGTTGAAATGTAAAGTCCTGCAAAATATGTTGGTGTTTTGTAAATATAATATATAATAATAATAATAATAATAATAATAATAATTATAACAACACAGGTCTACAAAAAATGTTTTGTTTTTTTTGCCAAGTTTTTTTTAATGTATTTAAGGCATTTTGAGGTTGCTGAATTAAAAAATAAAACTGCTTTGGCTTAATTGGTTCTGGTTATTGAGATAATTCATCCATGAAAATAAAAATTAGGATAAAAAGTAGATTAACTCCGCGCTGCTTGAAAGATAGAAGTCCTAATGGATATTCAGATGAAAAAGTGGCTTTATTCCACGCGTTTCGGAGTACTGTGACTCCTTCATCAGGAAACCACAAAAGTATATATATAGGCATATATTTGATAGCTCTTAAATAAGTCCCAAATTAAAAAAATGGAGCCAATAGCATCACATGACATGTCAAAGTTCATGTGAAGAAAAAAGGTCCAATATCATACAGACTTATTTACTTACAAATGGACCATTTCTAACATAATCTTTATTACATCTTTTGTACGAATAAGAAAAATCAGGAAGAAACCAAATGAATAAAGAAATATTGCCGAGAAAAAAAATATCCTATAATTTCTCGGCAATATTTCTTTTTTCTTTTGGTTTCTTCCTGAGTTTTCTTATTCCTACAAAAGGAGTAATAAAGATTATATTAGAAGTGGACAATTTGAAAATAACTAAGTCTGTATGATAATTTTTTTTTCATGTAAACTTTGACATGTCATGTGATACTATTGGCTCCATTTTTTGAATTTGAAACTTATTTAAGAGCTATCAAACTTGTGTCTATGTACAGGTCCTTCTCAAAAAATTAGCATATAGTGCAAAATTTCATTATTTTCCATAATGTAATGATTACAATTAAACTTTCATATATTTTAGATTCATTACACACCAACTGAAATTTGTCAGGTCTTTTATTGTTTTAATACTGATGATTTTGGCATACAACTCCTGATAACCCAAAAAACCTGTCTCAAAAAATTAGCATATCAAGAAAAGGTTCTCTAAACGACCTATTACCCTAATCTTCTGAATCAACTAATTAACTCTAAACACATGCAAAAGATTCCTGAAGCTTTTAAAAACTCCCTGCCTGGTTCATTACTCAAAACCCCCATCATGGGTAAGACTAGCGACCTTACTGATGTCAAGAAGGCCATCATTGACACCCTCAAGCAAGAGGGTAAGACCCAGAAAGAAATTTCTCAACAAATAGGCTGTTCCCAGAGTGCTGTATCAAGGCACCTCAATGGGAAGTCTGTTGGAAGGAAACAATGTGGCAGAAAACGCTGTACAACGAGAAGAGGTGACCGGACCCTGAGGAAGATTGTGGAGAAGGACCGATTCCAGACCTTGGGGGACCTGAGGAAGCAGTGGACTGAGTCTGGTGTAGAAACATCCAGAGCCACCGTGCACAGGCGTGTGCAGGAAATGGGCTACAGGTGCCGCATTCCCCAGGTAAAGCCACTTTTGAACCATAAACAGCGGCAGAAGCGCCTGACCTGGGCTACAGAGAAGCAGCACTGGACTGTTGCTAAGTGGTCCCAAGTACTATTTTCTGATGAAAGCAAATTTTGCATGTCATTCGGAAATCAAGGTGCCAGAGTCTGGAGGAAGACTGGGGAGAAGGAAATGCCAAAATGCCTGAAGTCCAGTGTCAACTACCCACAGTCAGTGATGGTGTGGGGTGCGTTGTCAGCTGCTGGTGTTGGTCCACTGTGTTTCATCAAGGGCAGGGTCAATGCAGCTAGCTATCAGGAGATTTTGGAGCACTTCATGCTTCCATCGACTGAAATGCTTTATGGAGATGAAGATTTCATTTTTCAGCACGACCTGGCACCTGCTCACAGTGCCAAAACCACTGGTAAATGGTTTACTGACCATGGTATTACTGTGCTCAATTGGCCTGCCAACTCTCCTGACCTGAACCCCATAGAGAATCTGTGGGATATTGTGAAGAGAAAGTTGAGAGACGCAAGACCCAACACTCTGGATGAGCTTAAGGCCGCTATCGAAGCATCCTGGGCCTCCATAACACCTCAGCAGTGTCACAGGCTGATTGCCTCCATGCCACGCCGCATTGAAGCAGTCATTTCTGCAAAAGGATTCCCGACCAAGTATTGAGTGCATAACTGAACTTTATTATTTATGTTTTTTTTGTTTGTTTTTAAAAAACACTTTTATTTTATTGGACGGTTGAAATATGTTAATTTTTTGAGACAGGTTTTTTGGGTTATCAGGAATTGTATGCCAAAATCATCAGTATTAAAACAATAAAAGACCTGACAAATTTCAGTTGGTGTGTAATGATTCTAAAATATATGAAAGTTTAATTGTAATCATTACATTATGGAAAATAATGAAATTTTGCACTATATGCTAATTTTTTGAGAAGGACTTGTATATACTTTTGTGCTTTCCTGATGAAGGAGTCACAGTACTCCGAAACGCGTTGAATAAAGCCACTTTTTCATCTGAATATCCATTTGGACTTCTATCTTTCAAGCAGCGCGGAGTTAATCCACCTTTTTATCCTATTTTTTACTCTGGCTGGTCATGAGGAGACCGATGGATCTGCAGCAGCTCTATGAGCCTGTGTTTGGACCCTATCTGGTGAGTAAAATCTGATTAGAAGTATCTCTTAATATCCAGATAAGACCCATTTACTTTCCTTCCAGCTTTTTATTGATCCATGAAAATAATGCATTCCCCAAATATAGGCTTACAATGCTATAAAAATGATGTTTTTGAAGCCAGAATTCTACTGAAATTAATTAATAAATATCTCAGAAACTACAGCCAATCTGGCAAAACCAGTCATATTCTTAATCAGCACCATAAAGTTATTTAAAACCATTTACATCGTTGGCACCAAAATTACTGTATACTAGTGTATTATTAGTACTATTATTATTACTGCAGACGGATGCTGTATAATTTGGAGCAATAGGAGTGTTGGTGCCTATGCACATTTAAGGACAATATCTGTTTTCTATGAAACTTGTTACAGCATAATGCAATATAAAACCATTGCCATAACTGAAGCTGTTTATGTGGGAAAACAGTTTATCTCACTCACCAGCTAGATCTTATTGAAATACTGTAAACTATATTGGCATTTTCTACCATCTTTCAATTACCATTAACTATAGTTGTGATCAACTTTATTAGCATCCTTGATATTTTATTAAAAAAGGCCAAAGGGGCTCATAATATGCAGTTTTCCTGAATTCACATTTTCTTTTTCTGTTTTATGGTCTTTATTGAAGGGTTTTTTTTTCACCAAATTCTTTAAAATGGTAAAAATCATTTATGAATGTTTTGCAAAATAAAAAACATGTTTTTATTTATGAAACTGAAAAAAATATATATATATATATGTATATATATATATATATATATATATATATATATAATTACTGGCACTGCTAGTTTAGATAGAGACGAGAAATGCAATAATAAAAGAAACTGGTCAAAAAGAGCCAAGACAAAATAGCAGCTGCTGGTCTCAAAACAGGGTCTGTGCACCCTCTGTCTGAACGCAATCCAAAAACAAACAAATAAATAAGAGACCTGCGCTTCCTACTTATGAAAATAATAGTGCTCTGCCAAAATATAGAGTCCCTTAAAAAACCTTAGACAAATTGTGCAAAACACAGTAGTGTGTGCTGCAGGTACTGCAAGTAAGAGACTAGATCTGAGCTGAAAAGTAAGTTAATGTGTATGCAAAATGTAAATGCATATTAACTAGAGTTGAGCGATACTTTCCGATATCCTAAAGTATCGGAATCGGAATGGTATCGCCGATATCACTAAAATATCGGCGATACCCGATACCGATACCGGAAGTCCCATGTAAGTCTATGGGAACAAAAAATCGCAACTAAAAAAACCCCATTCTTTCCTTGTAAGCACTAAATATACACACATAGAATACATATATATATATATATATACATGTCATTGTGACATATATATATACATATATGTATAGTTTATACACTTCTACATAGTAAAATATCCTCTGATTCAATTGCCGGGTAAAGCCGGCTTCAGTGAAAAGACAGAAGCACCCGACATGAAATGACACTTGGTGTACATAGGGTTAACCATGTCTTTTCATGTCGTTTGCTATCTGATTTGCACAAACAATTAAATCAGTCTATGTGTGCAAAATTTCACACCTGTAGGGGTTAATTAAAGGTGTAAATTCGTTGTAAAAAAAACGGACTTTTTTGCTACAAATTTACACCTTTAATTAACCCCTACAGGTGTGAAATTTTGCACACATAGACTGATTTAATTGTTTGTGCAAATTAGATAGCAAAGGACATGAAAAGACATGGTTAACCCTATGTACACCAAGTGTCATTTCATGTCGGGTTCTGCATTTTCACAAAAGCCGGCAATTGAATTAGCGGCTATTATACTATGTAGAAGTGTATGAACTACAAATATAAATATATATATATATGTGTCACAAATTCAATGACATGTATATATATATGAGGTGTAAAATTGCTGAAAAAAAATGCGTGGGCTCCCGCCCTATTTTCGCAACCAGACAGACAAAGCCAGTGAGTGGGGGCAGATAATAATAGCCCAGAGAGGGACCATTATTTTTGCCCCCCCCCGGCTACTAACATCTGCCCCCAGACACCCCAGGAAAGACAAATCTATAATTAGATTCGCCCTTTCTGGCACTTTGCCCGTCTTTTCCCATTGCCCTGTAGAGGTGGCGAATGGGTTAATAAGGGGTTAAAATGACCTTGCAATTGAAAGGTCACTTTAAGCCAGGTTAATAATTGAGAGCTGTCAATTAGACAACTATCAATTATTAATCCTATTGCATGAAATAAAAATAAAACACACACACTTTAATTAAAAATTATTTTAATGAAATAAAGACACATGTTTTTGACCATCTTTTATTTTACTGCAAAAACCATTTCCTGTAATAAAAATAAAATAAAAAAGCAAAATTATTCTTACCTATCCCATGCACAGTCAGGTCCCACGGTGTAATCCTTCAGAAAGGGTTAATGTTTACTGCAGGGACCGCAGCTAATGCTGCAGCCTCACAGTAAACCCCAAATGAATGAGTTCCTCTCCTGCCTGACACGAGAGTAAAGGCTGGGTGTCACATAATGATACACCAGCGATCCCGACAACGATATGCACTTGTCAGGATCGCTGGTGTATCGCTACATGATCGCTGCTGAGCTGCCAAACAGGCAGCTCAGGCAGCGATCTGGGACAGCGACACTGCGGGTAACATCGCTTAAGGGCCCGTCTCACATAGCGATATCCTACCGAGATCGCTGCTGAGTCACTAGTTTTGTGACGCAGCAGCGAGCTCACCAGCGATATCGCTGTGTGTGACATTCAGCGACGATCAGCCCCCCTGCCGGGTATCGCTGATCGTCGCAGAAATGTCAGGACCTTTTTTTGATCGCTGGTCTCCCGCTGACAGGCACGCATCGCTGCGTGTGACAGGCGGGAGACCAGCGATCCGCTGGTAACCAAGGTACACAGCGGGTTTCCAGGCACCGCGCAGCGCTTGGAAACCCGCTGTGTACCTTGGATACCAGCTCCCTGCATCAGGGCGCTGGTATCCAAGGTACACAGCGGGTTTCTAGGCACAGCCCCGCGCCTGGAAACCCGCTGTGTACCTTGGTTACCAGCGGATCGCTGGTCTCCCGCCTGTCACACGCAGCGATGTGTGCCTGTCAGCGGGAAACCAGCGATCAAAAAAAGGTCCTGACATTTCAGCGACGATCAGCGATACCCGGCAGGGGGGCTGATCGTCGCTGAATGTCACACACAGCGATATCGCTGGTGAGCTCGCTGCTGCGTCACAAAACTAGTGACTCAGCAGCGATCTCGGTAGCGATATCGCTATGTGAGACGGGCCCTTAAGTGGAAAGCTTAATTGATTGCTTTCCACTTTCACTTCAGGTCAGCCAGGGACACAATCAGTGACGTCAGAGGGAACTGATTAACAAAAATAGGGGTTCCCTTCGAAAAAAAAATGGCGTGGAGTCCCCCCTATTTTTGTTAACCAGCCAGATGAAGCAGACCGCTGAGGCCTGGATTTTCAGGCTGTTAAGGAGCCAAGATCCATGGACCTTGCCAGCCTGATAATACTAGGCCACAGCAGTCTGCATATCTTGGCTGATTAACAAAAATAGGGGATCCCCTCGAAAAAAATTGGCGTGGGTTCCCCCCTATTTTTGTTAACCAGCCAGATGAAGCAGACCGCTGAGGCCTGGATTTTCAGGCTGTTAAGGAGCCAAGATCCATGGACCTTGCCAGCCTGATAATACCAGGCCACAGCAGTCTGCATATCTTGGCTGATTAACAAAAATAGGGGATCCCCTCGAAAAAAATTGGCGTGGGGTCCCCCCTATTTTTGTTAACCAGCCAGATGAAGCAGACCGCTGAGGCCTGGTTTTTCAGGCTGGTAAGGATCCAATATCCATGGACCTTGCCAGCCTGATAATACCAGGCCACAGCAGTCTGCTTAGCTTGGCTGGTTAACAAAAATAGGGGATCCCCTCGAAAAAAAAACGGCGTAGGGGTCCCCCTATTTTTGTTAACCAGCCAAGTAAAATGCAGACTGCTGCGGCCTGGTATTAAAAGACTGTCAAGGCCCATGGATTTTGGCCCTCAACAGCCTGATAATACCAGGCTACAGCAGCCCCACATTTGGCGCATCAAAAGATGTGCCAATTGTGGCACTTTACCCGGCTCTTCCCACTTGCCCTGTAGCGGTGGCAAGCGGGGTAATAAGGGGTTAATGTCACCGTTGATTGCACGGTGACAATAAGCCCGGTTAATAATGGAGAGGTGTCAATAAGACACCGATCCATTATTAATCCCAAAGTTATTAAATGTGTAAAAAAAAAACACAGCAAGAAAAAAGTATTTTAATGAAATAAAAGAGACAACACAGTTTTCATTAATTTTATTGTACTCTCATTCCTGCGACGCCATCGATCTCCTGTAAAAAAAGAAAAAAAAACAAACAACAGTATACCACCTGTCCGACGCAGTCCATAACGACAGTCCCACGACGATCCAGCTCTGCTACATCGCAATGACAGGCAGAGCCTGTCATCGCAACGCAGCACAGCTGATTACCTGCTTCCCCGGCGGTGACGTCATCGGACTGACTGCTTTACGGCCGGGATTACCCAGCAGTCACTGCAGTTATCGCGAGAAACTGCATGTGACCGCCGGGGAAAGAAGATTGCGGCCATCAAGCAGTCCAGGACGTGACCGCCGGAGATCTTCTGCCAGGTAAGTGCCGCTGACTCCTGACAGACCCGACCGACGGACACTGACAGTGACAGTGACAATCCCGATTCCGGTATCCGATATGACGAAAATATCGGAACTCGGAATCGGAATTCCGATACAGCCAATATCGGCCGATACCCGATATTTGCAGTATCGGAATGCTCAACCCTAATATTAACACATGACCATTACACAGAGATAACCAGACACAAAAAAAACAAATATCCTAAAATAAAATAAATATTTTTTTTTCTTTGCAGAAATGCATGAAGGTAGTAATAATTTTAAGGGTATTTAGTAAACATAATTTTGATCAAAAAATGTACAAGCCATCCCGTCACGTCAAGGCAACCCTTGTGGGACAGTCCTAACTCTTGTATTAAAAACCTTTCCACTTGTCAAGTGATGTAAATGTGAACAAGGGCAGTTAAAGCATAGGCCAGACAGGATGGATTTCTCAGCTCAGAAACAGGGCGGTCACACCCTTATATGCACAAGATGCACTTTGAACAAAATAAGAAGCTAGATCTGAGCTGAAAAAAGTAAGTTGATGTGTATGCAAAATGTACATTCAAATTAACACATGACCATTACACAGAGAAAACCAGACACAAAAAAACTAATATCCTAAAATAAAATAAATATTTTTTTTTTTTTTGCAAAAAATGCATGAAGGTAGTAATAATTATAAGGATTTATAAGGATATTTGTTTTTTTGTGTCAGGTACTGCAAGTAGAAGAGTGCTGATCAAGGCAATAGCAGTGGGCACAGGGAAAGCCACACACTTACTTGGATGGAGTACTGCAGGGGTTACAGGAACTGGGGCTGCATGTGTCACTCTGCCGGCGCTTGAAGAGACGGATGGATTAGCTGAAGTCGGACAATGCAGCTGGTGGCGTGGCACCAAGGGGGCGTACACGGGGTTAGGGTCCGTTTACCTTTAGAAGCAAGTTGGCACATTTTTGGCCCACTCACGCTCCCTTCTCTAGCTGTGGTGACATCACCCTAACCCCGCCCCTTCATTCCCGCTACCCTCCGCCGGCATCTCTTGACTGGAGCATGCTGCTGCTCCTCACCTATTCCAGCAGCACCACAGGCTTCATCGCACCAATCAGGGGGAACGCCCCCTTGGTGCCACTCCACCAGCTGCACTGTCCAGCTTCAGCTTATCCAGCGGTCTCTTCAAGTGCCGGCAGAGTGCCACATGCTGCCCCAGTTCCTGTAACAACTGCAGTACTCCATCCAAGTAAGTGTGTGGCTTTCCTTGTGCCCACTGCTATTACCTTGATCAGCACTCTTCTACTTTCAGTACCTGCAGCACACACTACTGTGTTTTGTACAATTTGTCTAAGGTTTACTAATTGATTCTGTATTTTGGAATAGCACTATTATTGTCATAAGTAGCAAGCGCAGGTCTCTTATTTATTTGTATGTTTTTATTTATGTTGTTAACATCTCCTGAGATATTTTAAATTAAAATGTCATATGTTTTGCTAAATGGGACAAAAATGTATGCCAAAAGTTCAGCAATGCACAAGTTCACTCCAGAGATGATTTGGGGAATATTTGCGTACAAATTTAGCAACTTTTAAAAGCTACATTTAATAAATTAGTTGAAAAACATCTTAAAACTTGAAACCCATCCACAAAGATAAACTTAAAGAAAACAGGAAAATAATATATAAAATAGACTTTACAAAGGTGCAATTAAAAGACAAATAAGGCACAAGGGAAAAACAGGTGACAAACAGCATAAAATGAGTCAAATAAGAGGCACAATTGAAATAAAGCCTTTAGAAATAAGTGGACATCATAAGAAATAATTGTGCATCACTAGAATATTTTAGCAGCAATACAAATAGCATTTATCAAAAAGTTAACTAAACTATTGTTTCAAAAAACAAATAAAGAAAAAATATACTACAACATTACATATAACATAGACAAGTTTAAAGATACTCTCCCTAATATTTAGTTGCATGTCTTTTGGCAGTAATAACAGCCACTAAACAATTTTTTGTATCCATCTTTGTTGGTAGTAACTTTCACTTTTCTACTGCTATTCTTTCAAGCTTTGGAATATTTTCTCAATAACAAATTTAATCTATTTACAAACATTTTTAATTGGATCGAAAACAGGATTCATTGCTGGCCAGTTAAAAAAAAACAATCTAATTTTTCCCTTTTAACTATTCTATTGTTCTCTTGGGTGTGTGATTTCAGTCATCTTGCTGTATGACCCATTTTCTAATTTTCTTGGGAGCATATTATGCTTGAAGTTGCTCTGATAACATTTCATTCCATTATTCCTGAAACAAGTTCAAGGTCTCTAACCACATTGCTAGCAAAGCTAACTCACAATGTTACGGATCCTCCACCATGCTTCACTGGTGGTGGGATACACTATCTTTCTGTAGACTTAATTTTGTCTATAATTGTAATGCTGGTATGCATTGCCAGCTTGGTTTCTTCTTCTTATAGAACATTTTATCAAAAAGATTGAGGCTTGTTTATATAGGTTTGGGCATAAGTTTGTCTCCCTTTATTATTCCTTACTTTAGCCAGTGGGGTCCTCCTTGACATTCGCCTGTATAGCTCTGTTTTGTCTAGTGTGTGGCTTCAGGCACGGGTAGAAACCATTACTCCTTTAATTTTTTTATTTGGTTCTTTACGAATTTTAAAGTAATTTATCAGATTTCATTTTTCAATTTACTTTTTCTTGAAAGATTCTTGACCATTCCATGAGTAGAAAAATTCTTGTCAACAATTTGAACTGTTATAGATGTGATGTCATGGCTTTTGGAGATAATTTTTAGACTTCTTGTGCTTGGTGATTAAAGCATTTCTAGTCTGTCTTTGTGAGTAAAGAAAATAGAAAAAACTAGTAATTTTAAGAATCAAGCTCAACATTCAAAGGCTAATTAAAGTTTTGTGAGCACTGACATTGTGGGTCCAGGTGAGTCTATTTTCTAACGATTCACAAGATAATCTTATTTTGTTTGTTTGTTTTTAACCTGAACAAATTATGTCATTAATCATGTCCTGGCATTGTTTTAAATGTTGCAGCCTTTATTTTCCTGCCAAGTTTTTGGTTTGTGCTTTTGTGTCTTGTGCTTTTCTATATTCAAGCAGTTTTACTAAACTCTAATATGGTGTACTTAATATTTAGGCATGCCAAAAAAGTTGTCCACAATTGAAAACATATATAAAATGTTAAAAATAGTATAACTCAAGCATTACTAACATTTTTCATTAGTGAGAACCATGGCATTAACTAAAACATTTGATTGAAAGTTAATCTCATTATTTATTGAGACCAATTATATTATTGATCTTTATTGAAGTCATGTTTTTATATTAGTTGAATATATTCAAGTATATTATTTTAAAGAGGTTGTTCAATAAATTATCATTAATGACCTATCCTCAGGATAGGTAATCAATGTCTGATCAGTCTGTGTCCAACATCCAGCACCTCGCTGATCAGTTTTTCACAGTGTCAGTGCCGGAGGCTAGAACTTCTCATTTTCAAAGCTGCTTCATCTTCTGATTGTCGTGGCAGTGAACAGCACATCCTCCTCCTATTCACCTGAATGTCAGTGGTGTCAGGTGACGTACCAAAACTGATCAGACATTGATAATCAATAAGTCATTAATGATAAAGTAGCAGATAACGTCTTTAAATGTTTATTTTTTGTGTATTGTTTTGACAGATTAAATACACTGTAACTTGTTACTTTTCTAAAATGCTTATCAGGCAATTATAAAGATATCTGCTGAAGCAATCCTTAATTTTGAAACTATTTAATGCTTGGTAAATTGTGTTAGATAAGAAATGCTATATCTTATCCTAAGTGTTATTGTAGGATTTAGAAAGTACAGATACAGTGCACATATTATCTGCTTCGTAAAAGCTGCTTTGTTTTATGATTTTTACATTTTTCATTTGCATTTACAAATTTTGCACCTGCAGGTTTGTTCCAGAAAGCAATCATACAAAGTGGAACAGCTCTCTCCAGCTGGGCAGTGAACTACCAGCCTGCCAAGTATACTAGGTTATTGGCAGATAAAGTGGGCTGTGACATGCTGGATACTATTGACTTGGTTGATTGTCTTCGGGAAAAGGAGTACAAAGAACTCATTCAACAGTCCATCACACCAGCTACATACCACATTGCCTTTGGACCAGTCATTGATGGTGATGTAATTCCAGATGACCCTCAAATACTCATGGAACAAGGAGAATTTCTTAATTATGATATCATGCTTGGAGTTAATCAAGGAGAAGGATTAAAATTTGTGGATGGGATAGTAGATAATGAAGATGGCGTCTCTTTAAGCGACTTTGACTTTTCAGTCTCCAACTTTGTTGACAATTTATATGGGTATCCAGAAGGAAAAGATACACTTCGGGAAACTATAAAATTCATGTATACAGATTGGGCTGATAAAGAAAATCCAGAAACACGAAGGAAGACATTGATTGCACTTTTTACAGATCATCAATGGGTGGCGCCTGCTGTTGCAACTGCTGATCTACATGCTCGATATGGTTCTCCAACATATTTCTATGCATTCTATCACCATTGCCAAAGTGAAATGAAACCATCATGGGCTGATTCTGCTCATGGTGATGAAGTTCCTTATGTTTTTGGCATTCCCATGATTGGTCCTACAGAACTTTTCAACTGCAATTTCTCAAAGAATGATGTTATGCTTAGCGCAGTGGTTATGACATACTGGACCAACTTCGCCAAAACTGGGTAAGTTTAAATATCTTTTATCATTTATTACTTGTTTTATTGTCATGTGAAAACTTGGCAACAATAATATTTTAACACATTTTGCAAAATGCCAAATAATGCAAAAAATAATGCAATGTTAAAAAATAATCGAACAGATATCAGTTCAGTAATAAATTTAAATAGACAGTCATAGCTTCATTGCTCAAGAGAACTTTAGAGACGTTTTGAAGTAAAATCAAGTATTTATTTAAATATATATTTAGAATGTTATAAGGGTTATGTCAAACTGCACATTTTTTCAACTATTCTGATGGTCTTAGAATTTAAGCAAAGTTCATAATCATTATCTGGTTACCTGCTTATTTAGAATGGTGACTAAATTTCATCTTTCATGTGACCACTGTCACTCTTATAAGCACAAGCTTGAAAGGATTTTAATTGTTGGTACTTTTTACAGATCCATAGCTGCAAAATAAACTTTTATTTTACAGCAACTACCACTAGAAGAGGTTTATTAGTTGGGGATTTATTTAGTTCCTGTTGAACTCTATGATAAAACTATAAGCAGTGAGTGCCTGAAAAGGGTTTTCAAGTATTAATTGGATTGCAAACAGATTTAACAATACAGTCTGTGTAGATTCTCAACACAAGTAAAGCTATATACATCATATATTGTACAATATTTCTATTATTGTATTTTACTCATGCATTACTAAAAAGGAATAGAGGGCATGTCAGTATTTATAAATGTTAATTTTTTGTTTTACCTTTTAAATGGTTTACCCCATGATGACATGATGGGATGCACAAGACTTTAACATATGCGATGCCACTGTAAATAGTGATAACAAAATGTGTATTCTTTGTGACCCATCACCCTCACCTCTTGCTTCGCAATCATGGAGCCAACAGTACCCAGGAGCCTAGTGTAGCTCCCCATTTCAGCCATGTATCTACTACAGTGAAGTACAAATTGTCTCAAGTTCCCTATATGGGGCTTAGAAAATTGTACAAAATAAGTAAAGATAAAGTTCTAATCACTCATTTTATCAAAACAGAAATTCTAAAGAGAAATGCTAAAAAAAAGAAAAACAGCAGAATTATTGTTTTTGGTCACTTCATCTCTGTCCCAAAGAATAAAAAGAGACAAGAAAATTGCATAGACTACAAAATTGTACTAATAAAAACTACAGCTTGCCCCATGCAAATAACTAGTACTCATACAATTGATAGAAAAATAAAAAAGTTATGGTCCTCAGAAAATGGCGTCACTAATTATTTTTTTTAAGCTTATGCAGTAAAAAGCTTAAAAATCTGATAAAATACAGTACAATGTCAACATAACTATACTAACTCCTAGAACTAACTTAACATGTTATTATTACTGAAATATGAACATTGAAAAATCAAACCCCAAGCAACAATGGTGGAATTGCTGTTTTTTTTCCCAGATTTACCAATTCAGAACTTTTTCCTGTTTTTTCAGTACATTATATTTAAAATAAATACTTGTCTTGCAAAAAATAAGCCCTCATGCTGTTTTCTGAAAAAATGATTGGCTCTCGGAAATCAGGAAAAACTAAAAATGTTTACATTTACAAAGGGTTAACAAAAATGATACATTTCATATAATATGGGAACAAGATGGCAGAAACAAGATACTTTGTCTGTTTCAGGCAATAATGCTTTTGCAATACAGAAGTAGCAAGCTGAGTTTTGCTATGTTTGTATGACCCATAAGCATGTGTATACTAAAAAAACTGAGTCATTGCATAATATAAAGAAGTAAGTACATCCCCCACCCACCTAAAAAGAAATAACCATGAATTTCCTCTGGACATTGGCTAAGTTAAGTAAAATAATATAAGGTAGTGTAACAGTAAAAGGAGTATACATGGTGGGCCATTTATATGGATAAACCTTAATAAAATGGGAATGGTTGGTGATATCAACTTCCTGTTTGTGGCACATTAGTATATGGGAGGGGAAAACTTTTCAAGATGGGTAGTGACCATGGCAGCCATTTTGAAGTCAGCCATTTTGGATCAACTTTTTTTTCAATGGGAAGAGGCTCATGTGACACATCAAACTTATTGAGAATTTCACAAGAAAAACATTGGTTTGTTTGGTTTTAACATCACTTTATTCTTTCATGAGTTATTTACAAGTTTATGACCACTTATAAAATGTGTTCAAAGTGCTGCCCATTGTGTTGGATTGTCAATGCAACCCTCTCTCCCACTCTTGACTCACTGATAGCAAAACCACAGAAAAAATGCTAGCACAGGCTTCCAGTATCCGTTGTTTCAGAGGCTGCACATCTCGTATCTTCACAGCATAGACAATTGCCTTCAGATACGGGATGTGCAGCATCTGAAACAACAGATACTGGAAGCCTGTGTAAGGGTCTGCGGAACGCACCAAATATTTGATGTGGAGAAGTGCGTTCGCAGCCCGGGGTCCACCGTGCAGGCGGAGCCTGCTGCTGGTAAAATGGCGCAAGAAGCGAACTCTGTTTTCCTGCAGTCGCAAAAATAAACGCCGTAACGCGCTGTGGCAATAAGTGCGAACTCTGTTATTCCACAGAGCCGCTAGGAGTGCCGCAGCGCTATATGGCGATGTGTGCGAAATCACTAAACACAACTGAGTCGCAAAGTAAACACGCTAGGGCACTGTCTAGCATTGAAAGCGAACCCTGTTACGTCACAGAGCTGCTGAGAGAAAGTTCTGTGTCCTGTCAGGCACCCAGGTACACAGTTAAGTGCTAAGCGAACATAGAATGTGATCATGCGCTAATGTCCTCGCGGGAGTCACCCGCAATCTATGGCGTCTTAACGCCAGACCCTGAATACGGCAATCAAACTCCTCACCGGTTATGCCGGTAATCTAGGGCATCTAGGACACCGATCCTGACCAGCTAGCATACCAAACTCCTCACCGATTAAGTCGGTATTCTAGGGGCTTATTTCAGCCGGGGCCCTAACCACACACACGCATGACCACACTGGCGCAAAGAATAAAATGGTTGATACTAGCGCATGGCGGCTCAGCATTGCCACCCTTTTATAATAACAGCTACAGGACCTGCCAGAAACAAGGACCAATGAAACTTGTTCCAGAACTCCAGTAGTCACAGGACCTTCCTGGCAGACCAATAGGAGCTGCTGAAGTACCTGAGCATGTGACCCCTGATCTCCAATGAGAGATCTCACCCTGGGCATGCTCAGAAGGGGAAACGCAGGACTTTGTCCCAAAGACGTCTGCTCCAGCACTGGCAATAATAGCAGATCCAGGAGAGGCAGCAGCAAGTCACTGCACAGTACTGGAGTGGGCAAGACGCTGGGACCTATGTCTCTGCTGAGCAGGCTCCACTGCGGCCGGAGATGAATGGGGGACCGCAGTGGGACTGGTTCGAGACTCCCCTTGTGTAGCAGCAGGAACTCAAGCCCTAACAGCCTGTGCTAGCATTTCTTCTGCAGTGAATCTGCCGCTGAAAAGCTTTGTGAGGAGATAATGACCAAATAAAGAAGTTTCTTTTCTATCTAAAGCAAGTGTCTGTCTTGGTCTGAGTGGCCCAGTCGTACTTTTCCTTCCTTGCATATAATAGCTGTTAGTCATTCTTTTATGTAATATTTTTATTAAAATCTTCACATTCTTTATTCCATGACTGTAAAAGTTTGAGTATTGTTACAGTTAAAATAATGATAAAATATTTTGATATCTTTTAAAGATTTTATTTGGCTAGCAAGAAAAAAAAATTCTCAAGCAGACATATTGTAGGATTAAAATCAGACTGTAGGAAAGGTCTCAACTGAAACTTCCTATTAAAAGGAACCTGTCACCAGAAAAAAGCAATTAACCTGCAGATATTGGACTAATCTGTGGGTTAATAGCATTGTTAACCTGCCCGGCGCCTGCACGTAGCCAAATGTGAAATTAATTTTATTATTCTTGGCAGCATTAGGTTTCAGTAGCGGTGGCGGCACCAGTGCTGGTTCAGTTACCATTCTGTATTGAGCGGTGGCAGTAACCACACCCCCGGCTTTGTGGTCAGTCTGTGCAAGTGAAATGCTGCTGGGGTGAAAAAAGTTAATTTTCTCCAGTAGCATTCTGCTACGTGTAGGTGCATTCTGGCTGAATGTGATAGTCACCATTAAATATCAGAAAATCCTGACAGTGTGCAGTGTTGATGGTGTATGGATTCAGATGTTTGCAGCCACATAGATTAACTCCAATTAGAAGAAAACTGGACAACCTCTTTAAATTGTGATTCATATTTTAGAGAATCAATAAAGCTTTTTTTAATGTAACTATGTTAAACTCATTTATACATTCTTACAGGGGACCTAGCCCCTATAAAAATCACATATATAGTTTAAATTGTATTTGTTTAATTTTACATAGAAACTGTGTTATGCTATGTACAGTACATAAGAAAACTTCAAAGTACCCATGGTCAAGGACTCCATGCTCTGTTTAACCCCCTCAATTATAATGCTACACACCTCCCTTTATTGACAGTGTTAGCTTTGGAAAACTGACAGAATTGAATCCTTATCCTTGGACACACTGACACTGCAGGAGCTGGAAGCAAACACAGTATCAGTATGTGCAGGTTCATTCTTTCCCCTTCTCCTGTCTGCAACAACTGCTTGCTGCCACACAAGATCACAAGGTAAAAAGTGCACAAACTGGCACTGAATGAGCCAAGCTAGTGCACAAACAGTGTCTGTTCATTTTCTCACTTGTCAACATCCGTTCACTATACTATGTGATCCTGTGTGCAGCCAGGGCTGGCGTCAGCACCCGGCATACCCAGGCAAGTGCCGGGGCCCTGAGCAGACGGGGGTTTCACTCGCCGTCGGGCACACCGGCGCCGTTAGCGGATGAGAGCGGTACCAGCGCCGCCACTGGGCCCCCCCGCTTGCTCAATACTTACCTTTCCCCGTGCCTCTGAAGCTCCAGGGGGCGCCTGCAGGGCGCCCGCGCTAACTCTCCACCAGCGCCGCTGAATGACATTATCATTCAGCGGCCGGCTGTGGCAGAGAGTAAGCGCGGGCACCGGACAGGTGAGATGTGAGGTGTATGTGTCTGTGTGTGTGTATCAGTGTGTGTGTATGTAGTGCGGTGCTTTGTGTGTGTTTATGTGAGAGAGTGCTGCGGTGCTGTCTGTATGTGGTGCTGTATGTGTGATGTGGTGGGGGAGGCAGTGATGGTGGTGAGGAGCCGGAGGCAATGATGATTATGATGGGGAGGAAATGATAATGATGGGGAGACAATGATGATGATGGGGAGGCAATGATGATGATGATGGGGAGTCTTTCCACAGTGCCCTTTCCTGAGCCGTAACAGCGCAGAACGCAGCACAGTGCAAAGGAGAGCTCCATATTTTGTATGGAGCATTATATGGGAATCAGTATCCTGCATGGAGCATTATTTGGTGTCCAATATTCTTTAGGGAGCATTATATTTGGCCCATAATACTGTATGGAGGACTATGTGGTGCCCATAATATTGTATGGAGGACTGTACTGTCCAGTCTGTACTGTGCGCTGTGAGGATTTGGCGGTTTTTGAGCTATTGTACAATTTACAATAGATATCACTCATGTAATGGAAGAAGTGAAGTGTTTGGCATTGTACTATACTCATATTTCTCTGCCGTATCTGTGCATCATGAATCGTGGTCTGTGTTAAAGGGGCCCACTGAGACTCTTTGCCCGGGCCCATAAAAACCTGGAGCCGGCCCTGTGTGCAGCAATCAGCAAATAGGTGAGTGAGAGGAGAAAGCACCTGCACACATTGACAAATTATCAGTGTTACAGTTCTATGGAGTCAATTCAAGCAGTGATTCAAAGAAAGTGCTGTCAAGTAACATAAAGGGAGGTACTAAGTATTGTACTTGAAGGTGGAATAGTGCACTGAGCGTTTGGCCTTGCCAAGAGTGCATCAAGGTCCAATTATTTACGTATACGAAAAAGCTTCTTTACTTTATTAATATATAAAGGCATAAACCATTGCAGGCTCAACAAAATAAACACAGCCTCTGTGGCAAAATGGGAAAACAAAAGATAAGGTATAGTACAGTCTTTATGCCTGTAGGGATCCACTCGCTTTGAATACAACAACCGGGTTCAGTACGGTTTAATGCAAAACACTTCTCTGGAGATACTAGCTCCAAACAAACCGAACACAGAATGGCTTAGAAGGCTGACTATTTACCTACTAAACCGCACCCTGGGGAGGAGATATGGTGAACAGCCTCCCACCTGCTCTTCAGCTCTTCGCTTAAGAGCCTAGCCCTTGAAATGGCAGATTAACCTCTCAAGTACTTTGAAAGTGACTTTTTCACAATGTATATAAAAGAAATCAAAGAAAATGGAAAGCAGTCAATAGCAAATTCCATATCAAAACCTGAGTATCTTTTGGCCCATGTGAACAGATGGTAATGTTTCAGCTCGAGAGCAAGTGAACCTTTGTCATGCAAATACAAAGTTTTAAGCCACGTTCACATGTCAATGTGTTCAATAATTTGTCAATATTTTACATCAGTATTTGAAAGCTAAGATAAGAGAGGAACAATCAGAGGAAATGTATAATAGAAACCCATCACCACTTCTGTATTTTTCACCCACTCCTGGTTTTGGCTTTTAATTACTGATGTAAAATATGAAAAGAGGCGACAGACAACGGCCAAGAAAAGGCTTAAAGAAAACCAGTGAGCTGTGCATGAGAGCAGGGTGGTCATGTAATTGTATCAAAGTGAAATAGAAACAAATTGAAATAGAAACAAAAATATAGAGAGTGTCCAGATATGTACATATTATGATGCCAGTTTGCTGGTGTCATTAGAATGGCTAGAACCACATCTTGACATGTGCAATAATGCTAAAAATTTTATAGAAGCCATAATACATTGGCACAAATACATGCTAAATAAATCAAGTGATACCCACAAAAATAATATGATTATGACTGATTACAGACTACATGATGGTAAAAGAAAAAAAAAAACTGCAGCACTCGAATCATGGAGAACCATAGAATATGATATTATTAATAAAGCCAGTTATGTTGGATCAGAATTGCACATAGGCCAATAAACACACCATTTTTTTAATGGAATGAGCTATTGAGGCGTTCTATTTACTTGCATTTTTACGTACCATACAGTAGGGTGGTTGTTTGCAACCTAGAGGCTGACAGAAGAGACAATAATTTGAGTGGATTTGAATTTTGCTGAATTTTTCAAATATCCAAATTTTCCAAAATGCATATTTTTAGCAATTCCTTTCCATACAGAATTGGCAAAATGTCATAAAAAGCCATCAATATGTAAAAAATATATATATCTTATATTCACCTCTCAGCCCCTCCGCTCCTCACTGCCACACATCTGGTCCTCATCGCATCTTCAGATCAGCATCGCCAGCACTAAAATCCTTGTGCCTTGGTCGCTAAGGTGATGTCAGACATATTGGCATGCAAGGAGCCATCCGGGCCTAACAAACCCAAATGCCTGTATAGTGACTAAGGCCCAGGGACCCAGGAGCAGAAGATGTGATAAGGACTGGATGTGTGGCAGTGAGGAGCAGAGGGACCGGTGAGTTGAGCAGTGAAGGAATTGCATTATTTTTTACATATTACGTTTATTATGCTCTGAGTTCTGGAGAACCTCAGAGCATAATAATGGACAATAAATAACTTGTCTGAAAATCAAATTTCCTGGGGAATATAAGCTAATTTGAATTTTGCCTGATCCGCTCTTCTCTGGCTGGCGCCTACTCTTGCACTGTTGCTTGTGCTGCTTCCTTTTTTTTCTACGTATTAGGTATGTTTTTTTTTGTTGGTGCAATGTCCTCTATAAGAATGTATAAATGGATGTATATTAGTTATGAGGTCTTACTTTAAAGTTGTTTGAACAAAAATAAGTCACAAAAACCCATGCTGGAAGCCAAAAAGTGAAACCGAATAAACGTATACAGATATCATAATTGTAAGAATAAACTTAAGTATATGTAAAAACAGTAGAACAAGTGAGCAAAACACATGTCCGCTTGTTATTTGTAATAATGCTTAATAATCTGTACCTTCAATCTACACCATTTTTATAGTTAAGATTCTGTTATGTTTTTAACATTATATTCTTGTTTAAGGTTTGAAAGACAAATGGATTTGCATTTTGTAGAATCAGCAAAATAGAAAAATGTTAATGATTAATACTGTAATAATAATAATAAGTATTCTACTGCAGTAGAATAATAGCAAGATGAGACACTAGGTGGCAGTATATCACACTGTATTTCCTTACCTTTAAAATGAGGGCTGCATATATTCATCTGTATTTTATCTGAGCCTAAAAATTCAAAATTTAAAGTTTATTTAATGTATGTTTTTACTAATAACAGTAAAAGCACCTATTCTTTATTTTTGTAGATTAGTATAGGATATTATAGTTTCTGTGGTTTACATATATTTTTAATTTAGAGACAATATGATTTCTGATGTTATAATAATTTAACATTTTTAACCCTTTCGGGACATATACTGAACATTTATGGTGAATTTGCACCTTTACTATATTGCAGGACTCTAATATAGGAACTGAACCAGCTATATATAGCGTAAGTGCTGGCATGTAAGGGCAACTGCCACTAGCTCAGACCACTGCTGTTTAACATCTTAGATACCACTGACAAATGGTTACAAAATGGAGGCAGTCACTTCTGATACTCATTTACCCTTCCATGTCATAATAATGTGGTAGCTATGATCTACTGAAGGCCAATGCATTTTCCATATTGGTAATATCAAGTCTAGTCTAGAGCTCAGAATAACATTATTCGTACAATAGACTGCAGTATTAAAGTATTGCAGTGACCAAAATGATAGAAGACGTGGATGAAAGAGGCCTCAACACGCAGTTTGCATTTGGGTTCCTCGGGGGGGTGTTTGTTTCTGGGATCATATTTATATATACCTCACCATCTTATTTGAAACCTGGGTTTACCAATGCTTGGTCTTTGACCACATATGTTGGCTACTATTTATATTAATTAATTAATTGTCTAATATGTATTTCCTATGGCAGGCCTTATACACTCTTGGCACTTTTTTTTTCGAACAGTGGTAAACTACTAATTAATTCTGTTTATTTTGTTGTACAAGCACTTTATACTGTCCCAGTAAGATAGCGCTCACTGTATATTATGGGGACATTCGCTTGGCAATGGGATAAACACACACAGTAACGGTTTTCTCGCATAAACAATCTATTGCTGTTTATTCAGGCATCATAAACCACTGTAGGCCATGTTACACATCACAGACTTCACATAGTCCTTGGCACTTCATAACATACAGCTTTAACTCACAGTCCCTAAACACACCGAACAGTTCATTAACGTCCACAGAATGCAACAAGCACCAACAGTCTGTTCCAATGGCAGATACTTGTCTGTCCTTACTCTAACCCCCTTGTCTGGAGTTACCTTACAGGAGCTCCTGCTCCACACACTGACTCCTTGTCAGTCCTCTCTCCCTGTGAAGCTGCCTTACTGGGATCACCGTCCTTGTGACCAGGGCACTCCCGACATTCCAGACCCTCAGAAGTAGGTAGCTTCCCCAATGAAATGCTGTCACAGACTCTGCACATACATGGCCTCACCATGTGCTCTTCAGGAAGTCTGTCCACTCGTAGAACCTTCCAACACACATGCCTTCCAGGTACATTGCCTCTCCACATGCTATTCAGGAAGTCCGCCCACTCATGGGACCTTCCAACACACAGGCCTGTCCTGGACCTCCTCCTCTGCGACACATACCGGCCATTTACAATAATGCCGGTCACTGTCTCACAATGTATATATATATATATATATATATATATATATATATCATCATTAATTGCTTTGTATCTTTGCGTTTCTTCATGAAAGCCTTCTTACCCTTCCTGGTTTCCCCTTTTTCTATATACTCTTGTTCATCGAAAGTAGCAACTAAGGTAAAATATAACTTTTCTTAAACTATAGCAATAGAAAGGCTACTGAAGAATCTATTTAAAAAGTGCTAAAGTGCAAAAACATGTATAGTGCAATAAAGGAATGCAACCTTTAATAGCATGTGAGTTCATGGCGCAGATGGACCAAATAAACTATTTACATAACTGTAGCCAGGATATAATCAGAACCAATGGTTTCTCATACACATTAATTCAGTTGTTTACATGGAAAAAAAAACACTGAGAAAAAATTGACCTAGTGTCACCTTAAACACACTCAAATTAAGGTCATGTCACTGCAGGTCTAGAAAGAGTGCAATGAAAAAGTAAGCAGCATCAAATCATTGCAATCATCATAGTACTGGAAACCATAAAAACACCAAACATGGGGGATCCAGAATAATAGTTCAATTGGTATCCCCTCACATACATGCAGCAAAATAATGCATATAATCTACCAATAATGACACATTTTCTTCTGTCAAATTAGTAGAGAAAGGAACATTCTCACCAAGAGAGGTAGGGTTAACATCACCACATTGTTCCTCTATCCGCATACGGAGGTAATCCAGCCATGTCCCTATTTTGCTGCATGTATGTGTGCTGCTTCTGAATATGTGCTAGAAAAAGAAAATCAGGAACCCCTCTCAGTATGTTCTGTTTATGGGAAACATTATTGCAGCTATTCTCTCCACCCACTAGTAAAGATTGAAATGAAAATTTGAGCCAATGTCTAAAGATGAGGAAACACAAGTCACAAGTCAGTGCAGAATATAAGTAACTTAATGGTCAGAAATAGTTTTATTCCTTATGTACACACACAACTTTTTACCTGAAAGTAACCTGAAAGTGAAGGTACTCTTTAAGGGTGAAGATCAGGGAGACTGTGTACCAAGCCTAACCAGAATGACTAGAATCATGGCCTGGATCATCCCCACCCTCAGTGGAAAACATGAAACAATCTTACCTTTGTAATATCAATTGTGCTATCATGATGGATCTATATTTTTTTGCAAATGTATGAATTATGCAATTATATAAATCTATTGGACTCAGGCTTGAAACTTCAGCCGGTCCTGTTCCCTACTTTTTATAAAGCTCTCAGTCCTACATTGTCAATGTTTTACCTTATCTCTATTATATTTGTATTTAACTCTAGTCACCTTGAGAAAATTTTATGCCACAAAGCAAGCTAAAAAAACCTATAAATATTTTTCTTACGTGCTGGTCTCTTGTGTGTGCTTTGACACACCAACATCTTGAAACGTCATTGACCTTTGGTAGTTCAGAATAGCACAGAAACATATGGGCTGTACTGATTTTCTGTTAGAAATGTCATATGCTTCAACAAAATAAAAACTTTATCATTAATAAGTAGGTGAAAAAGGTTAAAGCTATTGATGTCATTTATTTACTGTAACAAAGCTATTATAGTACTCGCATTGTATTATAATTGGTTGGGTCAAAGCTGTAGATTTGCCTTGTTAGGTACTATATGTTTAGTGACTAGCAGTACATCTTTTTGCTGACCTGAGATAAAATAAAATAGCTGTACACCATAGCTCACAAATTGCTGCATCAGCCACAATTGATGTTGGTGCTTACCATGGAAATTTAACCCCTTAGATCCTACTGTCAATAGTGAAAGCAGCATGTAGATGGTTAACAGAACTTGAGTGCTCCCTCTTTAATCCCATCTGTACATTGAGAACATGATTGTGTGGTCCTGATCTATTCCTCCGAACCAAGACTAAGCAGTGGCTTTAGAGTCTGCCAGCTATAGTGGTCTGTTCAGATGTTAGCACCATTTTAGTGGTAACAATGATATTTTTCATTCTTGTCATTCCTCTTTGAATATGTTGAGCAGTGCTGTATTAAATATGATATCAGTTTTGGGGAATCTCCAGTATGAGTCCCCCAAAGCCACTTCAAATTTGAATAGGTCTTTCAAAAAATAAATTTGTTAATTTTCAGGAGAAAAATGACTGCTTCATTTTCAAACCTTTAAGCATCTTAACAAAGAAAAACACCATTTTTACAAATCCCTAATATAAGGTAGACATATAGAAAATTATATTTATTAACTCTTTTGTGTGATATAACTACTGTAGATTAATTGTATAAACATTCAAAGTTTGATAATTGCTAATTTTTTTGTCAAGTTTCTGATATTTTCATAAATAAACACAAAACGTATCACCCTAACTTTACCACTAATGTAAAGTATAATGTGTTATGAAAAAAACAATCTCTAAATAACGGGTAATCCAGAGTTATTGAACATTCCAGAGTTATTGAAACATAAAGTGACACATTTCAAATTTGAAAAATTTGTCTGGGTCACTGGAGCGTTAAATCAGAAAAAAAGTTAATATTTGCTAAGATAGTTTTCACCTTTGATTGCAAAAGCAAACTTATGCAAAAAAACATTTTTGCAAAAATAGGTATGCAAATCTGCAATATTTAAATACTGTTGTCTTTCTATCATGTAATTGTTAGATCTGAAGGCCTATATCTGTCTGAAATATATATCTGAGATCTATTTTTATATATGCCTAAAGTTCCTTTTTTACACAGTTAGACACACATACAAAGATACAAAAGATAAAATGCTGCAGCCACTAATAGAGGAACCTGAAAAAATAATGTGTTGACAATGAGTTTGATAATTCCTTATACAAAACCTTAACAAAATACATCACAATAATCACAATAAAACAGTGCAGCTAAGAGTCCACATAGGATAAGATAATAATGCATATTAGTACATACAGTTGTGCTCAAAAGTTTACATACCCCGGCAGAATTTTTACTTTTTTGGCCTTTTTTCAGAGTATGTCAGCTGTTGTTATTTGTGTGCTTTTCTTTGCATCCCAAACAATTTTCCTGGCATTTGTCACAGGTCACAGATGAGGATGTTACCTTTAGTAGCCATTCAAACCCATTTGTGTCAACTTCTGTACATGTTATCAGGCCAAAATCACCAGGGTAGGTAAACTTTTGGTCAGGGTCAGTGGCCCCAGTACAGCACATTATCTCCCTCTGTTACTATCATACAGCATAATATCCCCATCTGTGGCCCCATTACTGTATAAGGTCCCCCATACAGCATAATGTTCTCTTCTATATCCCCATACAGTACAATGTCCCCCTCTGTGAAGCTCTTTACATAACTGATAATAAAAAATCTAACCTTCTAATGTACCTCTTCTCCCACAACAAGCAGCTCCTCCTTTCTTCTCCATCTCTCACAGCAGGCAGACAACTGCAGCACTGTCATTACACCTGTTATGAAACCTGCTGCCGTACTTGTACGGACATTGTAGAGTTGGTAGATACTGGTTCTTTACTGTGCAAAACTTTTCAACTGTTTGTGTATTTAACCCCTTCACCCCCAAGGGTGGTTTGCACGTAAATGACCTGGCCAATTTTTACAATTCTGACCACTGTCTCTTTATGAGGTTATAACTCTGGAACGCTTCAACGGATCTTCGCGATTCTGAGATTGTTTTCTCGTGACATATTGTACTTCACGTTAGAAGTATAATTTCTTCGATATAACTTGCGTTTATTTTTGAAAAAAACACAAATATGGCGAAAATTTTGAAAATTTTGCAATTTTCAAACTTTAAATTTTTTTTCCCTTAAAACAGAGAAATATGTCACACAAAATAGTTAAGAAATAACATTTCCCACATGTCTACTTTACATAAGCACAATTTTGGAACCAAAATTTTTTTTTGTTAGGAAATTATAAGGGTTAAAAGTTGACCAGTGATTTCTCATTTTTACAACAAAATTTACAAAGCCATTTTTTTAAGGACCACCTCACATTTGAAGTCACTTTGACGGGTCTATATAGCAGAAAATACCAAACAGTGACACCATTCTAAAAACTGCACCCCTCAAGGTACTCAAAACCACATTCAAGAAGTTTAATAACCCTTCAGGTGCTTCACAGGAGCTGAAGCAACGTGGAAGGAAAAAATTAATATTTAACTTTTTAGCCACAAAAATGACCTTTTACAAACTTTTTTTTATTTTGACAAGGGTAAAAGGAGAAAATGGCAGATACAGTTGTTGTGCAATTTCTCCTGAGTACGCCAATACCCTACATGTGGGGGAAAACCACTGTTTGGGCACACGGCAGAGCTCGTAAGGTAAGGAGCGCCGTTTGACTTTTTCAAACTAAAATTGGCTGGAGTTGAGATTGGACGCCATGTCATGTTTGGAGAGCCCCTGATGCGCCTAAACAGTGGAAACCCCCACAAGTGACACCATTTTGGAAACTAGACCCCCTATGGAACTTATCTAGATCTGTTGTGAGCACTTTGAACCCCAAAGTGTTTCACAAAAGTTTATAATGCCTGGGTGTGAAAAAAAAAAAACAATTTTCCACAAAAATGATTTTTTAGTACAAAATTTTTGATTTTTCCCAAGGAAATTGGACCCCAAAAGTTGTTGTCCAATTTGTCCTGAGTACGCTGATACCCCATATGTGGGGGGGGGGAACTGTTTGGGCGCACGGCAGGGCTTGGAAAGGAAGCAGTAACGTTTTGGAATGCAAACATTGATGGGGTCATGTTCCGTTTGTAGTGCCCCAGATGAGCCTAAACAGTGGAAACCCCACACAAGAGACCCCATTTTGAAAGCTAGACCCCCTAAGGAACTTATCTAGATCTTTGGTGAGCACTTTGAACACCCAAGTGCTTCACACAAGTTTATAATGCCCGGTCATGAAAATAAAAAATCCTATTCTTTTCCCACAAAAATTATTTCTTAGTCACTAATTTTTTATTTTCCCATAGGTAACAGGAGAAATTGGACCTCAAAAGTTGTTGTCCAATTTGTCCTGAGTAAGCTGATACCCCATATGTGAGGGGGAACCACTGTTTGGGCGCATGGCAGAGCTAGGAATGGAAGGATCACCATTTGACTGTTTCCAACCAAAATTGGCTGGAATTGAGATTGGACGCCATGTTGCATTTGGAGAGTCCCTGATGTGCCTAAACAGTGGAAACCCCCCACAAGTGACCCCATTTGGGAAACTAGACCCCCTAAGGAACTTATCTAGATATTTGGTGAGCAATTTGAACCTCCAAGTGCTTCACACAAGTTTATAACGTAGAGCCGTAAAATTAAAAAATCATATTTTTTCCACAAAATTGATCTTTTCACCCCAATTTTTATTTTCCCAAGGGTAATAAGACTCCAAAAGTTATTGTGCAATTTGTCCTGAGTACGCTGATACCCCATATGTGGGGGTAAACCACTGTTTGGGTGCATGGCAGAGTTTGAAAGGGAAGGAGCGCCGTTTGACTTTTTCAATGCAGAATTGGCTGGATGCCATGTCGTGTTTGGAGAGCTCCTGATCTGCCTAAACAGTGGAAACCCCCACAAATGACACATTTTGGAAACTAGACCCCTCAAGGAACTTATCTAGATGTGTGGTGAGCACTTTGAACCCCAAAGTGCTTCACAGAAGTTTATAACGTACAGCCGTAAAATAAAAAATCTTTTTTTTTTTTACAAAAATGATTTTTTCGCCCCCAATATTTTATTTTCACAAGAGTAACAGGAGAAATTGGACCCCAAAAGTTGTTGTCCAATTTGTCCTGAGTACGCTGATACCCAATATGTGGGAGTAAACTACTGTATGGGCGCACGTCGGGGCTCGGAAGGGAAGTAGTGACGTTTTGGATTGCAGACTTTGATGGAATGGTCTGGGGGCGTCATGTCGCATTTGGAGAGCCCCTGATCTGCCTAAACAGTGGAAACCACCCACAAATGACACCATTTTGGAAAATAGACCCCACAAGGAACTTATCTAGAAGTGTGGTGAGCGCTATGAAGCCCCAAGTGCTTCACAGAAAATTTATAACATACAGCCGTAAAAACAAAAAAAAATCATTTTTTTTTTACAAAAATGATTTTGTCGCCCACAGTTTTTTATTTTCCCAAGGGTAACAGAAGAAATAGGACAAATTGCACAATAACTCTTGTGGTCCAGAGTACGCTGATACCACATATGCGGGGGTAAACTACTGTTTGGGCGCATGGCAGAGCTCAGAAGTGAAGGAACACCGTTTGACTTTTTCAACGCAGAATTGGCTGGAATTGAGATCAGACGCCATGTCACATTTGGAGAGCCCCTGATGTGCCTAAACAGCAGAAACCCCCCAATTCTATTTCCAACCCTAACCCCAACACACCCCTAACCTAGTCCCAACCATATCCACAAACCTAACCCTAACACACCCCTAACCCTAATCCCAACCATAACCCTAATACTAACTTTAGCGCCAACCCTAACCCTAACTTTAGCCGCAACCCTAACCCTAATGGGAAAATAGAAATAAATACATTTTTTAAATTTTATTATTTTTCCCTAACTAAGGGGGTGATAAAGGGGGGTTTGATTTACTATTTATAGCGGGTTTTTGTGATTGGCAGGTGTTACGCTAAAAGACGCTTTTTATTGCAAAAAGTAGTTTTTTGCATCACCACATTTTGAGAGCTATAATTTTTGCATATTTTGGCCCACAGAGTCATGTTAGGTCTTATTTGTTGCGGGACGAGGTGACGTTTTTATTGGTACCATTTTTGAGCACGTGACATTTTTTGATCGCTTTTTATTTCGATTTTTGGGAGGTTAGAATGAACAAAAATCAGCAATTCATGAATTTCTTTTGGGGGAGGCGTTTATATCGTTCTGCGTGTGGTAAAATTGATAAAGCAGTTTTATTCCTCGAGTCAGTACGATTACGGCGATACCTCATTTATATCATTTTTTCATGTTTTGGCGCTTTTATAGAATAAAAACTATTTTATATAAAAAATCATTATTTTTGCATCGCTTTATTCTGCGAGCTATAACTTTTTTATTTTTTCACTGATGATGCTGTATGGCAGCTCGTTTTTTGCGGGACAAGATGACGTTTTCAGCGGTACCATGTTTATTTATATCTGTCTTTTTGATCGCGTGTTATTCCACTTTTTGTTTGGTGGTATGATGATAAAGCATTGATTTTTTGCTTAGTTTTTTTTTTATTTTTTTTAAGGGGTTCACTAAAGGGGTTAACTGGTGGGACATTTTTATAGGGGGGGTCATTACGGACGCGACGATACCAAATATGTGTACTTTTATTGTTTTGTTTTTTTTATTTACAGGAAGAAATGAATTTATTGGGGAATATTTTTTTTTTTTTTATGATTTTTTTTTACCACTTCTTATTTTTATTTTTTTTACTTTTATACTTTGTCCCAGGGTGGGACATCACAGTTTTTTATCAGATTGCTGGTGTGACAGTGTGCACAGCACTCTGTCACACCAGCGATCGCTCTGGCATCGCTGCAGGCTTCCTCTGCGCCTGCTCTCAGCAGGCACTGAGGAAGCCGCCTCCCTGCAGGACCCCGGCGCCAGCTTGAATCCGGGGACCTGGAGGGAGGACGGACCCTCGGAACAGCGCGACACATCGCGCTGCTCTGAGGGTCTCAGGGGAGCGCGCAGGGAGCCCCCTGCCTGCGCGATCCTCCCCTGTGCCCCGGGCACACCGCGATCATGTTTGATCGCGGTGTGCCAGGGGTTAATGTGCTGGGAGCGGTCCGTGACCGCTCCTGACACATAGTGCTGGGTGTCAGCTGTGATATACAGCTGACACCTGGCGGCGATCAGCTACGCTCCCCCCGGGAGCGCAGCTGATCGCCCATGACGTACTATTCCGTCCATGGGAATTAGGTCCAGGGTCACATGGACGGAATAGTACGTCTGATGGCAGAGAGGGGTTAAGGATGGAAAATTAGCTTAATATAGTTCTGACATTAAGGGGTCGTGGCCACATCATCTGTGACCATTATGCTACTCAGGGCCTCACTGAGAGACTCCCTGATCTGCCAGTAGATTTATCCAAACCTTATGAAAACTATTGTGTTATTAGCATAGCACATGAGTAGAGCATTGATGCACTCTATATTATCACTAAAGTGTTCCATTGATGTTATTTTGACAACTGCTTTATCTGGATTTATTTCATTGCGTGCCTATTCTGTGTTAACTAATAATATCTATAAGCCTAAAATAAGTAAAAATGCAATATTTGCAGTATGTAAATATATAAATAATTGCATTTTCTATTTATTCCTATTTATTAACCAGTAAGATTATTTTTCTGCCACTACGGAAAAATGTTGCAAAGCTTTTAAATTCTGCAGAAGAATGATCTTTTAGGTATGTAATCTGAAGGCATAGTGAAAAAAAGATAAAAACAGAGCCATGGTTATGGCAATAAAACAGCAATTACTATATAGCGAATACGTTGTGCCTTGAATTCAGATAAATTATAAAGCACATAAAGTTCCAGAATGTGTCAAAAAGACAACTTTTAAAAACACAGAATAAATTTCTTGAAATGAACAGAATATTAAAAGTTAAATTGGAACATAACTTATGTGGTAAAATTATTGTAAATAATGGGACATATTTTATTTAGTTTTTATCTGGGACCTTTATACTTAATCTAGTTGTAATTTGCTTCATATTGTACAAATTTTAGATATATTTTTTAGTTTTATATAGCACAGTATATTTATGTATATTCACACACCTGTGGTATATTGTTCAGTTTTTATTATTAGAATTACGTATGTCAAGTGATTTAACAAGGATATGCTGAGAGTAACAACACTTTAATGTTGTAATTAGTGATGAGTGAGTATACTCGTTGCTTCGGTTTTCCTGAGCATGCTCGGGTGTCCTCCAAGTATTTTGGTGTGCTCGGATATTTAGTTTCTGTCGACGCAGCTGCATGATTTATGACTGCTGGATAGCCTGAATACATGTAGGGATTCCCTAACAAACAGGCATTCCTCACATGTACTCAGGCTGTCCAGCAGCCATAAATCATGCAGCTGCATCAAAAGAAACTAAATCTCCGAGCACGCCAAAATACTCGGAGGACACCCGAGCATGCTCGGGAAAACCCGAGCAACGAGTACTGTATACTCGCTCATCACTAGTTGTAATACATTTTCTATAAGATACTAATTTATATCCTTTTATTTTTAGTGATCCCAACAAGCCAGTGCCTCAAGATACGAAGTTCATTCATACTAAAACCAAATCGATTTGAAGAAGTTGCTTGGACGAAATATGATCCAAAAGACCAACAGTATCTCCATATTGGTCTCAAGCCAAAAGTAAAAGACCATTACAGGGCGACAAAAGTGGCTTTTTGGTTAGAGCTAGTGCCACATTTACACAACCTGAATGAAATATTTCAGTATGTTTCTACAACGACAAAAGTACCCCCGCCAGACATGACATCATTTCCATATGTTACCAGACGATCTCCTGTAAAGTCCAGAGCTACTACAAAACGTCCTGCAATGACACCAGCGAATAACCTAAAAGAAACACAAAAGACTGTCTTGGGTGAGACTACTATTATTGCTGAAGATAAAAGAGATTACTCAACAGAACTCAGTGTCACAATTGCTGTTGGAGCATCCCTTTTGTTTCTAAATATCTTAGCTTTTGCAGCTTTGTATTATAAAAAAGATAAAAGACGTCATGAAACCCACAGACGGCCAAGCCTCAAAGGAACACCACAAATGATATAGCTCATATTCAAAATGAAGAAATTATGTCCTTGCAGATGAAACAACTGGAGCATGATCATGAGTGTGAAGCTCTTCAAGCACATGATACTCTACGGCTAACCTGTCCACCAGATTACACCCTCACACTAAGGAGATCACCTGATGATATCCCTCTCATGACTCCAAATACCATAACAATGATTCCAAACACATTAACAGGGATGCAGCCATTGCATACCTTTAATACTTTTAGTGGAGGCCAAAATAGTACTAATTTACCCCACGGGCATTCCACCACACGAGTATAGCTTTGCAATGTTTTTCATCCTCCTGGAGAAAACAAAAACAAACAGAAAACTTATGAAGAAAAGAAGGAATTATTTTCTTACGCAATCCTTTCTCAAGGAATTGTCCAATATTCATACAGATCAGTCAAAGTGTGAATTGTGTACAATGCTCTTATGATAAAGCTTATGAATTTATCCCTGCTAGAAGAATTTAGAGAAACTTAATATTCTGAGCAATCTCCTAGAAGGAAATGGATTTCTTCCTCTCTATCATATATGATGAAAGAAGCTGCTGTGGATCAGACAAATATTGTTACTGCTTTGTTTTTGTTTTCCAAGTTCTCTATGTGCCATAAAGAAACAAGGGGCTCTTGTTCGGACATGTTAGTATATTGAGCTTTTTATGAAGCTGTTGTTCTCGATGGAAAATCTATTTAAAGCAGAGGACTGACTATGCAGAGTAAAAATGTATAGCTCTGGCAATGAAGGTAAATGCCATCATGAACTGTATTTAAAGTAAAAAAAGCATATTTGTATAAATGTAAATAGCTGTGAGTTACAAAAAAATATCTTTTATTGTTGTTTTAAGTTTAAAAAAAGAACTTTTAGAAAGATTGTGCTTTTAGTTGTGACCTACGTGTATATACATTAGTCAGAAACCATCTTTATTGCCTCCAGAACAAGAAAAAAAGGGTTTTCTTCTTAATAACTTGTCCTCAAACAAGAGGTATGTGATTTTATAATATAACTCATTTGTAGGAAATAATGCAAGCTCTCTTGAAGATGACATTTTGAATATGTTACAAAATTCCCCTTTGAGGTAACAGATATGCATGTGCAATTTTACTGTACAATTTTATTTTGTTTTTATTTTAAGCAATATTTTACATTTTGCTCTTGTTTAATCAATTTCTGAAAAATTGGTAAATGCTCAATGATAATGAATTTAATTATAAATGCATATGAGAATGTTTGAAATTGTTGTTTCCATTAAGATCCAAATATCTCAGAGTATATTATTAGTGAAACTGCTAAAAACAAAAAAAAAAGAAATCCAGACGGAGCATATTATTTGCCTCTGTGTTTATCATTTGTAATATTAAGAAAATGATTACTGCAACATGGTTTCAGATTTGTCTTAACTGAGGCAACGCCTTTGCCACTATGCCTAATGTTTGTCATATAAAATGTGGGTCAACATTTATTTCTTGTTTTTGTTTATTTTTTTAATACTGATTATGTACTTGTCACATAAGTAATGCACATTATTGAAAGTTAAAAAGACAGACCACCAAATGATTTTCAAATAAATTCTAAACATTTTATTGGAATGTTCTGTTATGTTTTCTCTTTTTTAATCTTACATTTTCCATATGTGATTTCTACAAGCCAAGTAATGTATTGCATTAAGGGCTCATGTACTTGGATATATAGTAATAAGGATCCATACAAGCCACATGGAGCCATAATGCACCCTTAGCAGCCTATGGGGTTAAATAGTACTTTTGTATCTTACCAATTTCAGCTAGCAGGAATCTGAAGAAAAAAAAATACACATTTTATAAGATGCCATATTAAAAAATAAATTTAAATTAGAAGTATTTTTAAATGATGTCTTTATGTACAACTATACTGTACAAACTGACCATAATGGCTATGGATTTGTAGTACAAAAAGAGTAACAGGGACAATTCATCATCATCAGGCTTTAGTCTATTTCAGTATTGTCTATTTTGAAAAAAATAATATTAAATGCAGAATCAGAAAAGTAATACTTTTACATACAATATTATACCCCCTTTTTTATTGCTCCCCTTAAAATATTTTGCTTCTGTGTTGAAAGATCAAATCAGAAAAAATATTATTTTTTTTAGTAGTGTAGTGTATTACTAAAATTTAGAATTGAACCTAAGGTTAAGACTTTCTTCCCATTAGCCACATTACTTCTTTTCCTAACCATGCCGTGATACATATATCAGATACATTTTCAAACTGTTCTCACCATATTAAATTATACTACAATCCATTTGGTTTCCATCAAGATTGCAGCATTTTTCAATATAAGAAAAAGCTCTGCACACTGTGCTATTCTTGCCATCATAAGATGCCAAAAATTAATATTTAAATCTAAAAATGGCAATGTAAACAAAGCCTTACAATACACTAGGATTAATGGTGATATTTAAACTGTCATCCAATATGTAATATTTATTATTTTAAGACTGAAAATGTTTAAATGTGTATTACATTTGTTTATGGATATACAGTACTTTAATTGCCAAGGTCTTACTATGTATTAGTAAATTTCTTCATGCCGATGTTGAAGAACTATATTAGCACATTGTGTATAAAATCTCTAAGGTTATTGCCAATTTTTCAATGAATGTATGGAACAAATTGGGCAAATGTAAAACATCTGTGTAAAAAATTCAAATATTTGCTCATTAAATATGTTCAATAAACATTTATTTCTGCAAAAGCAGGAAAACAACTTTTACATTTTTAAACATGGATTACATACATCATTTACATACATATATTTTAAGCGTGTCCCACTTTGATTATTTTTTTAATAAATTGCATATTTTTCAGGGAGCATCACATGTGACTAACGGGATGAAAACAGAGATATAAAAAGATACAGTCCTGTCTATATGAGGTTACACCTTACTAGGAACATGTAAAGAGATAGCTTATGGTATGGTAAAACCTTTCAAAATATCATGGTATTAGTGCAAAGAATGTTTGGGTAGATTGTAAACTATTCTGACACATGAGTGTAAAGTTTGACTTTCATCACTTTTACTGACTGTTAACCACTTAGAACAGGGAAGCAGTAGAGCTCTAAATTAATAAATGGTTAAATAGATCCGTTCAGTTAATAATTGATTGGAGAAGACAGCTCTACTTTCTCTGAGCCACAGAGGAGTTTTTTGAGCAGTAACTCAAAGGGAGAGCAGAATTTTGGAAAGTTATGAAGTCAAAAGCTGCAAGAAGTAATAAGCACAGAATTCGGTATTATCCAAAGGTGTTTTAGGTCTCTATAAAGGTCTTTGGGTCAAAAGATGGAAGCCATTTCTATAATAAAAAAATCATACGACAAAATGAATGAGACAGAGTGAGATAGAAGAAAATTATTTAAACTTTAGAAAAAAATTAAAGACTACCCAAAAACTACATACTGCCAAGCTGAAGACAAATATATAGTGGACAGCCTTTGCCTACCAGGGACAAATATTAACAACAAAAAAATACACTGCTTAAAAAATAAAGGGAACACTCAAATAACACATCCTAGATCTAAATGAATGAAATATTCTTATTGAATATTTTGTTGTGTACAAAGTTGAATGTGCTGTCAACATACTCACACAAAAATCATCAATGGAAAACAAATTTTTGAACCAATGGATGACTGGATGACCACAAAAATGAAAATGGAAACAAGTCAAAATTATAATCAAAACAAGACAAAATTAAAATGGAAACAAGTCAAAATGATGCTCAGTATTGTGTGTGGCCTCCACATGCCTGTATGACCTCCCTACAATGGCTGGGCATGCTCCTGATGAGTTTGCGGATGTTCTCCTGAGGGATCTCCTCCCTGACCTGGACTAAAGCATCCGTCAACTGCTACACAGTCTGTGGTACAACGTGACGTTGGTGGATGTATGAAGGATGTTGCAGGCAGTAGATCGCTCTCCACGGTGTCTCCATACTCTGTCACATCTGTCATGTGTGCTGAGTGTGAACCTTCTGCCTGCAACATCTTTCACTATGACTTGATTGGCAGTGGGTCAGTAATGGTATGGGGTGGCTTTTCTTTGGAGGGCCACACAGACCTCCATGTGCTTGCCAGAGGTAGCTTGACTGCCATTAGGTACCGAGATGAGATCCTCAGACCTCTTGTGAGACCATATGCTAGTGCGGTTGGCCCTGGGTTCCTCCTAATGCAGGACAATGCCATACCTCATGTGGCTGGAGTGTGTCAGCAGCTCCTGCAAGATGAAGGCACTAAAGCTATGGTTTGGCCTGCCCGTTCCCACGACCTGAATCCGATTGAGCACATCTGGGACAGCATGATTCATTCACGATTGTCACGTTGCACCACAGACTATCCAGGAGTTTACGGTATTCTTTAGTCCAGATCTGGGAGGAGATCCCTCAGGAGAACATCCGCAACCTTATCAGGAGCATGCCCAGGCATTGTAGGGAGGTTATACAGGCACGTGGAGACCACACACAATACAGAGCATCATTTTGACTTGTTTCCATTTTAATTTTGTCTTGCTTTGATTTTCATTTTGACTTATTTCCACTTTCATTTTGTGGGTCTCTCCAAATCCAGGCCTCCATTGGTTCAAAAATTTGATTTCCATTGATGATTTTTGTGTGATTATGTTGACAGCACATTGAACTTTGTACAGAACAAAGTATTCAATGAGAATATTTCATTCATTTAGATCTAGGATGTGTTATTTGAGTGTTCCCTTTAATTTTTGAGCAGTGTATATCGACTATGACACATCTTTAGTATCTGAACAAGAGCAAAATTTAGATCAAAGGAAAAGTAATTAAAATAAATGGACAACAATGTTACATACCATAAACGTCACTGTTTTCTCTTACAACATTGCAATAAATTCTATCCTGCTTAAGAATAAAAAAAAGTTTAAGCTTACAGATTCTGCATATATTGAGACAAGAAACACATGGACTATCTTGACTATACACAGATGTTCTTGAACAATTATAAGTATACCATGACAAAGACAAGGATAGAAATAATGTTTTCTGCTTGAAACACAATATGTCCTTCCAATTCATTTTTCATTAAAGATGCCGCCATTGAAGCAATTGTAGCTTTTCAAAGTTTTGGCATCTTAGCTGTTAGTTTGTTTTGGTAATCTCCAAAAATGTCACCACATGGCTCCTTCAGCTTGTTTCACAAGTGTGATTAATACTATGCAGTCAATAGGATTGAAATCTGCTCAATATGTTAGCCAGTACATTATAAAAAAGTACTATACCAATGCTTGTCTTCTGCATAATAAGAGGTGTTGTTTTGAGTTTGGCTCCAAACAAGCACCATCCAAAAGGTAAGGTATGGCATTGCAAAATGTAATGGTAACCTTTCTAATTAACAGACGACCTTTCCCCAAATTCTTCATTTTGAACACGACACACATTTAAAAAATGGCTGCAGAGTGGAATAAAACATTTTTTTAATTAAGTTACCATTTTGTTTTGGCGATATTAGCAATCAAACTATTTGCTTCATAAGATTCACTCATTCTGTTTCTTCCAACATCATTTTGTTTTTGAATCTTCAATTAATATGAGATATAAATTGCAACAATGTTTACACCACTTTATATATATAAAAAAAAACCTTCCTCAAGAAATACTATCTTTAGAGGTAAAAGTTGCCATTGAAACATGCCATTTCTGACATACCCCATGAAGAAGTATATATAAAACAAGGGAGTAATGATTTTGCTGTGTAGTTTACATTTAATATTGATTTTGCAGTTATGCACTGTGTATAGTTAATTCACATGTCAAAAACCGGACATTATTTATCTAAGAGATTGGAAAATCAGTGAAATACAAAGAAATAAGAGGAAGAAGAGATTTGACCATAAAGTTGCAGAAAATCAAAATTTGTTAAACATAATCATATTTTATTATCAGGTGACAGATAGAGATAAACAAACCTTTCAAGGTTCAATTCTTTTCAGCGAACGTCCCGATGTTCGCCGAACATGCTCGCTGAACTGTTCAACGTACGTTCCCAAACCCCACTAAATTCAATGGGAGATTAAACCAAATATATACAACACCTTAAGAGGTGACGAACAGCTTCACAAACAGCTCAAATTAGAGGCAGACACCATGAAAAAGTGGCATCAATGGACCCACAATAGAAATTTGCTAATGGCACAGCATCAGTCAGCCATGGTCCATGCATGATGTTTCAGGGTCTAAGCCAGCATTTACAGCTTTTAATACTACAAACAACACACATGAAGGAGACCCAACTTACATTCTCAACATTTAAACAAAATAATTGTTACACACCACTAAAATGGCATCAATTTGTACAGAGTAATAACAAAAGTAAAAAAAATAATAGGCCTCTGAAACAACACCTTTCACTACAGGCAACCCACCAGATGGAGACCCAACTAGGAGTCTCCATATTTCAAAAATTATTGTAACACCATTAAATTGTCATCAATTTCCTCAGAGTAGAAACAGTATATTAGGCCCCTGGCACACATTCCACCACAGACAACCGAACTTTGAGACTCCACATTTCAAAAAATTGCAATGGCCTCTGTGCCAGCAATAGCAACAGCTGGCAAAGAAGCCATGACAAAGGTGTCACAGACTGCAATAATCCTAGATGCATTGACAAAATGCATGACACAAAAAACTAGACCATCCCCTAGTCTGCGACTGGGTTGAAAAAGGAATTGGAGATCCATGGCTTGTTCATTTTGATGAAAGTTAGGCGATCTACACTTCAGGGACAGCCAGAAGCACTTATCAATCAGGACACCAACAGCAGCAGCGCTGAACACATGTGAGGGAATGCTGGCTGCTGGGCATGACAAAACTTCTAAGGCATGAAAGGCAAGCTCAGGTCACTCTTCCATTTTTGAAGAATAAAATGCAAAAGGTTCAAAATTCCCCTGATGGCATTGATATTGAGTTGCAATTACTCCTGCACCATTCTACCTTGCCATTCACAACGTGTCAGACTTGTACTTGTCCATTCTACTGGTTCACAGGCTGGTCTAAAAATATGTCAAATGACTCTAAGAAATTGATTATGCTAATTATACTGCTGCTGCCGATAATGTTTTTGCGGTGACGCCTAGTCAGCACTATTTGTAATCTTAACAATACGAGCATAATGTTGCAGCAAGAAGGTAATCATGTGCCAGGTGCTTCTGTTAGGTTCAAGTCCATGATGTGTTTGTTATAATAAACTAGGCACTCAACTTAGAGATGAATTTTGATGATTTTTTAAAGCAGCCAAAGTAAAACGTTTCGGCCACAAACAGCCTTCATCAATTACTGCATAAGAAAAAATAACATAGAAAAACAAAAAAATATATAAATACCATTATTCAATCCAGGGAAAACATAATCTATGACCAAAACATACAAATGTGCATGGCAGAATTGTAGTCCACTAAGGAACTACCAAATATGGGCAAATATCCCATGGCACTCCATTAGACATATAGAAACCAAAGAAAAACTTGGAGAAAAACGCCATAAATAATATGAAAATATTTATTAATACAAATAGGCATATATTTCAAAATTCATTAGATTTAACACATAACATACATAAATACATAGCTAGATGAGTGGTTTGAAATGGTATGCGTGATGTTATTTAGATGGAAAATATATCTGAGTGACATATGTCAAAAGGGTGGGAGCGGCATATAATAACAATAAACATGTAGTACCAATATTAAATGAAAAATTGTGCCGCAATAATAGATCTATATAGAACGCAGTAGAAAAATCAAAATCTCAAAGCAAGCACACATTGTGCTATGCGCAAGTGCGTATATAGAATAGGGATCCGGATTCCCAAGCTTAAGATTGGCAATAATAATCACTTTCTACTGCATAAGTCAATAATAAGACTCACCCATAATGACACTATGACCCAGAGACGCGCCCCGACGCGCGTTTCGCATTGGCTTCCACATGCCCCCCGAGGAAGCCAATATCTGGATGATATTCTCATCTATTCACCAGATATAGACTATCACCGGAGGGATGTCAACAGAGTCTTCGACCTCTTTCGGGCAAACTCTCCCTATGCCAAGCTGGAGAAATGCGTGTTTGAGCTGGAGTCTTTACTTTTGCTGGGCTATATCATCTCCACCCAGGGATTGGATATGGATCCTGCCAAACTACAGGCTGTGATGGACTGGCAAGAACCCCATTCTCTTAAAGCGGTGCAGCGCTTTATGGGGTTCATTAATTATTATCGCTAGTACATTCCCCATTTCTCGACTTTTGTAGCACCCTTGGTAGCCCTCACTAAGAAGGGAGCAAATCCCAAGTTGTGGTCTGAGGAGGTCTCCAAGGCGTTCTCTTCCATCAAGTCGAATTTTGCCAGTGCTCCCAAATTACATCACCCCGATGTTGATAAGCCGTTTATTTTAGAGGTTGATGCCTCTTCTGTTGGTGCTGCAGCAGTCCTTTATTAAAAGGATGCTCAAGGTCGGAAGCATCCCTGCTTCTTCTTTTCTAAAACCTTTACACCAGCAGAGAGGAATTATTCCATCGGGGACAGGGAGTGGCTGGCTATGAAGTTGGCCTTCTCTGAGTGGAGACATCTTCTGGAGGGGCTCGTTTTCCCTTCCAAGTCTTCACTGACCACAAAAACTTGGTGTATCTGCAAACGGCTCAGCGGCTAAATTCTCGCCAGGCCAGATGGTCCCTATTCTTGTATCGGTTCCATTTCACCTTCTATATCCTCTCCGGTGAGAAGAATATTCAGACCGTTGCTCTCTCTCGCTCCCTAGTGTCATCAGAGGAGGAGGATGAGGAGCCTCGGCTTATTGTCCCCGAAGAGAGCCTTAGAACGGTAGCCCCGGTTTCGCTATAGTCTGTGCCTAGGGCAAAACTTTTGTGACCACTAATTTGCGACCGGAGGTACTCTCTTGGGCACACTCGTCCAGGGTGGGTGGACACTTTGGGGCAAAGAGGACAACTGAGTTATTGGTGAGGACATACTGGTGGCCACATATGGTCCGTGACGTCAGGGAATATGTTCAGGCGTGTGTCTCCTGCGCCAAGAACAAGTCCTCTCGACAACAGCCAGTTGGGTTACTTTTCCCTTTGCCGGTGGCAGACAGGCCCTGGGAGATAGTCGGGATGGACTTTGTGGTCGACTTACCCAAGTCTCGGGGTTGCACCATCATTTGGTTGATCAACGGCCACTTCTCTAAAATGGTGCACTTGGTGCCGTTACCACGGTTACCTTCTGCACGGGCCTTGGCAGCATTATTTATTAGACACATCTTCCATCTACACGGTATGCCAGACAAGAATGTCAGCGATCGAGGTCCCCAATTTGCGTCTCGGTTCTGGAGAGAGTTGTGTCGTCTACTCTGCATTGAGTTAAACCTCTCCTCTGCATATCATCTCGAGACGAATGGGTTAATAGAGAAGGCCAACCAGACCTTGGTCACATACTTGCGACATTTTACCTCTGCCAGGCAGGATGACTGGGCATCCTTGCTCCCGTGGGCCGAGTTCGCGCTAAACAATGCTGTGGCTGACTCCACCTGATAGACCCCATTCCTCTTAAATAACGGCCAGCATTTGCGGGTACCGGTGCCTATGCCTGTGGCTTCCGGCGACTCCAGGGTGGCAGACTGGGCTGTGGAGGCACTGGACATTTGGGACCGTACCCAGGATACCATTCAGTCTTCCAAGGAGAGGATGAGGTCTTCTGCCGATGTCCATCAGCGTCCCACTCCGACATTTGCTCCTGGCGACCTAGTGTGGCTCTCCGCTCGAATCATCAGGCTTCGGGTGGAGTCCACTAAGTTGACACCCTCCTATTTGGGTCCCTTCAAGGTCCTCGAGCAGGTGAACCCTGTAGTTTACCGTTTAGCCCTTCCCCCTCGCCTTGGTATCTCCGACACCTTCCATGTGTCCCTCCTAAAACCCGTGGTCATCTCCCGGTTGCCTGAGTCATCTGCCGGGACGTCGGGTTTTTAAGAATTTTTAAGATGGTTCCATTACAACAAGGTCAAGCAGCAGACATTGGGGACAACAAAGCTACAGACCAACAGAGGGTGAAAACGACTCTCCACTGACTGGGATGACTATCATCTTATTCGAATGTCACTCAGCAACCGAAGGATGACATCAAGTGACCTGCAAAAGGAATGGCAAATGGCAGCTGGGGTGAAGTGCATGTCATGAACAGTAATTAAGAGGCTCCTAGAGGCAGGGCTCAAGTCACATAAATCTAGTAAAAAGCCTTTCATCAATGAGAAGCAAAAGAGAACCAGGCTGAAGTTTGTCAAAGACCAAAAGGATTGGACCATAGAGGACTGAAGTAAGGTAATCTTCTTTGATGAGTCTAATTTTCAGCTTTGCTCAAAACCTGGTTGTCTAATGGTTAGACAGAGACCTGGAGAGGCATGCAAGCCACAGTGTCTTGGACCCACTATGTAATTTGGTGGAGGATCAGTGATGATCTGGGATAATTCAGCAAGGCTGGAATTGGGCCGGTTAGTCTTTGACATATGAATCAAGCTGCATACAAGGTTATCCTGGAAAAAACTGTTGATTTCTTCTGCTCAGGCAATGTTCCCCAACTCTGGAGACTGGTTTTTCCAGCAGGACAATGCGCCATGCCACTGAGTTAGGTCAATCAATGTGTGGATGAAGGACAACCACATCAAATCGCTGTCATGACCAGCCCATTCTCCAGACCTGAACCCCATTGGAAACCTCTGGAACAGAAAGATGGATAGTCACAAGCCATCAAACAAAAAGAACTGCTTAAATTTTTGTACCAGGAGTGGCATAAGGTCACCCAAAAGCAGTGTGAAAGACTGGTGGAAAGCATGCTGAGATGCATAAAAGCTGTGATTAAAAATCATGGTTATTCCACAAAATATTGATTTCTGAGCTCTTCCTGAGTTAAAACATTAGTATTGTTTTTAAATGATTATGAACTTGTTTTCTTAGCATTATTTGAGATGTGCAATCACTGCATTTTTTTGTTATTTTTGACCAGTTCTCATTTTCTGAACATAAATACAAAATTTATTGCTTGGAAATTCAGAGACATGTTGTCAGTAAATTATAGAATAAAAGAGCAATTTACATTTTACTCAAAACTATACCTATAAAGAGAAAAATCAGACAAACTGAAAATTTAGCAGTGGTCTCTTAATTTTTGCAAGAGCTGTAAATATATATATATATATATATATATATATATATATATTCAATTTTGAGTGTTCAAACTTTTTTTAAAATGTGGTGGCAGCAAATGCATTGTGAGAAAACAAAACAAAAACACAACACAATCATCTCAACTTCCAAAATATTGTTCATTAATTAATTTATTAACTGCAATGCTACCCGTTTGATTTCTGTAATCATGTGTGTACAGTGAAAATTGCTATATGTCAAATGCACTGTTTGAAAAGGATTAGATTAAGATTGCCGAACATATTGACAACATTCACGAACAAAAAAAATTACCAACACATCAGGGTTTGCCAAAAACACTTCTCTGAACTGCATACAAGTGAATTAAGCTTGTTTACTTATTTGGAATAGAAATTTACTTGGAGGTGACTGAAGGAAATTACTCCTGAAAAGGAGGCATCATGGATTGTAAAGTTGAATATTAACGTCCACATGGAATGAATGACCTGATGTACCTTTATTTATGTTATTTAATACTTTGTTTAATGCTATATTTAATCCTTTATTTTTCACAAATAAGTTTTCAAATTAATTGTGTGATGTCACTCTTTGGGGAGTGACTTAGTGTTTTTAAACCAGCATGTTGACACATGCATTACATGCTACATTTAAGTTCTTAACCCCTTAACGACCGCCGATACGCCTTTTAACGGCGGTCATTAAGGGTACTTAAACCACAGCGCCGTTAATTAACGGCGCTGTGGAAAAAGTGAATAGCGCCCCCCAGAGGCGCATTTTCTCCGGGGTCTCGGCTACCGGGGGTAGCCGAGACCCCAGAGAACATGAATCGGGTCGGTTTTTACCGACACCGATGTTGCGATCGCCGTTATTAACCCTATAACGGCGACCGCAACAAAAAAAAAAAAAAAAAGTTGTGCCATTTAATTTCTCTGTCCTCTGATGTCATCGGACATCAGAGGACAGAGAAAAAGGGTCCCCAGGACCCCCATGTGGCCCCCAATAAGATCCATGTGGCCCCCGGCCCTCCGGTGTCCCCGGTGCCGGCGCCGTTAAGACAATGGCGGGCGCATGCCCAGTGCGCCCGCCGCTATGTGCCACTGTGCTGGTGGGGGATGGGCAAATATTCTCTGGGGTCTCGGCTACCGGGGGTAGCCGAGACCCCAGAGAACATGTTCCGGGTCGGTATTCACCGATCCCGGTGTTGCGATCGCGGCTATGCAAGCATAGCCGCGATCGCAAAAAAAAAAAAAAAAAAAAAAAATGATTTCTCTCCCCTCTGATGTATCGCACATCAAGGGGAGAAAATGAGGGTCCCCCGGTCCCCCGATCGCCCCCCCATATACTTACCGGTGTCCTCCGTCCTCCCGCAGGCCCCAGGATCCCGGCTTCTTCTCCCTGCAAAACAAAAATGGCGGGCGCATGCGCAGTGCGCCCGCCGATCTGCTTTGGCGGCAGATTCAAATTTTTTTCATTCATTCTCATAAAAGTACATTTTGATCACTGTGATAAACTATCACAGTGATCAAAATAAAAAAAAACAGTACATAACCCCCCCATTTATCACCCCCTTAGTTAGGGACATATAATAAAAAGTAGAAATTATATTTATTTTCATTTTTCTGTTAGGTTAGGGTTATAATTAGGGTTAAGGTTATAATTAGGGTTAGGGTTAGCATTAGGCTGGTTTCACACATCCGGTGTGCGCCTGACGGCGCCCCCGGCATTTAGCCGCAGCGCCGCATCAGAAAATCTGATGCCCGCATGCGTTTTTTTTGCATTGACTTGCATTAGCGCCGGATGGCGCCGCATGTCAATGCGTTGCATGCGGTTTTGTCCGGATGCGGCGCAAATGTACATTGCGGCGGCTGGACAAAACGCTGCAATGTAACTTTTTTTTGTTTTTGCCGGATGGTTTCTGATGTCTCCGGGCATCAGAAACCATCCGGCAAAAAAACCGCATGCGGCCGCCGGCGGCGCATCAGGTTTTCTGATGCGGCGCTGCGGCAAAATGCCGGGGGCGCCGACAGGCGCTCGCTGGAAGTGTGAAAGCAGCCTTAGGGTAAGGGTTATAATTAGCGTTAGGGTTAGGCTGGGTTCATACTGCGTTATGGCAGTCCGTTAGACGGACTGCGTTACACCGCGGTATAACGCGGTGTAACGCAGTCCGTTAACGCTGCCATTCACCCCCCATTTGAGGGCGCATCGCGACGCATGCCGTAAAGCGCATGCGTTTGCGACGTGCCATCATTCAGTGACGGAGCCTCGGACGCGGGCTGCAGCGTTTGGGCTCCGTCACCGCTAGCGCAGATGAATCATCTGCTGATTCCTCTGCGCTAGCGGGTATAGCATAATGCGATCGCGTTATGCTATACCATTACCAGCCCGTAAACGCTATGTGTTGAACGGGCTGGTAAAACGCAAAATGAACCTAGCCTTAGGGTTAGGTTATAATTAGGGTTAGAATTAGGGTTAGGGTTACAATTAGGGTTAGGGTTATAATTAAGGTTATAATTAAGGTTAGGGTTACAATTAGGTTGGAATTAGGGTTGGGATTAGGGTTGGGATTAGGGTTAGGGGTGTGTTGGGATTAGGGTTGGAGCTAGAATTGAGGGATTTCCACTATTTAGGCACATCAGGGGGTCTCCAAACACGATGTGGCGTTCAAAAAGTCAAATGGCGCTCCCTCCCTTCCGAGCCCTGCCGTGCGCCCAAACAGTGGTTTACCCCAACATAGGGTATCAGCGTACTCAGGACAAATTGCACACCAATTTTGGCGTTCTAATTTCTCCGATTACCCTTGGGAAAATAAAAAATAGCTGGCTAAAAAAATCATTTTTGAGAAAAAAAATGATTTTTCATTTTCACGTCTCTGCGTTTATAAATTTCTGTGAAGCACTAGGGGTTCAAAGTGCTCACCACACATGTAGATAAGCTCCTAAAGGGTCTAGTTTCCAAAATGGGGTCACTTGTGGGGGTTTCCACTGTTTAGGCTCATCTGGGGCACTGCAAACGGAACATGACCCCCACCAACGTCTGCATTCCAAAACGTTATTACTTCCTTTCCAAGCCCTGCTGTGCGCCAAAAAAGTCCCCCCCCCACATATTTGGTATCAGCGTACTCAGGACAAAATTTGGACAACAACTTTTGGGGTCCAATTTCCTTGTGAAAAATCAAAAATTTGGGACTAAAAAATCATTTTTGTGGAAAATTGATTTTTTTTTTCACACCCAGGCATTATAAACTTTTGTGAAACACTTGGAGGTTCAAAGTGCTCACCACAGATCTAGATAAGTTCCTTATGGGGTCTAGTTTCCAAAATTGGGTCACTTGTGGGGTTTTCCACTGTTTAGGCTCATCTGGGGCACTGCAAACGGAACATGACCCCCACCAACGTCTGCATTCCAAAACGTTATTACTTCCTTTCCAAGCCCTGCTGTGCGCCAAAACAGTTTCCCCCCCCCCACATATTTGGTATCAGCGTACTCAGGACAAATTGGACAACAACTTTTGGGGTCCAATTTCCTTGTGAAAAATCAAAAATTTGGACTAAAAAATCATTTTTGTGGAAAATTGTTTTTTTTTTTTTTTCACACCCAGGCATTATAAACTTTTGTGAAACACTTGGGGTTCAAAGTGCTCACAGCGGATCTAGATAAGTTCCATAGGTGGTCTAGTTTCCAAAATGGTGTTACTTGTGGGGGGTTTCCACTGTTTAGGCGCATCAGGGGCTCTCCAAACGTGACATGGTGTCCAATCTCAATTCCAGCCAATTTTGGTTTGAAAAAGTCAAACGGTGCTGCTTCCATTCCAAGCCCTGCCGTGCGCCCAAACAGTGGCCCCCCCCCATATATGGGGTATCAGCATACTCAGGACAAATTGTACAACAACTTTTGTTGTCCAATTTCTCCTGTTACCCTTGTGAAAATAAAAAATTGGGGACTAAACGATCAGGTTTGTGGAAAAAAATATGATTTTTTATTTTCACGCCCGGGCGTTATAAACTTCTGTGAAGCACTTGGGCTTCAAAGTGCTCACCACACATCTAGATAAGTTCCTTAGGGGGTCTAGTTTCCAAAATGGGGTCACTTGTGGGGGGTTTCCACTGTTTAGACACATCAGGGCCTCTACAAATGCGACATGGCGTCCAGCCAATTCCGCGTTGAAAAAGTCAAACGGAGCTCCTTCCCTTGCGACCTCTGCCGTGCACCCAAAAAGTGGTTTACCCCAACATATGGGGTATCAGCATGCTCAGGACAAATTGCACAAAAACTTTTGGGGTCTGTTACCCTTGGGAAAATAAAAATTGGGGTGAAAAGATCATTTTTGTGGAAAAAATATGATTTTTTATTTTCACGGCTCTACGTTATAAACTTGTGTGAATCACTTGGGGGTTCAAAGTGCTCACCACACATCTAGATAAGTTCCTTAGGGGTCTAGTTTCCAAAATGGGGTCACTTGTTGGGGTTTCCACTGTTTAGGCACATCAGGGGCTCTCTAAAACGCGACATGGCATCCAGCCAATTCTGCGTTGAAAAAGTCAAACAGCGCTCCTTCCCTTGCGACCTCTGCCGTGCGCCCAAAAAGTGGTTTACCCCCACATATGGGGTATCAGCATGCTCAGGACAAATTGCACAAAAACTTTTGCGGTCTTATTACCCTTGGGAAATTAAAAATTGGGGTGAAAAGATCATTTTTGTGGAAAAATTTTTTTTTTTTTTTTTCACGGCTCTAGGTTATAAACTTGTGTGAAGCACTTGGAGGTTCAAAGTTCTCACCACACATCTAGATAAGTTCCTTAAGGGGTCTTGTATCCAAAAGGGGGTCACTTGTGGGGTGTTTCCACTGTTTAGGCACATCAGGGGCTATCTAAACGCGACATGGCATTCAGCCAATTCTGCGTTGAAAAAGTCAAACGGCGCTCCTTCCCTTGCGACCTCTGCCACGCGCCCAAAAAGTGGTTTACCCCCACAAATGGGGTATCGAAGTATTCAGAAGAAATTGCACAACAAATTTTGTGGTTCATTTTTTCTTTAACCTGTAAAAATAAAAAAACTTGGTTCCGAAGTAAAGTTTTTGCAAAAAAAGTTAAATGTCAATTTTTTCCTTCCACATTGCTTCAGCTCCTGTGAAGCACTTGAAGGGTTAATAAACTTCTTGAATGTGGTTTTGAGCACCTTGAGGGGTGCAGTTTTTAGAATGGTGTCACTTTTGGGTATTTTCTATCATATAGACCCCTCAAAGTGACTTCAAATGTGATGTGGTCCCTAAAAAAAATGGTGTTGTAAAAATGAGAAATCGCTGGTCAACTTTTAACCCTTATAACTTCGTAACAAAAAAAAATTTTTGGTCCCAAAATTGTGCTGATGTAAAGCAACATGTGGGAAATGTTATTTATTAAGAAATTTGTGTGACATATCTCTCTGATTTAAGGGCATAAAATTTAAAGTTTGAAAATTGTTAAATTTTCAAAAATTTTTGCCATATTTCCGTTTTTTTCATAAATAAACACAAGTCATATCAAAGAAATTTTACCACTAACGTGAATACAATATGTCACGAAAAAACAATCTCAGAATCAGCGGGATTCGTTAAAGCGTTCCAGAGTTATAACCTCATAAAGTGACAGTGGTCAGAATTGTAAAAATTGGCCCGGTCATTAAGCTGCAAAATGGCTCTGTCCTTAAGGGGTTAAGGTCAAAACGCATCAACAAATATATATCACCATGATTCCCATTGAATTTTAATGAATATTAAATGAAAGTATATTTTTAACTTTTACTAGATTTTGTGGCCAAATTTTATTCTTCTGGATATTTTGCTTCACAAGTTGAAGGGCCAGCCAACATCCCAGTTCTATGCGGTTGTGAAAAAACTGAAGTGATGAGCTAATATCTTTGTTTTCCTTGCTGGTATTTACAGCTGAGATTAGCTGTGTCACATTACAAACCTCTACATCTCTTGCTCTCATTTTGGAGCAAAGAAAAAAGAAAATGCATAATGAACCATTATAAAAGAAATTAATGTTTATTAGATACAAAAGTTAAAAATATAGAGAATAATGTAAAAAATAATATGTGAAACAGCCAAGGTGGCACTGCACCACAATGTAACCACAATCAAGATATAAAAATACAAATTTGTAATGTATAGTATAGTCCTTATACTAAGCATGTATGTAAATGCACCATAGGGAATGAAGTATTAATCAATGAAGACAATACTATGAGAAAACCTGTGGAAAAATGAATAGCATATAGCATGCTAACTCACTGCAATATCAAAGCAGACATTGGACAGAAAAACACGCAATACTAATCTCATTATACTGTTCTACATATTTTCAAAAGTTGTCAGGTTCACTTATGAAAAGAGCTATTTCTTAATGATTTTAACCTCCTGAATTCAAATCAGGCAATGAAAATTTTTAGTTGGTTCGTGTTTCTATGATATCAAATATTTCTCCCTTGCTGCTAAATATAATTAATGCATAACATTCAGTACTTTGAAACATTATTATTTTTGCAAATATAAAGATTCAGAATATTTTATGTCAATTTTCTGGTATTTATTTAGAGTAAACATACAGTATCAAGAATTCAAATAGCTAAAATATGTCCAACTACTATTGCAAATTATAAACAGTTAAAGAAATTGCACTACAAAATTTTGCCCTCATACAGTGATAACTCTTTTTCCTTGTCTCTTATACTCCTGCATCAGATCATCTCTTCCTATTGTCCAACAGGAATCTGAAAGCACTGAAAAATTCCATTTTCCTTGACATCTTCTCTCCACAGCCGCAATATCTTGGTGAAATATCTCACTGTGCTGGTCGCTCACTGTTAAGGTTTGCGGATCACACTAAACAGAAATAATGATAAAGTGCGATCGCAACCCGGGGTCCACCGTGCAGTGATTTAAAACCGCAGATACTGAACAATGGCGGAGCAAGGCTGCGAACAAACATTTTGTACACACTGAGTTCAATGTCATTGAATGTGAACTGAATGCAAAGTTCCTAGCTCTGTTACTCCACACAGAGCACTTAGAGCTATACCCTGTTAGATTACACAGTAGAGCAATTATGACGCTAGTTGGGTTTCCTATTTCAACCCCCATGGAAGTCTAGGCTGATGGTTCTTCTTGCTCTGAAAACTCAGCTGTGCTAACCGCATACATGACAGGAGTCAATGCTAAGCCAAGTGGGAGTTCCCACCCTACACTGCCTAAGTCACCATTGTAAGAGCGGCACACGTGCAAACAGAATGGTACATATCCACTCACACACCACACAAATGATACCAGCACCGGCGTGCGCCCCTGAGAACCTTTATATGTTCCGATCCTGTCCAGTCGGACAGGCCCTTTGACTGTGGACCAATCCAAGCTGCCACATCACCAGAGCAGCTGCCGACCGACCACCAATGAGACGTCGCCACTTCACAAGCATGCTCAGTAGGGTGATTCTGGACTTAGCCTACAGAGCATCTGTTTGCCACTGCCTATTGCTGGTTACCGTAGACTTGGCAGGAATTCCAGCAGTGCCCAAGCGAACAGCATGAATCTGAGCAAAATGCGGGGACCAACGTCTTGCTCAACAGCACCAACTGTGGCTGAAGCTGAATAGGAGGACCACACAAGCAGACAAGGCTTGGGATCTGCCCTGTACAGCGGGAGAATCCCAGAGCCAAACACTACCCCCCGCGAGCATCTCCCAGCGACCTTTGCCATGCTTAAAACCCGCAATAAGCTGGGGGCACGAATGTGCTCCATAGACTCTCAGGTCCTATCCTCAAGCCCATGACCCTTCCAGTCCACGAAAAAAATTTTTTGCCACTAATAGCTTGGATTTGACAATGGCATTGACCTCAAAATCATCCAAAGATGTATCCGAGCTCCCAGCAGGAATCCAGAAGACCGAGTCATTTTATACGGGTTTCAACAGAGAGATATGGAAGGTGTCGGCGATGTTCAGATGTGGTGGAAGGCTGAGGCGATATACTAACAGGATTCACCTGTTCCAGGACCTTTAAAGGCCGAGGTACGGGGAGCAAATTTAGTGGACTCTACACTAAACTTGATGTTCCGAGCAGAGAGCCACACTAAATCCCCATGAGTTGATGCTCTCTCGGTATTGACCCCGAACGTCTGATTCTTCTGCCTAATGGCCACTCCGTGAGTAGTGACCAGCGTCCAGGTATGATAATGGTACAATGACTTCCCATACCATGGTTACAAGATCTCCCTAAACATAGGTATTAGTGCTAGAAAAAAATCCAAAAAGATGGTGGTAGTTTCAATTAGGGTAATTTTAAAAATTTTGCTTAATCTGCACCAGCAAATTTACAAGATCCTTTCTCAAAAATGCAGATTTTTTTATATATTCACTTAAAGCGCAATTGCTGTTAAGAGTTGTTCTAAAGAGCTACTGAATCTTGGTGTGTATATTAAAATTTTTTCCCACATTTAAACTTGTATTTACCAAAAATTCTTTAAAAATGTTTTCTGAATAAGGTAACAAGTAAGTTTATTTGTTAAATAATTCAATAATAATTATAAGAGTATGTCATCAGAAAATTAAAAAATATTTATCAAGTTTGTATGCTAAATTTGTTTTTAAATATTTTTGGATTTTTATATCACTATTATGAAAAAATCACAAATCTTGCAGCTTTGACATTAGTCACTATTTTAAGCCATATTCTAGACTTCCTGATCTGCAGAGAATACTTTCAACTGCTCACTTATCTTCACAGAAAGGATTGTAATGATAGGTAGAACCTCTATGCACATAAGATAACACAGTGGCCACCATTTGCAAATGTGATGGTTACATCACCTATGTAAACATGTTTAAACCTAACGACCAAGCCATTTTGTAGGTTAATGACCAGGCCAATTTTTTTCATTTCTGACCACTGTCTCTTTATGTGCTTATAACTCTGGAACGCTTCAATGAATCTTGGCGATTCTGAGAATGTTTTCTCGGGGGCATATTGTACTTCATGATAGTCATAAAATTTCTTCAAAATAACTTGCGTTTATTTATGAAAAAAACGGAAATATGGAAAAATTTTGAACAATTTGCATTTTCAAACTTTTAATTTTATGCCATTAAATCAGAGATATATGTCACAAAAAAATAGTTAATAAATAACTTTTCCCACAGTCTACTTTACATCACACAATTTTGGAACCAAAATTTTTTTTTTTAGGAAGTTAAAAGTGTTAAAAGTTGACCAGCAATTTCTCATTTTTCCAACAAAATTTACAAAACCATTTTGTTTAGGGACCATCTCACATTTGAAGTGAATTTGTGGGGTCAATATGACAGAAAATATCCAAAAGTGACACCATTCTAAAAACTGCACCCCTTAAGGTGTTCAAAGCCACATTCAAGAAGTTTATTAACCCTTTAGGTACTTCACAAGAATTGAAGAATATGGAAGGAAAAAATGAACAATTTAACTTTTTTCCCAAAAATTTTCTTTCGACACAATTTTTTAAATTTTGTCAAGGTATCAGGAGAAAATGAACCACAATATTTGTTGTACAATTCTCCTGTGTACACCGATACACCATGTGTGGGGGAAAACCAATCTTTAGGTGCACGGCAGTGCTCAGAAGGGAAGGAGCATCATTTGAGATTTTGAATGTCAAATTGGCTGGAATCGAAAGCGGACACCATGTCGCTTTTGGAGAGTCCTGATGTACCTAACAGTGGAAACCCCCCATAACTGACCCCATTTTGAAACTAGACCCCCAAAAGGGAAATTAACTAGATCTGTGGTAGCACTTTGAACCCCCAAGGGTTTACAGAAGGTTTAAAAGTAGCCGAAAATTTAAAAATCAAATTTTTACCACAAAAAGATCTTTTTACACCATTTTTTATTTTTCAAAGGATAAAAGGATCCCAAATGTTATTGTGCAATTTTCCTGAGTACCTGATACCCAATTGTGGGGGTAAACCACTATTTGGGGCTGGCAGAGCTTGGAAGGAAGCAGCCCCCATTTGACTTTTTTTGGCTGGAATTAAATTTGAACCCATGTCGCATTTGGAGATCCCTGATGTGCCTAAACAGTGGAAATCCCCCAAAGTGACCCCATTTTTGGAACTAACCCCCCAAGGAACTTTCTAAATGTGTTGTGAAGCTTGAACCCCCAAGGGCTTCCAGAAGGTTTTAAAGTAGAGCCCGTAAAATTTAAAAATCATATTTTTCCACAAAAAGACTTTTCTCCCAATTTTTAATTTTCCAAAGGATAAAACCCCCCCAAAAAGTTATTGTGCAATTTTTCCTGAGTACGCTGATACCCCATATGTGGGGGTAAACCACTGTTTGGGGCCTGGCAGAGTTCAGAAGGGAACGCGCCATTTGACTTTTTCGGTGGAATTGAATAGGACCCATGTCGCCTTGGAGATCCCTTGTGCCTAAACAGTGGAAACCCCCACATGAACCCATTTGGAAACTAACCCCCCAAGGAACTTATCTAGATGGTGGTGAGAGCTTTGAACCCCCAAGGGCTTCACAAAAGGTTTAAACGAAGAGCCGAAAATTAAAAAAATCATATCTTTTCCCAAAAAAGATCTTTCCCCCCCAAAATTTTTTTTTTTCCCAAAGGGTAACAGGACCCCAAAAGTTATTTTCAATTTGTCCTAAGTACGCGACCCCTATGTGGGGTAAACCACATTTTGAGCAGGAGAGCCGGAAGGAAAGGAGCAAATTTTTTCAAATGCAGACTTTGAGGAATTCTCGGGCTCATTTCGCTCTTGGAGAGCCCCTGAGACCTAAACAGTGGAAACCCCCACAAGTGAACCCCATTTTTGCAAACTAACCCCCCAAGGAACTTATCTGAGTTGGGCAGCACTTTGAACCCCCAAGGGCTTCACAGAAGATTATAAGGTGAGCCGTAAAAAAAAAAAAAATCTATTTTTTTTCCACAAAAATGACTTTTTTTCCCCCCAAAATTTTTTTTTTTATAAGGGGAACAGGAGAAAAAGACCCAAATTTGATGGCATTTGTCCTGAGTACGGTGTTTAGGGTTCGAGTTCCGGCTGCGCACAAGGATCTGCAACCACCCCGCTGCGGTCTCCCATTCACCCAGCCGCAGTGGAGCCTGCTCCGAGACACGGTCCAAAGCGTTTGCCCACTCCAGTACTGTGCATGACTTGCTGCTGCCTTTCCTGGACTGCTATTATACCAGTGCGGGCAGGACGCTTTGGGACAAAGTCCTGCTTTTCCCTTCTGAGCATTTCCCAGAGGAGATCTCTCATTGGAGATCAGGGGTCACATGTTCAGGTGCTGCAGCGGCTCCTATTGGCCGCCGGAAGGTCGTAGCATTTTTTGTTTGTAACAGTTTCTATTGGTCCTTGTTCCTGGAAGGTCCTGTAGCTGTTGCTATAAAAAAGGGTACAGGATGGGCCGCCATGCGCAATATCAACCTTTTTATCTACGCCATGTGTCTTGTGTGTGGTTGGGACCGGCTGAAATAAAACCACTAGAAACGAATTAACGGTGAGGATTTTTTGGGTTTGCTGCTGGCAGGGCGGTGTCATAGATGCCCTAAATCCGGCATAACCGGTTTAGGAGTTTATTCCGATTCAGGGCAGCGTTCAACGCCATAGATTGCGGTACCCCGCGAGACATTAGCACATGAACAGCTCTAGTACGCTTCGCAATAACTGTGTACCTGTGAGCCTTCAGGACACAGTCTTTTTCTCAGCGGCCCTGTGACGAACAGGGTTCCTTTTCAACGCTAGACAGCGCCCTAGCGGTTTTCTTTGCGACTCAGTTGTGTCTAGTGGGTGCCACACATCGCCATATAGCGCGCGGCTCTCCTAGCGGGTTTTGTGGATAACAAGTTCGCACTTATTGCCACGCGCATTACGGCGTTTAAGTTGGGGGCTTCGGGAAACAATTTGTTCCGCGCCATTTTTTAAACAGCAGTTCCCCCCCACGATGGACCCCGGGGGCGAACGCACCTCTCACCCAAATTTGGTGGTTTTCCCCAGACCCAACATAATATTTCGCCATTGTCTGGCTAGTAAAAAGATGACCCCCGCTACCGCAGTACATCCCAAAATGGAGGTTTGGGGGCGGGGCTTTCCAAACCTCAGTGTGATGTTCCGCAGTCGCTTTTTGGTGCTAGTGTGGCTGAGCCAGTTTGCCTCTGCCCCTCGCCCCTACTTTTTCCCCCCCCGCTTTTCCGACAAGTTTCTGGTGACAGCAAGCAATTCGGGATTTTTGGTCATGCCTATAAACTCCCCGCTTCTGGCTGCATTTTTTCCCCCCGGGCGGGACAAGGGGTTTTTTTCGTCTCTACCCGGGCAGAGCGTTGGAGTGGGCAAGCCGCGTGGGGGCCACGATCGTGTGGGCGGAGGCCCCGTTTCCTGGGGGGTCTTTTAAAAAAGGGTTTTTTAGGACCTCGGGGACCCCCCTACGGCGCTTAATGTGGCATTGGGGCCCGGGTTTTTTCTTGGTCAGCAGTTTACCGTCCGTTTTGGACTCTGGCCACAGAGCTGACGGCGGATAAAGTACCATTCCATCTACTGGCGGGACTGGTGATCAGTTAAGACCTTTTTGGGTACCAGGGAGATTCCCGCCACATGGAAACTTATCTCCATATCTACCCGCATCGACCTCCGTTTTCACAACGGATTGGAGCGGGCCCAGTTAGGCAAGGATTCGGTTGGCTCCCACCTTTCCCCACACCTCTCAATCTCCATCTGCCGTCCAACCCAAAACCAAAAGGGGTTCCCGGCAGGACCTTCTCGAGTCGTCCGAGTTTGGGCGTAACCTTGTCAAAACAGTACACTATCCAACAAATGTCCACGCGATCGGGAAGCACGGTCTAGGGCCCTGGGAGGAGGTTACTGAGACAGCCATTTTCCCCAAGTGACATTTAAAGGGACAGTCACGGGGGACTCTTCCACTTTTACAGTCGGCTTTGTGTGGACCAGGAGAAGGGAATTTTTCAGTCACCCCTTTGCCATCGCCAAAAAATACACGGTAGCGCCAAAAAACCAGTGATGCCGGGTAGTGAAGGGTTGACATTCCCTCCCAAAATTACACACAAGTCCCTCTTACTTTGTGTGCCCCCTTTCCCCACGGAAAAATTATTTCCCTTCTCGCCTTTCCCCCGGGAATAGACAAAACCCCCAGGGGAGTACCCTGGCTCCGTTCCCACCCCCTCATATTGATGACCCCGGTGGGAAAAAACGGGGTTGGAGTGATCATGTAAGGACAGTGTTCGGGAGTGCATTGTTTCCCCACTACAAGATACCAGAAATTTTTTCTCCTCTTCCAAGGTTACAGCATATGCACTTTCTCAAAAAAGGCCCCTGGGGAAAACCTGCCCCCCCATCCCCTACGACTGTCTATTGATTCTTGCCTGGAGCAGAACCCCGGGGGGAAGGTTTATCCCTCCTTTTCCTGAGACGGAGCTTTCCAATAATCCAAGAATTGCAAGAGGTCATCGGGAAGGGGGTGTCACCCAAGGGGTTTTCTTGGCAGAAGAAGAGTGGAGAATTCGTCCGTGATAATTAAGGGTCTTAGCGCCACCCCCCTTTTTAAGATAAGTACCCGTTTCCCTGACTCGGGCTTTTTGATGGGGTGGGGGGGAAAAGGGATTTTTCTAAATTTGATCTGCGTGGTGCTTATAACCGTTTGCATCCGGGGGGCGAATGAAGGGGCTTTTAACCAGGGGGGGCATTAGAATCCCCCGGGGATCCCCCTTTGGGCTCTGAATTCCCCCACCCTTTTCCAAACTTTGAAAAGAATTTCCGGGATAGGTTTTCCCCTCTTAGTACCTAACGGATGATTTCCCATTTTTCTCCAGTTTTGACTCTCACCGGGGGTGTCTGAAAGTCTTCGATTTTTTACGGGCAATCCCCTCTAGCAAATTTTTGGGAAAAAAATTTTTTGAGCAGGATCTTCCTTTCCTGGGCTTTTCATCCCGCCCAGGGATTGGCTAGGATCCTCCAAAAACGGGGGTGTTAGATTGGCAAAAAACCCCCCTTCCCCTTAAAGCGGTGACGCTTTAGGGGTTCATTAATTTTACGAAAAATTTTCCAACTTCCCAAAATTTGTAGCCCCTTGGTACCCCCCCACCAAAAGGGGGGCCCCCAAACCCAAATTGGGTCGAGAGGTCCCAAGGCCTTTACTTCAAATTTAAACCCTTTTGCTAGCGCCCCCTCTTACATCGCCCCGAGGTTATAACCTTTTTTTTGGGGGGTCGATGCCTCGCCCCTTTGGGGCGGAGCGCCTTTTTCAAAGGGTGCTAAAAGGCGGAAAAACCTTTTTTTTTTTTCCAAACCTTTTACACCACGAGGGGAATTTTCCATTGGGATGGGGGGTTGCTAGCCATGAAGTTTGGCCTTTCAGAGGAACATCTCCTGGGGGGGGCCGCTTTCCCTTTCAATTTTTTCCCGACCCAAAAATTTTATTATTTACAACCCCCCAGCGGAAATCTCTCAGGCCAGATGGCCCTGTTCTTCTCCGGGGTTCTTTCACCCTCCATTTCCCCCCCGTGAAAAGAAATTCGGCCGATGGCTTTCTCGCTCCGTGGTGCCTTGAGGAGGGGGAGGAGCCCGGTTTATTGCCCCACAGGGGGCCTAAAACTGTGGCCCCGGGGGTTTGCTTGGTCTGTGCCTTTGGGGAAAACTTTTGTCCCCCAAAATTTCGACCGGGGTATCCTTGGGCACATTCGTCCGGGGGGTGGGGTTTTTTTGGGGGAAAAAGGACATCGATTGCTGGCGAGGGGAAAACGGTGGCCACATAGGTTTGTGAGTCGGGGAAAAACGTTCAGGCATGCGTTCCTGCCCAAGAAAAATCCCTCCACAAGGGGATGGTTTTTTTTCCTTTTACCGGGTCAGCAGGCCTTGGGGTGGGGGGGTGGTTTTGTGGGGGCTTACCCAAGTCTCGGGGCGCACCATCTGGGTGATAACCACCATTCTCCAAAATGGGGACTTTGCCATTACCCGTTACCGTTGCAGGGGGTTTGGAGCATTTTTTATTAGGCATATTTCCGCCTCCCGGGCCCGACAAAATTTCAGTGATCGAGGTCCCCATTTTGGCCGGGTTTGGGGAGAGCTGGCGTCTACTCATTTTTAGTAAATCTCTCCCCGCATACCATCCCAGACAAGGGGTTTGGGGAGAGGGGCCAAACCCCGCCTGGTCCAATTTTCGACATTTTTTTTCTGGGGGGAGGTGACGGCACCCTTTGCTCCTGGGCGTTTTTTGTAATAAGCTGGGGGTGACTCCCCCCGGAAAAAACCCCTTCCCCTAAAATACGTCACACCCCCCGGGGTACCATGCCTAGCCCGTGTCTTCCCCGTTTAGGGTGTCGACTGGGGGGGGAGGCACGGGACTTTTTGGGTCGCACTGGGGTGCAATTCGGGCCTCCAAAGAGAGGAAGGTCTTTGGCCGATGCCCTCGCACCCCGCCCTACATTTCCCCCTGCCCCTAGTGGCTTCGCCCAAAAACACAGTTTGGGGTAAGTCCACCAAGTGGCACCTCTTTTTTTGGGCCCCTTTAAAGTTCTTGAGCAGGTGAACCGGGGTGGTTTCCGCCTACCCTTCCGCCTCCCTTGGTATCACTGACCCTTTCACGTGCCCCTCTTAAACCCGGGGCCTTTCCCCCTTTTCCGAGCACCCGGGACTGGGGGCATCTACCTATCATGAGGGGAACCCCCTTGTTGGGGAAAGGGGAAAAAATTTTATTTGGGGGATTGGGGGGGAAGGGGGCCGAGGATAGATCCTGGGGCCTGCCACATGTTCACCTCCGCATCATCGCTCCTTGAGCCCCCGCGGGGCCCCCTAAAGGGGGGGGGCCCAGGGGGGGGGTAATGTTAGGGTTCGATTTCCCCCTGCTGACAAGGGGATCCGAACCCGTCCCCTGGGGGCCCCATCATCCCCGGGCCCGGGTGGAGCCGCTCAGCAGAGATCGGTCCGGCGTCTGCCCACCCACTACTGGCAGTGACTTGCTCGCTTTTCGGGTCTGCTAATAGCCGTGCTGGAGCAACTTTTTGGGGGGCAAGTCCTGCTTTTTCCCCTTGAGCATGCCCCAGAGTAGATCCCCTTTTTGGGTCGGGGGGCACATTTTTAGGGGCTGCGCGGCCCCCTTTTGGGGCCGCCAGGAAGGTCATTTAGCTACATTGTTTGTAACGTTTCCATTTGGTCCTTGTTCCTGGAAGGCCCCAGCTGTTGCTTTAAAAGGGGGAGCTGCGGGGCCCCCATGCGCAAAAACAACCATTGATGCAGCGCCAGTGGGGGCATGTGTGTGTGTTTTTTGGGCCCGGGGAAATAACCCCTAAAATACGATTTTAACGGTGAGGGTTGGTTTGCTAGTGCGGGGGGGGTGTCCTAGTGCCCTAGATTCCCGGGGATAAGAGGTGAGGAGTTTGTTGCCATTCAGGGAAAACGTTCAGCGCCTAGTTGCGGGGGACTCCCCGGGGCTTTCACTATCACGCTCATTTACGCTTAGCAATTAATGGTCCTGAGGACACGTTGCTTTTTCTCAGCGCCCGTGACGTAACAGGGTTCGCTTTCAACCTAGACGCGCCATAGCGTGTTTTCTTTGCAACCAGTTGTTTATGAGTGACACCTGGGCCATATACGCTGCGGCTCCCCTTTTTAGCGGCCTGTGGAGTAAAAAGTTCGCCTTATTTCCACAGGTTTTTGGGCGTTTATTTGGGACTCTGCGGGGTAGCAGAGTTTGCTTCTCGGCCTTTTTACTAGCATCAACCCCCCTGCACGGGGGCCCCGGGTGCGAATGCAACTCTCTCCTAAAAATTTTTTTGCGTTTCCCAACCCAAATTTTTTTGGGGCCCAGGGAAAGGGCCTGGGGCCTGCCAGCATGTTCCGCCGCGCTCATCGCCCTTTTTGGGGCAGCGGGGCCCAAAGAAGGGGGGCCCTAGGGGGGGGTAATGTTAGGGTTTGAGTTCCCGCTGCTGCACAAGGGATCTCGAACCCCCCCGCTGGGGTCCCCAATTTATCCCGGCCCCGTAGCCGCTCGCAAGACGTGGCCCAAGCGTCTTGCCCAACCATACTGTGCGTGACTTGCGCTCCTTTCCGGGGTCTTATTATAGCCCATTTGGGGGGCAACTCTTTGGACAAAGTCCGGTTTTCCCCCTTTTGAGCATCCCAGAGTGATTCCCTCATTGGAGTGGGGGCAAAGCCAGGTACTGCAGCACCCTTTTGGCTGCCGGGGAAAGGGCCTGTGACTACTGTTGTTTTTGGGGAAAAGCTTTTTTCCCCTTTTTTCGCAGGTCCTTAGCTTACTTAAAGCTAGCAGGGGTGGCCACCATCCTAATTCAACCATTGATGCTATGCGCCATGTGGTTTTTGTGTGTGGGTTAGGGACCGGCTAAAAAAAAACCATAGATACCGACTTAATCTGGGGATTTTTGGGGCTACGGGGCAGGTGGCCCCCTGATGCCCTAGATTACCGGCATAACCGGGGGAGTTTTGATTACCGTTTTTCGGTCGGTTTTAGACCCAAGATTGCGGGTGACTCCCGCGGGACATTGCACATGATCACGCTTATGTACGTTTTGCCTTAACTGTGTCCTGAGAGCCTGAAAAACACGTTTTTTTCAGCGGCCTGCTAAAAAGGGGTTTCCTTTAAAAACTAGACAGCGCCCACGGTTTTCTTTTACTCAGTTTTGTTTAGTGAGTTCGCACACATCGCCATGTAGCGCTGCGGTCTCCTTAGCGGGGCCTGTGGTTTAAAATTTTACTTATTTTCCCCAGCGCGTTTCGGCGTTTATGTGGCGGGCTCGCGGGGGAACGAGTTTGCTTTTTTCCATTTTTCTAGCAAAGGCTCTGCCCCCCACGGGGACCCCGGGGTGCAACACACCTCCCACATCTTTTTTTTGGTGCTTTGCGACCCAACAAAAGCTGATATCCCATATTGGGGGGGGGAACCACGTGATCGCTTTTTTGCGATCTTTGTGAGGCAGAATGAACAAATCCAAAAAGGTGAAGAAGTTTTTCCTTTTTTTACCGTTCCTCGTGTGTTTTTTGAAGGCGACTTATTTTTTTGGGGCGATGCCCCTTACAGCGATACAATTTTACCCCCTTTTTTTTTTGTTTTTTTTTTGTCACCTCTAAAAGATGCTTTTTTTTTTGGGAAAAATTTTTGTAAGAAATTTTCATCGCCGTATTTTGAGGCTATAATTTTTTTCCATATTTTTTCGCAGAGTTATTCTGTGGGCTTATTTTTTTGTGGACAAGCGACGTTTTTTTGGTACTTTTTTGGGGCACCTAATGTTTTTTGATCGTTTTCCTATTCCCCTTTTTGTGGAAGCAAAATGAAAAAAAA
>JARQOD010000002.1:513373948-513399886 GCA_033576555.1 Oophaga sylvatica | reverse complement strand
GCTGCAGCCTCACAGTAAACCCCAAATGAATGAGTTCCTCTCCTGCCTGACAGGAGAGTAAAGGCTGGGTGTCACATAACGATACACCAGCGATCCCGACAACGATATGCACTTGTCAGGATCGCTGGTGTATCGCTACATGATCGCTGCTGAGCTGCCAAACAGGCAGCTCAGGCAGCGATCTGGGACAGCGACACTGCGGGTAACATCGCTTAAGGGCCCGTCTCACATAGCGATATCGCTACCGAGATCGCTGCTGAGTCACTAGTTTTGTGACGCAGCAGCGAGCTCACCAGCGATATCGCTGTGTGTGACATTCAGCGACGATCAGCCCCCCTGCCGGGTATCGCTGATCGTCGCAGAAATGTCAGGATCTTTTTTTGATCGCTGGTTTCCCTCTGACAGGCACGCATCACTGCGTGTGACAGGCGGGAGACCAGCGATCCGCTGGTAACCAAGGTACACAGCGGGTTTCCAGGCACCGCGCAGCGCTTGGAAACCCGCTGTGTACCTTGGATACCAGCTCCCTGCATCAGGGCGCTGGTATCCAAGGTACACAGCGGGTTTCTAGGCACAGCCCCGCGCCTGGAAACCCGCTGTGTACCTTGGTTACCAGCGGATCGCTGGTCTCCCGCCTGTCACACGCAGCGATGTGTGCCTGTCAGCGGGAAACCAGCGATCAAAAAAAGGTCCTGACATTTCAGCGACGATCAGCGATACCCGGCAGGGGGGCTGATCGTCGCTGAATGTCACACACAGCGATATCGCTGGTGAGCTCGCTGCTGCGTCACAAAACTAGTGACTCAGCAGCGATCTCGGCAGCGATATCGCTATGTGAGACGGGCCCTTAAGTGGAAAGCTTAATTGATTGCTTTCCACTTTCACTTCAGGTCAGCCAGGGACACAATCAGTGACGTCAGAGGGAACTGATTAACAAAAATAGGGGTTCCCTTCGAAAAAAAAAATGGCGTGGGGTCCCCCCTATTTTTGTTAACCAGCCAGATGAAGCAGACCGCTGAGGCCTGGATTTTCAGGCTGTTAAGGAGCCAAGATCCATGGACCTTGCCAGCCTGATAATACTAGGCCACAGCAGTCTGCATATCTTGGCTGATTAACAAAAATAGGGGATCCCCTCGAAAAAAATTGGCGTGGGGTCCCCCCTATTTTTGTTAACCAGCCAGATGAAGCAGACCGCTGAGGCCTGAATTTTCAGGCTGTTAAGGAGCCAAGATCCATGGACCTTGCCAGCCTGATAATACCAGGCCACAGCAGTCTGCATATCTTGGCTGATTAACAAAAATAGGGGATCCCCTCGAAAGAAATTGGCGTGGGGTCCCCCCTATTTTTGTTAACCAGCCAGATGAAGCAGACCGCTGAGGCCTGGTTTTCCAGGCTGGTAAGGATCCAATATCCATGGACCTTGCCAGCCTGATAATACCAGGCCACAGCAGTCTGCTTAGCTTGGCTGGTTAACAAAAATAGGGGACCCCTCGAAAAAAAAACGGCGTGGGGATCCCCCCTCTTTTTGTTAACCAGCCAAGTAAAATGCAGACTGCTGCGGCCTGGTATTAAAAACTGTCAAGGCCCATGGATTTTGGCCCTCAACAGCCTGATAATACCAGGCTACAGCAGCCCCACATTTGGCGCATCAAAAGATGTGCCAATTGTGGCACTTTACCGGCTCTTCCCACTTGCCCTGTAGCGGTGGCAAGCGGGGTAATAAGGGGTTAATGTCACCGTTGATTGCACGGTGACAATAAGCCCGGTTAATAATGGAGAGGTGTCAATAAGACACCGATCCATTATTAATCCCAAAGTTTTTAAATGTTTAAAAAAAAGACAAAGCAAGAAAAAAGTCTTTTAATGAAATAAAAGAGACAACACAGTTTTCATTAATTTTATTGTACTCTCATTCCTGCGACGCCATCGATCTCCTGTAAAAAAAGAAAAAAAAAAAAACAACAGTATACCACCTGTCCGACGCAGTCCATAACGACAGTCCCACGACGATCCAACTCTGCTACATCGCAATGACAGGCAGAGCCTGTCATCGTGACGCAGCACAGCTGATTACCTGCTTCCCCGGCGGTGACGTCATCGGACTGACTGCTTTACGGCCGGGATTACCAAGCAGTCACTGCAGTTATCGCGAGAAACTGCATGTGACCGCCGGGGAAAGAAGATTGCGGCCATCAAGCAGTCCAGGACGTCACCGCCGGAGATCTTCTGCCAGGTAAGTGCCGCTGACTCCTGACAGACCCGACCGACGGACACTGACAGTGACAGTGACAATCCCGATTCCGGTATCCGATATGACGAAAATATCGGAACTCGGAATCGGAATTCCGATACAGCCAATATCGGCCGATACCCGATATTTGCAGTATCGGAATGCTCAACCCTAGTCTTGAATAAAAAAATGATTTTATTGGATTACACGCTGGAGATATTTTTCCTCTTCCATTTTCCAAAGAAAAAAAGCTCATGTCCTCATGTGCATGATGAGTGTGGTCCAAGGAGCTGCAACTATTTTAATCATTTGAAATAAAATCTGGAAGAATTTTAAAGAAGAGCTGGAACAATCTTTTTTTTTCTTTTTTATTTAAGTGGTGAAAAAAAATTCAAATTTTATAAAAAAAAAAAAATTGTACCATTTTTCGACACCCGTAGTGTCTCCACTTTTCGTGATCTCGGGTTGAGTAAGGGTGTATTTTTGCGTGCTGAGCTGATGTTTTCAATTATACCAATTTGGTGCAGATGCTATCTTTTGATCGCCAGTTGTTGCATTTTATTGCAATGTCACGGCCACCAAAAAACGTAATTCTGGTGTTTTGACTTTTTTCTCACTACACCGTTTAGCGATCAGGTAAATCCTTTTTTTTCTTGATAGATCTGGCGATTCTGAACACAATTATACCAAATATGTGTATGTTTTGATTTTTAAATTGTTTTATTTTGAAAGGAGCGAAAGGGGGTGATATAAACTTATATATTTTTTTATTTTAATATTTTTAAAAACAATTTTTTTTTACTTTCTACATGCTTCAATAGTCTCCATGGGAGACTAGAAGCTGCCATAATCCGATCGGCTCTGCTACATACAGGCGATGATCAGATCACCATATGTGGTAGAATTGCTCACTTGTTATGAGTGCCGACTACTGGGCAGGACAGAGGTCACCGGTGGGAGGATTTCCGGCCCTATGGCCAGAAGCAAAGGTTAAATACCGCTGTTAGAGTTTGACAGCTGCATTTAATGAGTTAATAGCCGTGGATGGATTGTAATTCTACCAGTGGCTATTCGGGACACATGTCAGCTTTTCAAAACAGCTGACATGTCCCAGGAAATATGTGGGCTCACCGCTGGAGCCCACATCAAAGGGAGTGAAGCAACCTCTGCCTTACTAGGACAGCGGAGGTCGTAAAGAGGTTAAGGGCAAATATTGGAGATGGACACTCAAACGAAGTCTGCTATGGTATAAGCCTGAAAATGATGAATGAAAGAGCAAATGTTCACTCTGTCAGCACCATTATAGTCATAGGCCTAGTCGTCACATATGCCCAAGCCCCATTTTGCAGGGGGTTCGGACGGTAGCCCGATGGGATCACTGAACATGGTACAAAGCGCAATGTGAAAGCACCCTAAGCAGTTTCTGCATGTGTTTTTCTGCTTTTGTTTCCTAAAGCTTATACAGCCTCTATTTACAGTTTTATAGCAGCAGGTGGAATATGAAGATGTAATTCCTCACTGCAGGCACATTTTTGCCCAAATATGAGCTATTTTTAAGATTGAATGATCAATGCTGGAGAGTAAAATGACTGGGGGTGAACGAAGTATAATTTTTTCAAATAATACTTTAACAATGTTACTTTTCTTAATTTTAATTGGCGAGAGTGTGTATACAAATGTAAAACAATTCTTCATATCTTTGTATATGAGGTATGAATGTAATCTCTAAAAAAAATTTTTTAGTTTTGTAAAGCTTTTCTTTTAATTGATTTTAGGTGTTCTCCAAGTAAGTGAGCTTAAAAGCGAATGATTAAAATATTTATTCATGTTTACTTGCCATATGATTTGACAGATTGTTATTGCTTTAGGTTAAGTTTAAATGGAGTGTTTATGGGACTGGATAGCTTTCACATATGTTGTATCATCTACTTATTAGTCATGATTTGTTTTATATAAAGCCAATGAACTACTGGAAAAATACACCATGGAAATCAATGTAATGTGAAAATAATTATTTATTATGGAACCTTATTAACATTTAAGTGAAGAGTATATATCTGTAATGTTACATTCACACATCCATAAGAAATGTCTTAGTACTGTCCATTTCTCCTTGGAAAGCACACTGACCAATAGGCTAAGTTCACATAAGAATATGAAAAATGACCAATTTCATTCAAAGAGGATGATTCTGTATTGTCAACCGTATTCAGTATATTCAGTCTATATGCTATCATATGATCATTACTCATATATATAGAGCAATCGTACGCAATCCGCATGGCAGTCATTTTTATTTCAGAAGTTACTAAAATTAACTAGCCCAAAACAGGTTCTTAGGTTAATGTTTGCCATATATCCATAAAAATTAGATCCTATAAAGTTGATCTGTCTGGGAACAGAGTATCTTTGAGCATCCATAGATTTAAAGGCAAGTCCATTCAAAATATGTAATAGACATGTAAATGCTGCAAATATTTTCATGCTGTTTTCCAGTCCATATAAAAATACATCCGAATACCTAATTGACTAAACTTGGTGCTAACACAGTAAGGTTTCTCCATAGAAAACACTCAGACCAAATATCCAGTCATGTGAACGTAGTTATGGAGTTTCACTAATCCATTTACAAATCAGTTTTAAAAATGTACTAGCTTGGTCCGTGCGAAATTTTCGCACATTGGTCATCGGGGGTGCAGGCAATTTCAGAGAAAGCAAGCTGGTCAAATGTAAATGTATTTCATGAGATTATGAACACAGACAGGTATTTATATATACTACTCAAAAATTAAAGGGAACACTCAAATAACACATCCTAGATCTGAATGAAAGAAATATTTTCATTGAATAGTTTGTTCTGTACAAAGTTAAATGTGCTGATAACAAAAACACACAAAAATAATCAATGGAAATCAAATTTATTAACCATGTGAGGCCTGGATTTGGAGTCACGCCAAAAATTAAAGTGGAATGTAATGTCCTTAAAACAAGTCAAAATGATGCTCAGTAGTGTGTGTGGCCTCCACGTGCCTGTATGACCTCCCTGCTGTACAATGCCTGGACATGCTCCTGATAAGGCGGCGGATGTCTCCTGAGGGATTTCCTCACAGACCTGGACTAAAGCATCAGCCAACTCCTGAACAGTCTGTGGTGCAATGTGACATTGGTAGATGGAGCGAGACATGATGTCCAAGATGTGCTCAATCAGATTCAGGTCTGGGGAATGGGCGATCCAGTCCATAGCTTCAATGCCTTCATCTTGCAGGAACTGCTGACACCCTCCACATGAGGTCTGGCATTGTCCTGCATTAGGAGGAACCAGGGCCAACCGCACCAGCATATGGTCTCACAAAGAGTGTGAGGATCTCATCTCGGTACCTAATGGCAGTCAGGCTACCTCTGGTGAGCACATGGAGGGCTGTGCGTCCCTCCAAAGAAATGCCACCCCACACCATTACTGACCCACTGCCAAATCAGTCATGCTGAAAGATGTTGCAGGCAGCATATCACTCTCCACTGCATCTCCAGACTCTGTCATGTCTGTCACATGTGCTCAGTGTGAACTTGCTTTCATCTGTGAAGAGCACAGGGCGCCAGTTGTGAATTTGTCAATCCTGGTGTTCTCTGGCAAATGCCAAGCATCCTGCATGGTGTTGGGCTGTGAGCACAACCCCATCTGTGAATGTCGGGCACTCAGACCATCCTCATGGAGTCAGTTGCTAACCGTTTGTGTAGACATATGCACATTTGTGGCCTGCTGGAGGTCACTTTGCAGGGCTCTGGCAGTGCTTCTCCTGTTCCTCCTTGCACAAAGGCGGAGGTAGCGGTCCTGCTGCTGGGTTGTTGCTCTCCTATGGCCATCTCCACATCTCCTGGCATACTGGCTTATCTCCTGGTAGCGCCTCCAGCCTCTGGAAACTACGCTGACAGACATAGCAAACCTTCTTGCCACAGCTTGCATTGATGTGCCATCCTGGATGAGCTGCACTACCTGAGCCACTTGTGTGGGTTGTACTGTCCGTCTAATGCTACCATGAGTGTGAAAGCACAACCAACATTCAAAAGTGACCAAAACATCAGCCAGAAAGCATTGGAACTGAGATGTGGTCCGTGGTCTCCACCTGCAGAACCACTCCTATATTGAGTGTGTCTTGATAATTTCCAATAATTTCCATCTGTTGTCTATTCCATTTGCACAACAGCATGTGAAACTGATTGTCAATCTGTGTTGCTTCCTAAGTGGATAGCTTGATTTCACAGAAGTTTGATTTACTTGGAGTTATATTCTGTTGGTTAAGTGTTCCCTTTATTTTTTTGAGCAGTGTATGTAGATTGGTAATACAATAAATTGGTTTGACAAGTAGAGGCCAAAAAATGTCTTTGGTTGAGGTGCCACCTGCAGGTCATTGTTTCTTTCTGCAGGTTTATGAAAATTAATGTTTAAACTGTCTTTAGTGATAAAATCATGAATGTGTGGTTTGTTTGGCTCTTTTCTTGCTGAAGGGGGCAAATTTACCTTTCAAATTGTGTATTATTTGTGTGTGTGGGACGAAGTAATCAGCAATAAAGCAGTGCATATTTACAAATGTGTTTGCATATGTGACTCACCATTTGTTTGTGTGGGGTGAAGTAATCACTGAAAAAGCAGTGCATGTTTACAAATGTGTTGCATATATGACTCACCTGCAGTGAAGTGTGCACTCCTCCAATGTGCCTGAAATAGGCTGGGCAAGCACTTGTGCAAGCTGAAAAGACCCCAAGGCAAATGTTTGGATTTGTTTGTGATGTTTGTAAGCAGCTTTGTTTTATTGTGCTTATTGCTGCCACCTTTTCAAATGGTGTATCATTTGTTTGTGTGGATGGAGTATGAACAAAGCAAGTGTGCAATTCAATAGGCAGTGCATGTTTACAAATGTGTTTGCATATGTGACTCACCTGCAGTGAAGTGTGAAATCCTCCCATTTGGCTGAAATAGGCTGGACAAGCAGTTGGGCAAGCTGGCCTGCCCCCAAGGCAAATGTTTGAATTTGTTAGTGATATCTGTAAGCAGCTTTGTGGTAGTGTGCTTTGGGGTAGTGTGGTGCCACCTGCAGGTCATTTTTCCTTACTGCAGGTTATTGAAAATGTTTAAACTGTATTTTGTGATCAAATCGTGGATGTGTAGTTTGTTTGGCTATTTTCTTGCTGAAGGGGGCAAGTTTACCTTTCAAATGGTGTATCATTTGTATGTGTGGGTGCAGTATGAACTGAGATACAAAGTAATCACCAAAAAACAGTGTTTAGAAATAATAGAATAGATAACATTTTTCTAGTCAAATAAGTAGACTTTTAATTGTACATACTTTTCTGTATATTTATAAGAAAACTGATAAAATTAAAATAATGCTTCTTCCTCTATGTATAAGCTACTTCTCTTCAATGTCTCTTACAGTCTGATTTTTTCACTCTCAAATACTAAAATCTTGCTTAAAGCAAAATGGACTTTCAACTCACTAAGCGATCAGATCAGTTAAGAGTTGCTTATTGAGGCATCTGACAGGGACAAATAGCAGTGCAGAGATCAATGAACTGGGGACTTTCGACAGGCCAACTGTCAAAAAATTATTAACATGCCACATGTAACAGGAAAACTTATGGGGTGATAAAGCAATCTTCTTTTCTCTGTCTATGAGACCATTACAATGGACAGCAGCATCTTAGGATTGGTCAATGTAGTTGAGTATCAGCGTAACATACAGCTGACAATTGCTATGAATGGTGTTCCCACACGTCATGCTGTGGGGACAGCAGTATATGAACATACCCTAAAAGTTAATTTGTTTTGTATGAATGGAAGTAGTGTATTTGTAGTTCTGATTAAGAAATATATGGCACAATTTTTAAGTGACGGTTTGAGGGTTCGCCTAAGGGCCTGTGCACACGTTGCGGATTTGCCTGCAAATTTTTCCGCACAGAATCCGCACCTCTTGGCAGAAAACGCAGGAGCGGTTTTGATGCGGTTTTTTACGCGGTTTTGATGCGGTTTTTGTGTGGATTTGACCTGCGGTTTTACACCTATAATGAAATAGGTGTTAAAACCGCTGCGGAATCCGCACAAAGAATTGACATGCTGCGGTTTTAAAACCGCACCAAATCCGTGCGGAAAATTCCGCATCATGTGCACAGCTTTTTTTTTTTTCCAATCACTAACATTGTACTGTACATGGCGTCCGGTTCTGCTGCGGACCCGCAGCGCCAAAACCGCTGCGGAACCGCAGCAAAATCCGCAACGTGTGCACAGGGCCTTACACTCTAGACTGGGTAATATTGCTCCTCAGCCTCTTGACAGGCATTATAATGTTGTAATTTATTATAATATGTTAGTTTTTGACACACATTTAGGAACAGGGCAAACTATTTACTCAATTATACAGTGCAGTTAATTCTATAGCACTTTACAGACAACATCATCACTGCCTGCAATGTGGTTCATGTGGCTCACAATCTAAATTTCCTATCAGTATCTCTTTTACGGAAAGATATTACCAGGAGGAAACCCACGCAATCACAGGGAGAACTTACAAACTCCTTGCAGATGTAGTCACTTTGGGATTTTAACCCAGAAGTCCAATGCTGCAAAGCAACAGTGCTAACCACTAAGTCACCGTGCTGCTTTCAAATCAAGCAAAGAAAATGGCATTTTATATCTTGTTAGTTAGCATTCATGTATTATCAAGTTGATTTACACCTCTTTAACCCCTTCCCGACCTTTGACACAGCGTATGCGTCATGAAAGTCGGTGCCAATCCGACCTATGACGCATACCCTGTGTCATGAAAGGATCGCGTTCCTGCGGGCCGGGAGACCGGGGTCACTCAAAGGTCACCCGACCCGCAGTTACAGGACCCTTTGTGCTTCACCACAGGGGGGTTGGCTTAACCCCCCAGTGGCCACGATCGCTCGGATTGGCTGTTAAAAGTGAAACAGCCAATCAGAGCAATGTGTAATATTTCACCAATTTAATTGGTGAAATATTACAATCCAGCCATGGCCGATGCTGCAATAGCATCGGCCATGGCTGGACACTGAGCCTTGACCCCCCACACGTAGTCACGGCGGCGATCGGCCGCCGCCACCAAAAGATGGCGGTGATCGGTCACCGCCGTCACTATCTGCTCCCCTCCTCCTTTGCTCCGCTGCCCCCACCTTCCGATCCCCCCCTAACCTTCCGACGCCCCTACTCACCTCTCCCGGTCCACCGATGTCCCTGGATCGGTCCCGGCGTCCGCCCGGGCCTCTTCATGGGCGCCGCCATCTTGGAAAATGGCGGGCGCATGCGCAGTGCGCCCGCCGGCCGGCGCATGCGCAGTGCGCCCCCCAGTGTTCAAAAGTTTATTTTGATCACTGTGACAAACTGTCACAGTGATCAAAATAAAAAAAAAGTAAATGAAACCCCCCTGTCATAGGTAGGGAAAAATAAAAAAAATAAAGATTTTTTTTTTTTTTTTCCTAGCGGATTTTGCTGCTGAACCGCAGCTGATTTTGCTGCGGATCCGCGGCGGATATTGCTGCTGATCCGCGGCGGATTTTGCTGCGGGTCCACGGCGGATTTTGCTGCGAATCCGCGGCGGATTTTGCTGCGGATCCGCGGCGGATGTTGCTGCGGATCCGCGGCGGATTTTGCTGCTGATCCGCGGCGGATTTTGCTGCTGATCCGCGGCGGATATTGCTGCTGATCCGCGGCGGATTTTGCTGCTGATCCGCGGCGGATTTTGCTGCTGATCCGCGGGGGATTTTGCTGCGGATCCGCGGCTGATTTTGCTGCGGATCCGCGGCTGATTTTGCTGCGGATCCGCAACGGATTTTGCTGCTGATCCGCGGCGGATATTGCTGCTGATCCGCGGCGGATATTCCTGCTGATCCGCGGACGATATTGCTGCTGATCCGCGGCGGATTTTGCTGCGGATCCGCGGTGGATTTTGCTGCGGATCCGCGGCGGATTTTGCTGCGGATCCGCGGCGGATTTTGCTGCTGATCCACGGCGGATTTTGCTGGGATCCTCGCGACGTGCATCATTCAGTGACGGAGCCTCGGACACGGGGTGCAGCGTCTGGGCTCCGTCACCGCTAGCACAGATGAATCATCTGCTGATTCATCTGCGCTAGCGGGTATAGCATAACGCGATCGCGTTATGCTATACCGTTACCAGCCGGTCAACACTACGTGTTGAACGGGTTGGTAAAACGCAATATGAACCCAGCCTTAGGGTTAGGGTTAGCATTAGGGTTAAGGTTAGAATTAGGGTTAGGGCTGGAATTTGGGTTAGGGTTGGAATTAGGGTTAGGGTTGGAATTAGGGTTAGGCTTGTGGTTAGGTTTATGGTTAGAGTTGGGATTAGGGTTAGGGGTGTGTTGGGGTTAGGGTTATGGTTAGGGATTGTATTAGGGTTAGGTGTGTGTAGGGGTTAGGGTTGGGGTTAGGGGTGTGTTGGGGTTAGGGTTGGAGTTAGAATTGAGGGATTTCCACTATTTAGGCACATCAGGGGGTCTCCATACGCGACATGGCGCCACCATTGATTCCTGCAAATTTTGCGTTCAAAAAGTCAAACAGTGCTCCCTTTATTCCAAGCCCCGACGTATGCCCAAACAGTGGTTTATCCCCACATATGGGGTATCAGCGTACTCTGGAAAAATTGCACAACAACTTTGGGGGTTCTAATTTCTCCTGTTAACATTGGGAAAAAAAAATTGGGGACTAAAAAATTATTTTTGTGGAAAAAAAATGATTTTATATTTTCACGGCTCTGCGTTATAAACTTCTGTGAAGGACTTGGATTCAAAGTGCTTATCACACATCTATAAGAGTTCCTTAGGGGATCTAGTTTCCAAAATGGGGTCACTTGTGGGGAGTTTCTACTGTTTAGGCACATCAGGGACTCTGCAAGCGTAACATGACGCCCGAAGACCATTCCATCAAGTGGGCATTTCAAAACGTCACTACTTCCCATCCGAGCCCCGACGTGTGCCCATACAGTAGTTTTCCCACATATGGGATATCAGCATACTCAGGACAAATTGGACAACAACTTTGGGGTTCTAATTTCTCATGTTACCCTTGGGAAATAAAAAAATTGGGGACTAAAAGATCCTATTGTGGAAAAAATATGATTTTTTTATTTTCAGCCGGCGTTATAAACTTCTGTGAGCCTTTGGGGTTCAAAGTGCTCACCACACATCTAGATAACTTCTTTGTGGGGTCTAGTTTCCAAAATGGGGTCACTTGGGGGGGTTTCTACTGTTTAGGCACATCAGGGCTCTGCAAACGTAACAAGATGCCCGCAGACCATTCCATCAAGTCGTCATTTCAAAGCGTCACTACATCCCTTCCGAGCCCTGACGTGTGCCCAAACAGTGGTTCCCCCCACATATGGGGTACTAGCGTACTCAGGAACAACTGGACAACAACTTTGGGGTCCAATTTCTCCTGTAACCATTGTGAAAATAAAAAATAGTGGGCTAAAAAATCATTTTTTAAGAAAAAAAATGATTTTTTATTTTCACGGCTCTGCGTTATAAACTTCTGTGAGCACCTGGGGGTTCAAAGTGCTCACTAGCATCTAGATAAGTTCTTAGGGGGTCTAGTTTCCAAAATGGGGTCACTTGGGGGGAGCTCCAATGTTTAGGCACACAGGAACTCTCCAAATACGACATGGCAACGCTAATATTCCAGCATATTTCCATTCAAAAAGTCAAATGGCGCTCCTTCCTTCTGAGCCCTGCCGTGCCCAAACAGTGGTTTACCACATATGAGGTATCTGTGTACTCAGGAAAATTGCCCAACAATTTTAGGATCCAATTTTACTGTTGCCCATGTGAAAATGAAAAAAACAGGCTAAAGAATTTTTTTGTGAAAAAAAGTACTTTCTTTTTTTTAAGGATCAATTTGTGAAGCACCTGGGGGTTCAAAGTGCTCACTATCATCTAGATAAGTTCCTTAGGGGGTCTAGTTTCCAAAATGGGGTCACTTGTGGGGGAGCTCCAATGTTTAGGCACACAGGACTCTCCAAATGCGACATGGCAACCGCTAAATATTCCAGCATATTTTCCATTCAAAAAGTCAAATGGCGCTCCTTCCCTTCTGAGCCCTGCCGTGCGCCCAAACAGTGGTTTATGACCACATATGAGTATCTGTGTACTCAGGAGAAATTGCCCAACAAATTTTAGGATCCAATTTATACTGTTGCCCATGTGAAAATGAAAAAAACTGAGGCTAAAATAATTTTTTTGTGAAAAAAAGTACTTTCTTTTTTTTAAGGATCAATTTGTGAAGCACCTGGGGGTTCAAAGTGCTCACTGTGCATCTAGATAAGTTCCTTAGGGGGTCTAGTTTCCAAAATGGGGTCACTTGTGGGGGAGCTCCAATGTTTAGGCACACAGGGACTCTCCAAATGCGACATGGCAACCGCTAAATATTCCAGCATATTTTCCATTCAAAAAGTCAAATGGCGCTCCTTCCCTTCTGAGCCCTGCCGTGCGCCCATACAGTGGTTTATGACCACATATGAGGTATCTTGTACTCAGGAGAAATTGCCCAACAAATTTTAGGATCCAATTTATACTGTTGCCCATGTGAAAATGAAAAAAACTGGGCTAAAATAAATTATTTGTGAAAAAAAAGTACTTTCTTTTTTTTAAGGATCAATTTGTGAAGCACCTGGGGGTTCAAAGTGCTCACTATGCATCTAGATAAGTTCCTTAGGGGGTCTAGTTTCCAAAATGGGGTCTCTTGTGGGGGAGCTCCAATGTTTAGGCACACAGGGACTCTCCAAATGCGACATGGCAACCGCTAAATATTCCAGCATATTTTCCATTCAAAAAGTCAAATGGCGCTCCTTCCCTTCTGAGCCCTGCCGTGCACACAAAAAATGGTTTATGACCACATATGAGTATCTGTGTACTCAGGAGAATTGCCCAACAAATTTTAGGATCCAATTTATACTGTTGCCCATGTGAAAATGAAAAAACTGAGGCTAAAAGAAAATTTTTGTGAAAAAAAAGTACTTTCTTTTTTTTACAGATCAATTTGTGAAGCACCTGGGGGTTCAAAGTGATCACTAAGCATCTAGATAAGTTCCTTAGGGGGTCTAGTTTCCAAAATGGGGTCACTTGTTGGGTAGCTCCAATGCTTAGGCACACAGGGACTCTCCAAATGCAACATGGCAACCGCTAAATATTCCAGCATATTTTCCATTCAAAAAGTCAAATGGTGCTCCTTCCCTTCTGAGCCCTGCCGTGCACCCATACAGTGGTTTATGACCACATATGAGGTATCTGTGTACTCAGGAGAAATTGTTCAACAAATTTTAGGATCCATTTTATCCTGTTGTCCATATAAAAATGAAAAAATTGATGCTAAAAAAAAATTTTTGTTGGAAAAATTAAAATGTCCATTTTTTCCTTCCATGTTGCTTTAGTTCCTGTGAAGCACCTGAAGGGTTAATAATCTTCTTGAATGTAGTTTTGAGTAGCTTGAGGGGTGCAGTTTTTATAAAGGTGTCACTTTTGGGTATTTTCTGCCATATAGACCCCTCAAAGTGACTTCAAATGTGAGGTGGTCCCTAAAAAAAATCGTTTTGTAAATTTTGCTGTAAAAATGAGAAATCGCTGGTCAACTTTTAACCCTTATAACTTCCTAACAAAAAAAAATGTTGTTCCCAAAATTGTGCTGATGTAAAGTAGACATGTGGGAAATGTTATTTATTAACTATTTTGTGCCACATAACTCTCTGGTTTAACAGAATAAAAATTAAAAATTTAAAAATTACAAAATTTTCAAAATTTTCGCCAAATTTCCATTTTTTTCAGAAATAAACGCAAAAATTATCGACCTAAATTTACCACTACCATGAAGCCCAATATGTCACGAAAAAACAATCTCAGAATCGCTAGGATCCGTTGAAGCGTTCCTGAGTTATTACCTCATAAAGGGACACTGGTCAGAATTGCAAAAAATGGCAAGGTCTTTAAGGTCAAAATAGGCTGGGTCATGAAGGGGTTAATACAGCAGGATTACCAAGTTAAAATAAAGACTTTCTTTTTACATTTTATACAGCTCATTTCGGTATATTTTTACTTTTCTAAACTCTTTCTAAATAATGTATATAACTCAGGTGATAATCTTTAAGTACATAACACAGTCAAAAATGGAGTGAATGCTAAACTGCACTTTATCTATGGTCATGAAATGAACAATAATGACTAATACATTTGTAACACACTTTGATATTTATAGTTCCATAAGAATAACATTGCTTAAGGAAGCACAAAAGAGCTTACCTAATGGTGATAACAGACTGACTTGTGCCTTGGGATGTTGGCCATCTGTTATACATACTTCATGTGTCACCGATTGGCCTGCAGACATTTAAAGTAGTATGTTATAAATACTCTTTGGATAGTGGTATTGTGGAAGAACAGCTGGTGATAGGTAAATACCTCCTGTTCATTGCATTCTGCTTTAAGAAAGAGAGAACCAAATTATAAATCTTTTGTACTGTGCTGTATGGATGCTGAGATTTAACTGTTGCTAAATTAAGATAGCTTTGGAGAAAAAATATTTTTGTTTGCTGAATGTTTGACAGCGCAAATAAAACATTTAAAAATGTATGTAATTTTTATATAGAGGTGGTTACGGTTCAAACAAAGTTCAAGCAGTTTTGTTTATGATGGATCATCACAGTTTTTGCTTTTACTGCAGATACTGAGGCCGCTTGCTTTTGAGGACTCATATTGTACTGCAAAGCTGAGCTCTTTATTATTGTGCGGAATCGATTTTCAGATTATGTAAATGAAGTTGTTTGCCATCAGATTTTCAAAAAATATAAAACAAGCAAAAAATAAGACAACCAAAATAAACTATAGTTTACTTTTCTTTGCTAATTTTTCTTGGTTTTCATAACATTACATCCTTTCAAACCCAGGTTTTTGCAAAATTAAATTGATTTTGTCTTCAATAAGTCAGAATGCAGTAGTGTTGGGTAACTGGGATTATAAGAAGGTTGAAAAAACATAAGTATATTACAAATGTTTTTTTTTTTTTCATTTTTACTTTTCCATTTAGTTTAAAGTAATTTATGTATTATGAAAACCCCATTGAATTGTCATTGCTTCAGCAAATTTAGTCTCATATGAGCTCATTGCAGTTACTAACAAAATTGCCAATTACTTTATTTAACCCCTTTCCAACTTTAGATGTATAGGTACGTCTAAGGTTGCCTTCCTCTGTTTGCTGCAGGCTCCGGCGCTGAGCCTGCAACTTTTCCAGCACGTGTCAGCTGATTTCATTAGCTGACATGTGCCCTAAAAGCTGCAGGTGGATTCGCGATCCACCCGCAGTTGTTAACATCTTAATATCTGACAGCTGCATTTATCATGCTTGCGTCGGTAGCGCGTCACTAATCCCGCGCATCAGCACCCATGTAACTTGACTGTGGGTTGCCGATGGGTTGGCATGAAAACCTTGGGTCTTCAGGAGACCGCTGTGGTTTTGATTGCCTGATAGCTATAAGCGCCATCTAGCGGTCAGCTCTCATAACAAGCGAGCATTTCTGCTTCACAGAGCAGAACTGAAACCTTGCTTTGTGTAGCACAGGCGATCAGATGATCGCAGGTTCTAGTCTCCCATGGAGACTATTGAAGCAAGGGTAAAGTAAAAAAAAAAGTTTTTTAAAAAATAAAAAATTATAAAAGTTTAAATCATGGCCAATTCACCCCATTCAAAATAAAACAGTAAAAAAATACACATATTTGGTATCACCGCTTTCAGAAACACCCGATCTATCAATATATGAAAATAATTAATCCGATTGGTAAACGGCGTAACAAGAAAAATAATCAAAATGCCAGAATTACGTTTTTTGGTTGCCACAACATTGCATTAAAATGCAATAATGGTCAATTAAAAGATCGTACCAACACCAAAATGGTATCAATAAAAATGTCAGCTTGGCGTGCAAAATATAAGCTTTTACCCAGTCCCAGATCACAAAAAATGGAGACACTATGGGTATTGGAAAATGGCGACTTTTCTTTAGAGAATCATTTGGATTTTTTCACCACTTAAATAAAAAAAAACCTATATAAGTTTGATGTCTATGAACTCGTAATGACCTGGAGAATCATAATGGTAGGTCAGTTTTAGTATTTAGTGAACAAGGTAAAAAAAAATCTAAAGAACAATTGTGGAATTGCACCTTTTTTGTAATTTCACCAGATATTTATTTTTTTCCCATTTTCCAGTACACTATATGGCAAAACCATAGGTGTTCAAAATTACAACTCGTCCCACAAAAAAACAAGCTCTCACATGGCCATACTGATGGAAAAATAGAAAAGTTTTGGCTCTGTAAAGAAGGGGAGCAAAAAATGGAAACTCAAAAACGGAAAAATCCAAGGTGGTGAAGGTTTTAAAGTAAAGTTTTATACCCCCCCCACTCACAAAATATCTCCAAATTGCAGTCCACTGAGTATCTTCTTTTTGTTTAACTTGATAACTATGGGATGAGGTCAAGCAAAATTCAGCCATAGTAGCAGAGATGCTGAAACAGATTACAGGAGTTGGGGCATGTGCTTGCATCTTTCTATTTGCTGCCTTTTCCATTACTAAAATCAGATGTTTTCTTACCTCTTTTATTGCTAAATTTAGCTATTCTTTGACCCTTCCCCAATCGAATGCTAAAATCTGCTGTTACCTAACTCTTTAATCCAGCCTTTTCAGTTCTAAATCAGTTTCTCATCTCTTGTTCTTAATTCAATTGCAAAAATAAACTTCAATCTGGATATGAATCTATATTTATATAGAAAAACTAGACCAGAAATTATTTTATTTTATTTTCCACATACAGTAGGAATGAATTGTTTACATTATCTGCAGAATATAGGTAGAAGGGTATGGTGTAAATGGGATTGAAATGCGGGACAGTAAGCATTGCAATTACTGCAGTTACAGCCTTCTCAGGCTATAATCACTGTCAAAATGCACACAGCAATGATAAGAGGGGGGTTTCAGAATGAATTGGCTTCTCATTGGTCAATGCATGATGGGAAGTCAAGACAAACAAGTTCCTGCATGCACAGTACTGGCAGACTGTTCACAGTATAGAATGCAGTGCAGAATAAAGAGACAGACTAGAGAAATTATGACAATGTCTGGTTAATGTAATGGGGACTTAATCTGGTAAAGGCTGCAAAACATCACGTATGGTATATGTAAGTACAAAGCATGCTGCAAATTAAATTGAGAATCCAGCTTAATAATATTTACACATTAAAACTGTATGCGTTATAATAGATATTTTTTCCATATTTAAAGCTTATGCATACTAAAGTACAGTGTTGTAAAAGAGGTAAATACTTAAACTGAATTATTGCCTCTAATTTGTTCTGGCACATACAAACAACTCAAAGTAGAATGTTAAATAATATAGGAAGTAGAGATGAATGAATGATTTGAAATATGATTTTGCGAGGTTCAGCAAATTTGTCCTAAAAGATTGATTTGCAGCATTTTTTTGCTGCGGATTGCAGATTATATCATTGGTCGAAAAATGTGTGAGAGAGAGAGAATGGAAAAGAGGGCTTACAGGAAGTAGTTAGAGAGGGAGAGAAAAATAAAGATTTTACATTCTGAGCTATTATCCTGCTCTCAGGACGTGGGAAGGATGTGTGTCAATTGAGTGCAAATACAGCAGAGCAGACAATAGCAAATGTGGCCACTAAATAGACCAATTCCCATGATCAACATAATTCTATAGCAAGAAATACCATAAAACTTAAGTTTTAATAAATTAAGATTAAAATATGCTACACACACCAATATAACCTGTATTTTTTGTGACACATGAAAACAAAAGGTGCTCAAGAGGAAATCAGTGCAGATAGTAAAAATTGGGGGATCTCACCCATTTCTCTGGAGATCTTCCTCAGAATCCAGTGTAGGATGAAGAGGATTAATAGAAATGTTCAATTCCTAATATCACCTATCGTGTCCCATATGCAGAACTCCAGCCCTAACAAGGGTAGTACCCAAGTATAGCCCAATTGTAATAAACCCCAGCCATTCCCTATGTGTTTCAGCCTTTATGCATAGATCTCATAAAAGGAAAATGTTGCAACGGGGTAGGTATAGATTAGATATTATCATATCTTCATTGAGTAGTGCAGTGGCACTGAGTACTCAGGTAAGGGCATACCAGATAGTATCGTCTATTGTGTGTCTGACATCTTCAAGGCCATGTGTCTTGCCTAAGCTGTTAAACCCCTATAAATGCGTGGAGTCTGTCATCAGTATCTATCCGCTGGGAGGGGAGCCTTACCAGATTGGCCGAAAGCACTCCTAGAGCTGGATATCATAAGGTTCATTGCTAAATAGAAAAAGCTCCCACTTGTCACAAACTAGTTCATCAGCTGACCGCGGACAAAGTGACACGCCGGGTCCTAAATCAATACAACGTGATGCGTGTCATCAGTAGATGATGAAAAATGTGTCATTGGGGGCATGACGTGATGTGCGTCATTACTACTTGATGGGGGTCGTGCTCTTGATGCTCATGAAGTGATGTGCATTGTCATTGTCGAGGGTTGTGTCTGCAATCGACCTTGCATGTCTTTCAATTCAAATTATTCTTAATTTATTAAAAGTTAAGTTTTATGGTATCCCATGCTATAGAATGCAAATACAGCAGAGTAATTAGACCAATCCAGTAATTACACTAGCATTGATGATAATACTGTGAGTCTATACATTTGTTTTACATATTATTGACAAATTGTCAAATGTTTTAGTGATTTTTTTACTTGTCCCACCTGCTGAGCTCTATTGCCCAAATGCTAACCTAAAATTACCCTAAAATTAATCATCTGTCGAGTCTTCAAATAAGATCTGATAATCCCCCTAATGCGATGTGACTGCTGCAGTACTTCATTGAGTAAACCCACATGGCTACACAATTCATCAATAGCCCTCTGATGCTTCGGTAGAGGCTGAAATTCAGCAGGGCAATTTTTGTTTCATTTTCACTCCCAACAAATCGAGTAACAAAGTGTTTGAATTTCCAGCGACCTGAGATTTTCAAAAAATTCAGTGTGAAGTATATCCTTTGCAGATTGATCTGCTCATCTCTAGAAAATATCTTCTTTAGCCTAATTAAAATACAGAACATGTACAACGTTATTTAACTGACTACAATTATCACTACCGCCAAGATTTTTATCCACAAAACAATAGTTATAAAAATAGTTATAAAAAAAGTTTAATACAATGGAAATGTAGACATACGACCCTCATACTTACATGAGCTTGTTAGACATTTCATTCCAAATAGATTGTATAAATTTTTGGAAAATTTTTGCAGTCTATATTATGAAATCCAGTAAGGATTACCTTAAGATTTTATAGTGTTCCTGTATGTTGTGTAAATTTTACTTAACCCCTTAACCCTCAAAGCTTTTTTCGGTATTGCATTTTCGTTTTTTCGCTCCCCTTCTTTCCAGAGCCATAACTTTTTTATTTTTCCATCAATATGGCCATGTGAGGGCTTATTGTTTGCGGGACGAGTTGTACTTTTGAAAAACACCATTGGTTTTACCATGTAGTGTACTCGAAAATGGGAAAAAAATTCCAAGTGCCATGAAATTACAAAAAAAGTGTAATCTCACACTTGTTTTTTGTTTGGATTTTTTGCTAGGTTCACTAAATGCTACAACTGACCTGCCATTATGATTCTCCAGGTGATTACAAGTTCATAAACAACAAACATGTCTAGGTTCTCTTAGATCTAAGTGGTGAAAAAAAATTCCAAAGTTTGCTAAAAGAAAAAAAAATTCCGAGATCCGTAGCGTCTCCATTTTTCTTGCTCTAGGGCCGGGTGAGGGCTCATTTTCTGCGTGCCGAGCGGACATTTTTAAAGATACCATTTATGCGCAGATCTGTTCTTTTGATCGCCCGTTATTGCATCTTAATGCAATGTGATGGCGACCAAAAAAATTAATTGTTTTTTTTACTCGCTACGCCGTTTAACGATCGGGTTAATCCTTTTTTTTATTGATAGATAGGGCAATTCTGAATGTGGCGATACCAAATATTTGTATGTGTGATTTTTTTTTTATTTGGATTGGGGCGAAAGAGGGGTGATTTGAACTTTTAGGTTTTTTAATTTTTTAAAATTTTTTAATTTTTTTTCTTTTACTTTTGGCATGCTTCAATAGCCTCCATAGGAGGCTAGAAGCATGCACAACTCGATTGGCTCTGCTACATGTGGGAGATGAGCAGATCGCCCATATGTAGCAGATTTACTGCATTTATATGAGCACCGACCACTGAGCGGCGCTCACAGCAATGTGCTGGCAACAACCATAGAGGTCTCTATGAGACCTCTAGTTGTCAAGGCAGCGCGTCGCCAACCCCCTATCACGTGATGGGGATGGTGATGCGCTCATTTCTGGCCCTGCAGCTGGAAGCGCTAGTTAAATGCCAGCTGTCAGCTTTGACAGCGAGATTTAACTAGTTAAAAGGCGCGGGTGGATCGCGATTCCACTACCACCTATTGCAGGCACATGCCAGCTGTTTAAAACAGCTGACATGTCGCGGCTTTGAGGTGGGCTCAACGCCGAAGCCCACCTCAAAGTGGGGGATACTGCCAGCTGATGTACTTTTCGGTCAGCTGGCAGTAATGGGTTAAAGAGCATTTAAGACAGGCATTGTAAAAATCAAGGCTAACAATTTGTTTTCCAAATCATGCATAATAAATATATACAGTACAGACCAAAAGTTTGGACACACCTTCTCATTCAAAGATTTTTCTGTATTTTCATGACTATGAAAATTGTATATTCACACTGAAGGCATCAAAACTATGAATCAACACATGTGGAATTATATACTTAACAAAAAAGTGTGAAACAACTGAAAATATGTCTTATATTCTAGGTTCTTCAAAGTAGCCACCTTTTGCTTTGATGACTGCTTTGCACACTCTTGACATTCTCTTGATGAGCTTCAAGAGGTAGTCACCGGAAATGGTCTTCCAACAGTCTTGAAGGAGTTCCCAGAGATGCTTAGCACTTGTTGGCCCTTTTGCCTTCACTCTGCGGTCCAGCTCACCCCAAACCATCTCGATTGGGTTCAGGTCTGGTGACTGTGGAGGCCAGGTCATCTGGCGTAGCACCCCATCACTCTCCTTCTTGGTCAAATAGCCCTTACACAGCCTGGAGGTGTGTTTGGGGTCATTGTCCTTTTGAAAAATAAATGATGGTCCAACTAAATGCAAACTGGATGGAATAGCATGCCGCTGCAAGTTGCTGTGGTAGCCATGCTTGTTCAGTATGCCGTCAATTTTGAATAAATCCCCAACAGTGTCACCAGCAAAGCACCCCCACACCATCACACCTCCTCCTCCATGCATCAGGGTGGGAACCAGGCATGTAGAGTCCATCCGTTCACCTTTTCTGCGTCACACAAAGATATGGTGGTTGGAACCAAAGATCTCAAATTTGGACTCATCAGACAAAGCTCAGATTTCCACTGGTCTAATGTCCATTGCTTGTGTTCTTTAGCCCAAACAAGTCTTTTCTGCTTGTTGCCTGTCCTTATCAGTGGTTTCCTAGCAGCTATTTTACCATGAAGGCCTGCTGCACAAAGTCTCCTCTTAACAGTTGTTGTAGAGATGTGTCTGCTGCTAGAACTCTGTGTGGCAATGATCTGGTCTCTAATCTGAGCTGCTGTTAACCTGTGATTTCTGAGGCTGGTGACTCGGATAAATTTATTCTCAGAAGCAGAGGTGACTCTTGGTCTTCCTTTCCTGGGGCAGTCAGCATGTGAGCCAGTTTCTTTGTAGCGCTTGATGGTTTTTGCAACTGCACTTGGGGACATTTTCAAATTTTTCCCAATTTTTCGGACTGACTGACCTTCATTTCTTAAATTAATGATGGCCACTCGTTTTCCTTTACTTAGCTACTTTTTTCTTGCCATAATACAAATTCTAACAGTCTATTGTTATTATTATTTATTTATATAGCGCCATTAATTCCATGGTGCTGTACATGAGAAGGGGTTACATACAAAGTTACAGTAAACAAATTTACAATGACAGACTGGCACAGAGGGGAGAGGACCCTGTCCTTGCGTACTTACATTCTACGGGATAATGGGGAAGAAACAGAAGGTAGGGGGTGCGGCAGCTCTGGTGGTGGTGGCGGCGAGGCAGCAGTTCTGGTGGTGGCGGCGAGGCGGAATGGTTATTGCAGGCTGTAGGCTTTCCTGAAGAGATGGGTTTTCAGGTTCCGTCTGAAGGATCCAAGGGTGGTGGATAATCGTACATGTTGAGGCGTGGAATTCCAAAGGATGGGGGATATTCGGGAGAAATCTTGGAGGCGGTTGTGTGAGGAACGAATAAGTGTGGAGGATAGTAGGAGGTCTTTGGAGGATCGAAGATTACGTGAAGGAAGATATTGGGAGATTGGTTCAGAGATATAGGGAGGGGACAGGTTGTGGATGGCTTTGCAGGTCAGTGTTAGTAGTTTGAACTGGATTCGTTGGGGAATTGGGAGCCAGTGGAGGGATTCGCAGAGGGGAGAAGCAGGGGAGTAGCGAGGGTAGAGGTGGATTAGTCGGGCAGCAGAGTTGAGGACAGATTGGAGTGGTGCAAGAGAGTTGACGGGGAGGCCACAGAGGAGGGTGTTGCAGTAATCAAGGCAGGAGATGATGAGGGCATGCACAAGAGTTTTAGTAGATTGAGGGCTGAGGAAGGGACGGATTCTGGAAATGTTTTTAAGTTGGAGGCGACAGGAGGTGGCAAGAGTTTGGATGTGTGGTTTGAAGGACAGGGCAGAGTCGAGAGTTACTCCGAGGCAGCGGATTTCAGGTGCGGGAAAGATCGTGATGCCGTTAACCATAATAGATAGATCGGTTAGGGAAGATACATGAGATGGAGGAAAGATGATGAGTTCGGTTTTGTCTACATTGAGTTTTAGGAAACGAGAGGTGAAGAAGGAGGATATGGCTGATAGACGCTCCGGGATTCTGGACAGCAGAGAGGGGACATCTGGGCCAGAGAGGTAGATCTTAGTATCGTCCGCACAGAGGTGGTACTGGAAGCCATGGGACTTTATGAGTTGTCCTAGGCCAAGGGTATAGATGGAAAAAAGTAGGGGCCCCAGGACAGAGCCTTGAGGGACTCCAACAGACAGAGGGCAGGATGAGGAGGTAGAGTGGGAGTGGGAGACACTAAATGTGCGGTCGGAAAGGTAAGTGGCGATCCAGGACAGGGCAAGGTCTTTGTTGCAATGGGAAGAAAGAATCTGTGGCAGTAGGCAGTGGTTGACTGTGACAAAGGCAGAGGACAGGTCAAGGAGGAGGAGGATGGAGAACTGTCTGTTAGCTTTAGCTGTGATTAAGTCATTAGAAATTTTGGTCAGGGCAGTTTCAGTGGAGTGGTGGGGGCAGAAGCCAGATTAAAGGTTGTCGAGGAGAGAGTTAGATGAGAGGTGGGAGGAAAGTTGAGCGTGGACATGCTGCTCAATGAGTTTAGAAGCAAATGGGAGCAATGATATTGGGCGATAGCTGGGCATAGCAGTTGAGTCAAGGTTTGTTTTTTTGAGGATGGGTGTGATGGTGGCATGTTTGAAGGCAGAGGGAAAGGTACCAGAAGATAGCGATAGGTTGAAGAGATGGGTTAGGGCTGGGATGAGCGTGTTAGTGAGGTTGGGGAGCAGGTGGGACGGGATGGGGTCAAGTTCAAGGTGGTGAGGTGTGATTTGAAAAGTAGATGAGTAAGCTCTCCTTTAGTGATGTCCTATTCAGTAGGACTATCAGCTGTGTATCCACCAGACTTCGGCACAACACAACTGATGGTCCCAACCCCATTTATAAGGCTAGAAATCACACTTATTAAACCTGAATGGCCACACCTGTGAAGTGAAAACCATTTCCGGTGACTACCTCTTGAACCTCATCAAGAGAATGCCAAGAGTGTGCAAAGCAGTAATCAAAGCAAAAGGTGGCTATTTTGAAGAACCTAGAATATAAGACATATTTTCAGTTGTTTCACATTTTTTTGTTAAGCATATAATTCCACATGTGTTAATCCATAGTTTTGATGCCTTCAGTGTGAATGTACAATTTTCATAGTCATGAAAATACAGAAAAATCTTTGAATGAGAAGGTGTGTCCAAACTTTTGGTCTGTACTATATATATATGTATATATATATATACATATATATATTAAATATATTGTGAGCAGTACAGTCTTCTTCTTACCCCTGTCAAATCTTTAATCTGTTTATTCTGTTCACAGGGCTTTCACCTGGGACCATGCCTGAGGTCATTGTGATTTGCACATCCTTAACATCAAGTCTAAAGGTACTGCCACATTACACAATCCCGCTAGCGATCTCGTTAGCGTCGCATACTAATGAGATCGCTAGCGGGATTGTTTCTATATCGCTAGTGGCTACCTATTTTAGCGATGTCGTTAGGAAGCTATCGCGGCTAGCGATCTCCTTAACGACTTTAGCGGTACAAAAGTACGCTAAATCGCTAAAAAAGGTGCCACACTTAGCGATACATACTTACCCAGCGGGGCGCCAGCAACGAAAATAGGGTCCGGAACGATTCCAGCGACGAGCGAGATCACAGCAGGAAGCTCGTCGCTGGCAGATGCCGCACACAACAACATCGCTAATGGGATCGCTAAATAGTGACGTTTTTTAGCGATCCCGTTAGCGATGTTGTTTAGTGTGGCATACCCTTAACATAAAGTAAGGCCTGCTTGCTGTCCAATGTCCCAGTGTAGAGTGAACAGACTGGAAAATGTGGATTGTGATGGATTGAAGAACAGGCAACTCTGAGGAATGGAGGGTGAACAGCGTGCAGCTGAGGAGTGAATAGGTGAGATAAGGTAAATATACTTTTTTCATTGTTTTTCATATCTTACATTTATTATTATCTGGGGTCTGGAGAGACCACAAAGAATAATAAGGGACATTCAATTCACACAGTACATCTTTGCTGCAAAATGAAATTCACCTGGAAAATCTTGGTGATTTGGTGAATTTGAATTTTGCAGGATTCACTCAACTATTATATACTGTACATCTATAAATATAGATAGAGCACTGGCGCTTACAACTGAGAGAGACCGGGATAAAAAAGGGGGGGCAGAGCTGCCCGTTATTACAACAGGTTCTGTGTGGTTCCTGTAGGAGGTAATCTGATAGAGTAAAAAGATGAATATAAAGTAATCACCTGCGCTGAAAAACCACTGGGGGGTTCAGAATCGCCTTGAGTCACCGCTCCATGTGGCAAGCTAATCAGGTACTCGGATCTATACACACATACCAGAGTCCTCCTGCTATTCAGCAACCGAGCACTCTCAAGCACCGCCTCGTGCGGTCAGCTGCTCAGTCTCTGTGCTCTGTACAATTGTGCCTCACATGCAGGATCTAGGAGCCTGCAAGGAGTATACCATTCCACTGCATCACCGATGCTTATACAAGTAAGTGCCGTCCTGCATACCTGCATCACCTTAATTCTCTATACCAGTCACTACTACTCTTCTATTGCCCAAGGGTGGCAAACCTAGGTGGCATTTTTGTATTGACATCCAGATCTCTGTAGTGTTATTGGCCCATCATTGTTCTATGGTTCAATCTGCTATTGACACTGGATCCTTGG
>JARQOD010000002.1:513314517-513373848 GCA_033576555.1 Oophaga sylvatica | reverse complement strand
GGCAGCTCTGAACAGTAGAAATATTTAGCTGGTCCTACTGGTCACTGCCAGGTCTGAGCTAATAACACTACTGGACATATTCCTATAATGATGAAAATTCAGCATGATGTTTCTTCCATCAATCAAGTTTCTTTGGCCAAACATTGCATCTACTGTCCAAAACAATGCCCTTGGAGCTGTTCTTAAAAATCAAGGAGATAATACAAAATACCAGATGTAGTAATTTTTGATGTGGGGTGTATTCATTTTAGCATCAACTAATTTAAGTAAAACTGAAGATTTTTTTAACTGAAAGTTATATTATTATCTTAATATCATGCTCCAGGTTAAAAAAAAAAAAGTTCTATTAAGCACATTTTTTGTCAATATTTTGTAAATTGTTCTTGTGTTAAGTGAGAAATTGAATAACATATTACCTTTCATGGGGGTGTACTCATAGGAATCATATGCATACATACAGTACATTGCAAAGGTTTTAGGTGGGAGTGGAAAAGGTGCTGCAATGTAAGATTTTTTTTTCAAAAATAGAATTGCTTATAGTTTATTTTTATAAATGAGAACATTTGACTATAATTGAATAAAATAGAAATTTCATTTAAATCAATATTTGGTGTGATCATGAGAAAACTTCTCTCTAGTTCTACTTCTGGGAATTTGTGTAGGGGTGCATCATGTACAATAGGTAGACTCATTTAGTCTTCATTCCAGGTTCAACATTACATTAATTTGGATGAGGAACTAATGGTACGGAAATTTCTCCAAAGTGTCTCATGAACCATTTTTTCAACATGACATTCCCAGGTCACACGTTGCTTGTCCTACTGGTAGCAATCTGTGTTGATAAAAACAAGCAGCAATAGTCTACAGGAACTCTGGACATCTCTATAATCGAGAACATATGGAATATCACTGGTAAGCAATCAATCGCAAAGGGAGCTGTCAGCAGAAGATCATGATTTGCATATAAAAGTGCATTCAAAATATCACAAAACTCAGTCTACCATTAATAACATTACTGATAAAATGCCAAAGCATATAACTGCATGTATTTCTACATGTCACATTCATACCCTATACTGAATAAATCAAAATGTTTTGAATTTGTATTTCCAAATTTTTCATTATTTGCATATTATTGACATGTCTTTTGAATCCATGTGTAACAAAATCCAATGACTTTTCCTTCTTGGTGTTGAACTTTTAATGTTGAGGTTGCATAAAACAGATGCCAGATATCCCTTATCCGAATAACCCCTGTAAGTAAAATTTCTTGAAGAAAAAAGAAAATCACGTGAATGTGTTAAGCGACTGTCAAGAATTTTTGAAAAAGTACAGTATATTTATACTTTAGACCTTTTTTTTTAAAAAAAAAAATAAACTAATTGGAAAATATGATATTACATGAAAATGGTATATTAATATATTTTTACGAATGGTGCATAATAATTCTATACTTTGTTACGTTGCTACTTATGACTTGCGCTTTGAAACAGTTAAGCTGTAAAGCGCTGTGGAATATGTTGGCGCTATATAAATAAAGATTATTATTATTATTATTATACTTTCCAAACAACATGGGTATAACATGACAATAAATAATCCTTGAAAGCAACATGTTAATGCCAAAGCATTAAAAGTACCATTTGAAGAAAAAAGAAGTAAAAATATAGAAGTAAAAAAAACTTCAGAACAAAAGCAACTAAGGATAGAAGGCTACACTGATGTGATTGACAGATAAACATAGCATTAAACCACTATTATACATAAAAGGTTGGAATTTTCAGTGTTAATTGTCTTTTAAGCCACAGTTTTTTAAAGGAGTCATACTTTTCTTTTAGGGAATTTCAGCAACAATGTCCCTTGCCTAATTAAAAAATTGAGACGTGTTGAATTCATTATGCTTTATTACTATCCATTGATGAATAATTTTTAACAGCACAAAAGTAGAGAAAGCCTGTGAGGACTGCAAATGTACCAATTAGTAAAAAGATAAAATAAACTGTTTATTAGGATATATGAAATATATTTGTGTTTTCTGAACACATTTTAACCTTCTTAGCACTTAATTTATTGTAAATGACGGAAACTAAGATGTAAAATAAATATTAGACCTCTGCAGAATTTTGCAATGAATATTTACAGTATTAAATTGCAAACATATATGGTGTAACATTTTATAAAAGAAATACAATATATTAAAGTTGAACCTTATTACAAACAGTTGTCAAACATATAATGTATACACTTTATGGACAAAGCATTGGAACAGCTCATTTTAAACCTACAAGAGCTTTTATAGCATCTCCTTTATAATCCATAGGCGTTAATATGGATTTGGTCCTCCCCTTTGCAGTTATTTCATCTTCCACTCTTTCTTCAAGATTTTGGAGTGTGTCTGTGGGAATTTTTTGTCCATTTATCCAGAAGAACATTTGTGAGGTGAGACATTGATGTTAAACGTGAGGACCTGGTTTTTAATCTCTGTTCTAGTTCATCCCAAACGAATTCAATGAGTTTGAAGTTGGGACTCTGTAGAATTTCAAGATCTTCCACACTAAACTCTCTGTCATGTTTATAAGATCCTTGTCTTGTGCATTAGGATAAAGTCATACTAAAGCCGAAAAGGTACCTACAATATTGGAAGCATATAATTTCCCCCAATGTCTTGGTATTTTCTGGAACTTAGGGGTCTAGACCAACCCTTGGTAAACAACCATATACAATTATCCATACTCAAGCAAACACTAGAGTTGAAACAATTAAGTCAGATAGGTATAAACCATTTCTACCATGCGCAGCACACCTATGAAACAGGAGGAAAGTAATCCAATTTTGCCTGATCAGATGTCCTTGCAGTTTGGAGAACATGATATGTCTGTGCCTGAAAGCAGTAATTTTAATGTAGAAAATGAATACTCTGGCTTTTTTTACTTGTGGGTACATACAAAGTCAAAGATAGTTTTTTTTAAAAGGTCAGATAAATATCATGGCCAAAACATGATACATAGCAGAGCTAAGACACCTACATGTTTCACCCTTAGTCATGAATAAAGATGTAATGCAGTTGAAATGCATACATGTCCTTGCTCTACAATGAATGACGTTTTAGTCATGCTATTTATCTGACCTTTAAACCACTATCTTGGACTTTGTATTTACTCACACATAAAAATACTTAGTTTGTTCATAGTGCCAGGGTGTCCATTCTCTGCAGCACCTTTTCCAGTGATCACTGGAGCAGAAGTAGGAGTGACTCTCCAGCAACTGCGCAGATGCAACACAAAACATAGAAGGGCGTGACACTAAAGTGGAGCGTCGGCAACTGCTGTGCACAGGAGCAGACTATCTGGACAAGAACTAGATGTCGCAGGGACACTGTGATGCTGAAAGGAGGCGATAGCTAAGTTAATGAAGTGAGGAGGCAACAACATCTTCAAGGCAATGTCTTTCCACATAGCCTGGAAGAGCTTATTTACAAGAAGGGATAAAAGATGATTTTTCCACAAGAAGGCATCTGAGGTGAGGCATAAATGTAGGACTTTTTTATAACCTGTATGCACGTAATATTAGGCTAGATATGTCAAATGTGGTGACAGATTCATTTTAATGGATTACTTGCTGTGATTTCTAGACTCTTTCACTTTTCAAAGTACTATTTATAGGTACTAGTGAAATATTTAGTAATAAAGAAATTTGGCAAACTAACTTGTTGCAAAGGTGGCATACTAATGATTTTAAAAGACCTTTTGGGGGTGGTCAGACAGGGCATTTTATCATATTAATAAATTATTTGTTTTAATGATTTCCCTTTGTAACTAAGCTGGTATATTAGGCTGAGTTACAGAGAAAATAATGGTTCCTGCCTTCTAAGCAAAGCAGATTGGGTTTTCCTCAAACCCAACAGCTCCTGTTCTTTCCCAACACATAATGACCTGATGATCACTGGGTCTGAATACACAGTGCTTGTTTAGAACAGGGTAAGTGAAAATGTAATTTTGTCAATGTTTCAAACTGCAATAATAATAATAATAATAATAATAATTTATTTTAGTAAATTAAATATAGTATCAATATTATATTTATAAGAAAATAGTTAACATTTTGACTACACTGCTATCACTTGCATAGAACAATGTGTTTTGTTATATAGTGTATTATTAGTATTTAAAGTCATAGATTATTTTAAGTGCTTTTAATTATCTGACATTGAACACAATTACAGCAAGAACATTACATCACCATTTTAGAAATTCATTATGTAAATATATTCACAGTAATAACGTAATCATGAAAATAGATAAGGGTTAATTAAAATAATTTGTCCATTTTGTGCAAATATAAAGATATAAGATTTTTTTTTGAGTATTGCTTGAAAACATGCTCAAGCAAGAATCATTAGTGTTGAGCGATACTTCCCGATATCAAGAAGTATCGGATCGGATTGGATCAGACCGATACCCAAAAAGTATCGGGTATCGCCGATTCTGATACCGGAAACCTAATGCAAGTCAATGGGACAGAAATATCGTAATTAAAATAAACCCCATAGTAAAATAGCCGCTAATTCAATTCCGGGCAATGTCAGCTTTTGTGAAATTACAGAACCACCCGACATGAAATGACACATGATTTACATAGAGTTAACCATGTCATTTCATGTAGTTTGATATATGGTTTTCACTAACAATTGCATGAGTGTATGTGTGCAAAATTTCACACATTAAGGGTTAATTAAAGGTGTAAATTAGTTGTAAAAAAAACACATTTTTTTCTCACGAATTTACATCTTTAATTAACCCCTACATGTGTGAAATTTAGCACACATACATTCATGTAATTGTTCGTGAAAACCATATATCAAACTGCATGAAATCACATGGTTAACTCTATGTAAACCATGTGTCATTGCATGTCGGGTCTGTAATTTCACAAAAGCCAGCAATTAAATTAGCGGCTATTATACTATGTAGAAGTGTATGTACTATAAATATATATATACATATATATATGTCACAATGACATGTGTATATATATATATGAGGTGTAAAATTGTTGAAAAAAAATGCGTGGGATCCCGCACTATTTTCTCAACCAGACAGACAAAGCCAGCGAGTGGGGGCAGATAATAATAGCCCAGAGAGGGACCATTACTTTTGGGCCCCCCCTGGCTACTAACATCTGCCCCCATTGAAAGGTGACTTTAAGCCAGGTTAATAATTGAGAGCTGTCAATTAGACAACTATCAATTATTAATCCTATTGTATGAAATTAAAAAAAACGCACACACATTAATGAAAAATCATTTTAATGAAATAAACACACAGTCTTTGACCATCTTTTATTTTACTGCCATTCCTTGAGAAGCCCTTGTTCACCTGTAATAAAAATAAAATAATAAAGCAACATTATTCTTACCTATCCGAAGCACAGTCAGGTCCCCTGATGTAATCCTTCTGAAAGGGTTAATGTTTACTGCAGGGACCGCAGCTAATGCTGCCAGCCTCGCAGTAAATCCCTGAATGAATCATATCCTCTCCTGGCTGACAGGAGAGGAAGTGGTTAGCTGGGAAGCATAATTGATTGCTTCCCACTTTCACTTCAGGTCAGCCAGGGACACTGCACAGCATCAGTGACGTCAGAGGGAATCCCGGCTGACCTGAAGTGAACTGATTAACAAAAATAGGGGATCCCCTTGAAAAAAATGGCATGGGGTCCCCCCTATTTTTGTTAACCAGCCTGATGAAGCAGACTACTGAGGCCTGGTATTTAAGGCTGTTAAATGAACCTTGCAAGCCTGATAATACCAGATAATAGATGCGCCTATTGTGGCACTTTACCCGGCTCTTCCCACTTGCCCTATAGTGGTGGCAAGTGGGGTAATAAGGGGTTAATGTCACCTTTGATTGAACGGTGACAATAAGCCCGGTTAATAATGGAGAGGCTCCAATAAGACACCGATCCATTATTAATCATAAAGTTTGTAAATTTTTTAAAAAATACACAGCCAGAAAAAAGTCTTTTGATGAAATAAAACACAACACAGTTTTCATTATTTTTATTGCACACTCATCCTGCTCATCGATCCCCTGTAAAAAAACAAAAATAACAAACCAACACAAATACTCCCTGTCCGACGCAGTCCAAAATAACGAGTATCCCATGACGAGTCCAGCTCTGCAACATCTGGATGCCAGGCTGAGCCTGACATCCAGACACAGCAGAGCTGCTTACCATAGGAGTTTCCCCGGAGGTGACATCATCCGGACTGCTTTACGCCCAGCTGTCGCGAGAGTACAACTGGCCGAGATTACCCAGCACCCGGCGTTCACGTGCAGTTATCGTGAGAAGCTGTACGTGACCGCCAGTGAGAGGGTAATGGCCGGCCATCCATGACGTGACCACCGGGGATCTTCTGCCAGGTAAGTGCTGAGTCCTGACTCCTGACAGACCCAACCGACACTGACAGTGACACTTTCGGGAAGTTCCTGTGTCACGTACTTCGTTCTCTGACACAGGAACTCCCCATAGACTTTACAGGAAAATTCCGATTCCGGTATCGGATATGCAAAAAATATCAGATCTCAGAATCAGAATTCCGATACAGCGAATATCGGCTGATACCCGATATTTGCGGTATCGGAATGCTCAATACTAAGAATCATTCAAGAATATTTTCGACTGTCTAATTATTGAAACTGGGAAAAATATTCATTATCCATCTAAGTAACACAATATGTATCTGAATTTATCATTATTATTTTTTTAATCCCAAAAAGTAGTTGGGTCATCTGAAATAACCATTGTCCAAATAAACTCCACTTTCTGCACCCTATGACACGGATTCTATTTCTAAAAAGAGAGAGCATGTTTCATAGTTGTTAAAAAAAATCATACCTTTAATGGACCAATCCACTATTGCATTAGTCAGAAATTGTTCTTCATTCACTTATGTAAATAAGGCACTTGGTGCTCCCTGGTCATGGCACAGCACCTCAATGCACCTTCTCAGCTATTTGGTTTCTATGTATCCAACAAGTAGCTGGACTGAATGCCCAGGCATGTCAAGGGTATATTGAGCATCCTATTCGCATATTTAAATACAAAAACAGACTAGAGGTAGGATTTACATTAGAGATATATCATCTACAAGCTAATCTGCTTGGTGTGAACAGTCATGTTGTGCTGTCAGATTCTCTTTACAGTTGATAAAAAAAGTTAATTTTAAAAAGTTGCAAATGTTGCAGTTCTGATTGAAATAGAAGGTTTGATTAAAAAGTGGTAAAACAATTATAAATTTAAATGTTAAATTAGGCACACGTTAAATGTATCAAATATGAATAGACACTTTAAAAAAATTGTCACAAATAGAGGCAATATAGTCCAAAATCAGTACATAATTTTGATCTTGAAAATGGAATTATGATTACAGGTAAATATTCACTTTGTAAACCTAAGAATTTTTTTTAGTAGAATTTTTTTCAGCTTTTTTATATATAATTTATCCAAGGCTTTATAATTCTGTGAGACCTTGTTTTTTTTTCTTCAATGTGTTAAAAAGTTTTTAGTACATAAAGGGATGTAGAAAATTCTAGAAAAATAATTAGGCCATTGTTATATATTTTACCTAATGAATACAATATTTTATTGTATGCATAATTTCAAGTACAGTTGTGCCAAAATATAGGTGTGCTCTCTAACATGTCTTGGCATGTCTTAAAGGTATTTTGCCAGAAGGATTTCCCCCTAAATCATTTAAATGCAAGTACAGCTCTTTCAGAGACAAGTACAGTAATTCCTTTACCTAGACCTTCAGATTCTCCATTACTGATACATAAACATTTGAAGTGATATTCAAAGTAGGTTTTAGATCTGAAGCCTCTGTCACTCCAGGTCTAATCCCTGTCAATTGCCACTTCCCCTTGCTTTACTGACAGTCTCAATGCTGAGTGACTTCAGGCAAAGGAGCCATCAGTCAAAAGAAATGGGCATTTCTGGGTGAAGAATAGAGCAAGACTTATATAGGAATATAAAACAGCGGCCAGAAGTGCCCATATATCTCCGGAGCTTCTTTGACAGTAAAGGAAACAGGTTATGGATCTGATGTCTTGATTGTGTGGCTTCATGATATCTTTTTATCACATCTCCTATCTGTAATTGGGTAATGCTGATTGACCTCTGGAATATATATTTTCCAAAAATGCACCTTTAGTTCAGCCACCACATAGAACATAAAATCCTTACTGAACATTGACTAGAGCGGGTTTCCAGTCTTCCAATGCACAAAAGTAGACAATTTTATGCTTTATCCCTGTGTCTGGACAAAAAAGTGCATTTATCGACTTTCATTGAAATGCTATGCAAAATCACTCTCCAAACCTATGTATAACCAGTGAGCTGTTTTCTTAACATACATTTACCTTCCTTTTCCTTCTTACATGAACCCTGACAAAACTGTGAAACACGCATCGGTGTGCCTTGGCTACATGTTAGCAAGGCTTTAATTTACATTATGTAAGTTTACCATGGTTTCTAATTCTTAATGGCTAACTGAAAAGATGGTAACAAATTGCAAGCTTTCGAGACTACTCAGGTCTCTTAATCAGGCAAAGACTAAAACAAAAACTGAAGAATCACATATTTATATACACAAAAGGACACAGGAATAGTGCAATAGGTAAGACAAGTGACATGAAGCAGAACTGTCATTATGGCAGAGGGATGAACATAAATATTGAAACAGTTCATAGATAAGGAGAGAAAGTTTTATTGCCCTCTGATTGGGGTCTGGTGTTGTGTTTTGATGCCCCTAGAAGGTCAGAGATGCAGATTCCTTAATTGATATAGAAAGACATGAATCCGTGTGATATATTCATTCCAGCACTAAGAGTGTCAAAGGTCATCATAAGTTTGTATTCCCAAACCTTTCTATCTTTCTCAGATTTGAAGTTAGATTTTAATACCAGTAATTCCATATCCATCATGCTATGACCGGGCATACAAAAGTGTTTTGCCACAGGTAAATCCATTCTTTTTTCTCTTATTGTGTGGCGATGAGAATTCATCCTTGTTCTCAGTTTTTGCCCGGTCTCCCCCACATACAGACCCCCAGTTGGACATTTAGTACATATAATTACGTACACCACATTAGATGTGATGCAGCTGAAAGTACCTGGGATCTTGTAGTCCTGATGTAGATCTTGTAGCACTGAAATGCTTGAGTGCTCGGTACTCGAATCAAGCAGGTAGAACACTCGTTCTGGCTTAACTCGAGTACCTGGTTTTAATGGTGTACCTTTGTGTATTGTACCGTTATATGCTAACATGTTATGTTTCGGTAGCTGAGGAGGACAGGAACAACAGCAGGGCAGCCGAACACCTGAGAAGTTGGTAACTGATGAGTTGCAGATTCCTAAACTAACAACACAACTAGAGTTAGCCGTGGAGCGTTCCTACGTTGATCCTAGACGCCTCGTCACAGCCTGAGAGATAACTACACCTATAGGTAGAAAATAGACTGAGCAAACGCTGGGGCCACAAGCTGACTAAATAGGACAGGAGAGATTACTTTCTGCAACCCAGAAAACCCTACAAAAATCCAACAATTCTGATTACAAAAATACTGAGATCACACGATCTCGCCACCCGCTAAATCAGATCTCAGTGGAACAAAAACCAAGCCACAGTCGCTGAAAAAACAGGAAAAAGCAAATGAGCAAATAACAGTGGCTGCAGATAAACTGTGAGGAGCTAAGGCCACAGGAGGGGACCTGGCTGACCTCCACAAAAGTGCAGAAAACAATGCAAAAAGCAAGCACAAAAAGAAAAGCATAAAATATCTTATCTGAAATCAGGAGAAGCAGGCAAGACTCCAGCAAACTTCCAAATGAACCAGGAACCACAATTGAGACAAGAACAGTTGATCACCGGCAACCATCATGGAGGGAACCTCCCTTATATCAGTCCAGTCAGTGAACCCAGATTGCCACTCCTCGCTGAAAGGTTCAGTACTGTCTGTAACCACCGGAGGGAGCCTCTGCTCAGAAACCATCTCTAGCACATTCATAACAGTACCCCTCCCTTGAGGAGGGGTCACCGAACCCTCACTTGTGCAACCAGGCCGATCAGGATGAGCTCGGTGATAGGCATGGATCAGTCTCCTAGCATGGATGTCCGAAGCAAACACCCAAGAATTGTCCTCCTGACCATAACCTCTCCACTTAACCAAATAATGGAGTTTCTGTCTAGAAAAACGAGAATCCAATATTTTCTCAACCACATACTCCAGATTGCCCTCAACCAAAACAGGGTCAGGAGGAGCAGCGATAGGAACCACTGGCTCGACAAACCTCTTCAATAAGGACTTGTGGAACACGTTATGGATCTTAAATGTCCCTGGAAGAAGCAAACGGAAGGAAACAGGATTAAGAATCTCCATGATCTTATAAGGTCCAATGAACCTGGGCTTAAACTTTGGATATGCAACCCTCATAGGGATATTTCTTGAGGACAACCAAACCAAGTCCCCCACTTTAAACCGAGGACCATCAGTCCTATGCCGGTTGGCAAACCGTTGGGCCTTCTCCTGAGAGAGAGACAACCTCTCCACTACCTGGTCCCAAATCTGCTGCATTCGCTCCACAACAGAGTCAACACCTGGACAGACAGAAGCCTCCGTCTGTCCCGAAGAAAATCGAGGGTGAAACCCAAAATTGCAGAAAAATGGAGACATCAAGGTGGCAGAGCTAGCCCTATTATTAAGAGCAAACTCAGCCAAAGGCAAAAAAGAGACCCAATCATCTTGATCAGCAGACACAAAACATCTCAAATAAGTCTCCAAGGTCTGGTTTGTTCTATCGGTTTGTCCATTGGTCTGAGGATGAAAAGCAGAGGAGAAAGATAATTGAACACCAAGTTTAGAACAAAATGTCCTCCAAAATCTGGAAACAAACTGGACTCCTCTGTCAGACACAATGTTCTCCGGAATGCCATGTAACCGAACCACGTGCTGAAGGAACAAAGGCACCAATTCGGAGGAGGAAGGCAACTTAGGTAATGGCACAAGATTTATCATCTTGGAAAACCTATCACAGATTACCCAGATAATGGTCATTCTCTGAGAAACAGGGAGGTCAGAAATAAAATCCATAGAGATATGGGTCCATGGCCTCTTGGGCACAGGTAATGGCATTAACAAACCACTAGAGCGAGAGAAAGGCTTGGAGCGAGAGCAAGTCCCACAGGACTGCACAAATTCCCTGACATCACGAGACAAAGTAGGCCACAAAAAGGATCGACTCACCAAGTCTCTGGTACCAAAAATCCCGGGATGACCAGCCAATGCGGAACAATGAATCTCAGACATCACACTCTTCTTCCACTGGTCTGGGACAAACAATTTCCCAATAAGGCAGCGCTTACGTTTATCCTCCTGATACCCTTCCAAGGCCAGTCTCAAATTGGGCGAGATGGCAGAAAGAACTACACCCTCTTTCAAAATAACAGTAGGATCAGATAACTCAGGAGAGTCCGCAAAGAAACTCCTCGAGAGGGCATCTGCCTTCACATTCTTAGTGCCAGGAAGAAAAGAAACCACAAAATTAAAACTTGTGAAAAACAAGGCCCACCTGGCCTGTCTAGGATTAAGTCGCTTGGCTGATTCGAGATAAATCAGGTTCTTATGGTCCGTGAGGACCACCACCTGATGTTTGGCTCCTTCCAGCCAATGTCTCCACTCTTCAAAGGCCCACTTCATGGCCAATAACTCCCGATTACCAACGTCATAATTACGTTCAGTTGGAGAAAATTTTCGAGAGAAAAAGGCACAAGGGTTACTCTTAGAGGTCTCTGGATCTCTTTGGGACAAAACGGCACCTGCCCCAATTTCAGAGTCATCAACCTCCACCTGAAACGGTAGAGAAACATCAGGCTGCCGCAGAACAGGAGCAGAAGTGAATCTCTGCTTAAGTTCCTGAAACGCAGAGACTGCCTCAGGAGGCCAATTCACCACATCAGAACCCTTTTTGGTCAAATAAGTCAATAGTTTAACAATACCGGAGAAATTACCAATAAATTTACGATAAAAACTTGCAAAACCCAAAAATCTCTGAATAGCCTTTAATGAAGTAGGTTGGACCCAATCACAGATGGCTTGAACCTTGACCGGGTCCATTTCAATAACAGACGGAGACAAAATGAATCCCAGAAATGAGACCTTCTGTACGCCAAAAAGACACTTTGATCCCTTCACATACAGTGCATTCTCTCTCAAAATCTGGAACACAGTCCGAACATGTTTCACATGAGAGTCCCAGTCATTGGAAAAAAATCAAGATATCATCCAAATAAACAATCAAAAATTTATCCACAAAATCCCTGAAAATATCATTCATGAAGGATTGGAAGACGGAAGGAGCATTAGTGAGCCCAAAGGGCATCACTAGGTACTCAAAATGCCCCTCTGGGGTATTAAACGCCGTCTTCCATTCATCCCCGTGCTTAATGCGAATAAGGTTATACGCCCCCTGCGGTCAAGCTTGGTAAACCAACTAGCAATTTTCACCCTGGAAAACAGGTCAGAAATCAAGGGTAACAGATATTGATACTTCACAGTGATCTTATTCAAGAGACGATAATCAATACATGGCCTCAATGAACCATCCTTTTTGGCCACAAAGAAAAAAACGGCACCCAAGGGTGAAGAGGATGGTCTGATATGACCCTTCTCCAATGACTCCTTGATATAGGATCGCATAGCATCGTGTTCAGGTACAGACAAGTTAAAAAGGCGACCTTTAGGAAATTTACCACCAGGCACTAATTCAATAGCGCAATCGTAGCTCCTGTGAGGGGGCAAAGATGCAGATTTACTTTCACTAAATACATCCGAAAAATCAGTCAAAATGTCAGGAACATCCTGAGACTTGGGAGAGGCAGAAAAAACAGGAGTGTCGGCATTAACACATTGGCAGCGCCAACTGGTCACAGACACAGATTTCCAAAACAGGATTATGAGACTGTAACCAAGGGAAACCTAGTACAATAATGTCATGCAGATTATACAGCACCAGAAATTTGCAACTCTCCTGATGATCTGGTTCAACCCTCATTATCACCTGAGTAGAAAACTGGGGTTTATTCTCCGTCAAAGGGGTGGAATCAATGCACAGTAGGGAATAGACTTCCGCAGGGTATCATGGGAAACCCACAACGTTTGGCAAAGTCAAAATCCTGAATCAACAAAAGCCTGAGCAGAAAATGTGGACAGGGAGCAAATCAGGGTAACAGTCAACAGAAATTTAGTCTGAACACTACCCAAGACAACTGAGCGTGCAAAACGTCTTCCCCGCTTAGGGCAGACTGAAATAGCATAAGAGGCATCACCACAGTAGAAACATAACTCATTGCGCTTTCGAAACTCATGACGCTGAGCCCCAGAAGTTACTCTATCGCACTGCATGGGCTCAGAAGCTTGCTCACAAGGCAATACTATCTCACGCATACCTCTGCGCTCACGCAAACGTCTGTCAATTTGAATAGCCATTGACATAGAATCATTGAGATCAGAGGGAGCAGGGAATCCCACCATAACATCCTTTACATTCTCTGACAGCCCCTTCCAAAAAAGGGCTGCCAAAGCATCATCATTCCATTTGGTCAGGACTGCCCACTTTCAGAATTTCTGACAGTACAGCTCAGCGTCTTCAAGACCCTGATTTAATGCCAACAAGGTTTTTTCAGCTTGATCAGTGACATTAGGTTCAATGCAAATCGTTCTCTGTGCAATGGAACTCACATTTCTCAGTCTTGATGTAGAGATGATTCTCCTTCAGGCATCTCAAAACAGTTTTAACATGCTCCTCATGCTCCTGATGTTCCTGCAACAAATCAGAAAAAAATCAAATATCTTCCAGATAGTGTCACGACGTATAACAGATATATTCAAAGATAGCAACCTATATCTAATGTGACATCATTCTAAATTTCATATAATAGAGAAAATCAACATGTATGCATAGTATCTGCCAGCAATGTCTTACCTGACATAATATCCTATGTATTTTGGGTCAATACTGTGTACGTGTCACGCTGTCTCTGGATAGAGGTGGACCGGGGTCTATGCTGACCCTGAACTGGGGTCCTGATTAGTCCCTCTACCTGGAGGTACTGTTAATGGTACAGAGGTCCAGGCCGCCAGCGTAACCCTGTCTCCTGTAGATCCCTGACCACTGTAATCTAGTCCTGAGAAGGACCCTGATTACCACCACAGGGAATGGGCAGGTCACAGCTTACACACAGTCTAAGACAAACGAGACAGACAAGGGGTAAAGAAAACACAGCCTTGCATACAACACTTCCACTACAGAGGAACACAAAAGGTTAAGGAGATAAACAATAAGCGAGGAGAGGAAAAACCACAACAGGCACTCTTAGCTTAAGTCTTCTCAGAAACGATCCGCTCTGCTGGTCTGAATGAATGCTTTCACCGGCAACTTCCCCAGCTGACCAGCAGGTATATGAAGGAAGCTAATTAACAAAACATCAATCGCAGCTGGGCGAGGCTGGTCAGCCCAGCACCGAGAAAGAATTAACTCCCTCAGTGCCGAAAAACACCCAGCACCAGAAACTCAGCTGTGCGAAGTCAGGGTGTGCAATCACGACGATCTCCGCCGCGACACACCCGTGACAGTACCCCCCCTTCTACGAGGGGCCTCTGGACCCTCAGGGCCTGGTCTATCTGGGTGAGTAGTGTGGAAGGCCCGAAACCAAACGGTCTGCGTTAATATCCGACGCAGAAACCCACATCCTCTCCTCAGGACCATACCCCCTCCAATGAACAAGGTACTGAAGGGACCGGCGATTCAGACGTGAGTCAATGATCTTCGATACCTGAAACTCCAAATTACCATTGACCACCACTGGAGGAGGAGGTAGAGGTGACGGTATAACTGGTGCCACGTACCTCTTAAGCAACGATTTGTGGAACACATTGTGGATTTTAAATGTAGGAGGGAGGTCAAGACGGAAAGCCACCGGATTAACTATTGAACTGATCCTGTATGGCCCGATGAATCTGGGACCGAGTTTTCCAGGAGGGAACCTTAAGTTTTATATTCTTGGTAGACAACCATACCAGATCGTTCACACTTAGTTCCGGACCAGACACTCTCCTCCTATCAGCCATAAGTTTGTATCGGTTTCCCCATAGTGCTCAGATTATTAAGCACTCCTCTCCACACTGAAGCAAGTGACGACGAAAATCGTTCCTCCTCAGGAACCCAGAAGAGATCCCCCCATTGAAAGTACAAAACTGGGGGTGAAAACCATATGCCCCAAAAAACGGGGACTTACCAGTGGACTCGCTCCGCCTATTGTTAAGAGCGAACTCTGCCAGAGGCAAGAAAGAAGACCAGTCCTCTTGGTTCTCTGAGACAAAACACCGGAGATATGTCTCTAAGCTCTGATTCAGACGCTCTGTCTGACCATTGGTCTGCGGATGAAAAGCCGAAGAAAATGACAACTGCATCCCCCGACGAGAACAAAATGCCTTCCAGAATTTGGACACAAACTGAGACCCCCGATCCGACACCACATCGGAAGGCAACCCGTGAAGTCTCACAATCTCCCCAATGAACACCTGCGCCAGAGTTTTAGCATTAGGAAGAGCAGGAAGAGCAATAAAATGTGCCATTTTGCTGAACCTGTCAACTACAACTAGTATGACAGTTTTACCTGAAGACGGAGGAAGGTCCGTAATGAAGTCCATAGACAGATGGGTCCATGGACGCTCCGGGATTTTCAACGGTAAAAGGGCCCCAGACGGACGGGTATGTGGGGTCTTAGAGTGCGCACATACCCCACAGGACGCGACAAAAGTTACCACCTCTTTATTTAAGTTAGGCCACCAAAACCGGCGAGAAAGGAGATCTACAGTTGCTTTACTCCCTGGGTGTCCTGCCAAAGCAGAATTATGATGTGCCTCTATAACCTTTTGTCTTAACTGATCTGGAACAAACAGTTTCCCTGGAGGTCCTACAGGGGCGTCCCCCTGAGCCTCCAATACCTCCTCCTCAAGCTCAGAGCATACAGCCGACACCACAACTCCCTCCTGAAGATAGGAACCGGGTCATCCGTCTTCCCGGCCCCCGGGAAACTACGAGATAAGGCATCAGCCTTTACATTTTTTGACCCAGGACGATATGTGACGACAAAATTAACCCTGGTAAAAAACAACGACCATCTAGCTTGTCTGGAATTCAGACGTTTTGCAGACTCTAAATACAGCAGGTTCTTGTGATCAGTAATGATGGTGACCGGTGGACTGCCCCCTCCAAAAAGTGACGCCACTCTTCAAAAGCCAACTTAATGGCCAAGAGTTCCCTATTGCCGACATTATAATTCCTCTCGGCGGACGACAATTTTTTAGAGAAGAAAGCGCACGGATGCCATTTATCAGGGGACGGACCTTGAGATAATACCGCACCCACTCCTACGTCAGATGCGTCTACCTCCACAATGAACGGTTGTGATGCATCAGGTTGGATGAGTATGGGTGCTGAAGCAAAACATTTTTTCAAGGAGGAAAATGCTTGACAAGCTTTGTCAGACCACCTAGAAAAATCCGTCCCTTTTTTTGTCATGTCAGTGAGAGGTTTGACAACAGATGAGAAATTACGAATAAATTTCCGGTAGTAGTTAGCAAACCCCAGGAAATGCTGCAGTGCTTTAAGATCCTCTGGCCGATCCCATTCAAGCACAGCCTTCACTTTCCCAGGGTCCATACAGAAACCGGAGGCTGACACCAAGAATCCTAAAAACTGAAGTTCTTGTACAGCGAATACACACTTCTCCCATTTGGCGTACAGTTTATTATCTCGCAAGATCTGCAACACTTGTCTCACATGCTCCTGATGAGACACAAGATCCGGTGAGTAAATTAAGATGTCATCTAGATAAATGACAACAAACTGTCCCACTAGGTGGCGAAAGATGTCATTAACAAAATGTTGAAACACCGCCGGGGCAGTAGTCAGACCGAAAGGCATGACAAGGTTCTCATAATGTCCCTCCGGAGTGTTAAACGCCGTCTTCCACTCATCCCCCTCCTTTATCCTAATCAGATTATACGCCCCCCTGAGATCCAACTTAGAGAACCATTTGGCGCCCACAATCTGATTGAAGAGATCAGGAATAAGTGGGAGCGGATATGGATCTCGGACCGTAATCCGATTAAGCTCACGGAAATCCAGGCAAGGGCTTAGGCCTCCATCTTTTTTCTTCACAAAGAAGAACCCCGCGGCCACTGGGGAAGATGAAGGTCTAATATGCCCCTTTGCCAGACTTTCCGAAATGTAATCCTTCATAGCTTGCCTCTCAGGACCAGAAAGGTTATATAACCTAGATTTTGGTAACTTAGCATCAGGAAGCAATTTTATAGCACAGTCATATGCGCGATGAGGAGGTAATTCTTGACACCCTTCCTCTGAAAACACATCATCAAAGTCCTCCAGAAAAGGAGGTAAGGTTCTAGGCACGACCGTAACGATGACCGTGTTCATGCAGTTACTATTTCAAAATTCACCCCACTGGCTTATCTCTCTGGATTGCCAATTAATAACTGGGTTATGTTTAGTTAACCAAGGAAGTCCCAACACAATAGGAGTGGGAAGGCCCTCCAACACATAACAAGACAATAGTTCTTTATGTATTGCCCCCACTCGAAGGTCTATGTTATGCACGGCTTGCACAAAGCTACCTTGACCGAGAGGCCTGGCGTCAATAGAGAATATAGGGATAGGTTTGGCCAATACACTCAGTTGCATACCTTGCACCTGGGCAAACCGAGCGTCCACCAGATTAGCCGCGGGCCCACTTTCCAGAAGAACAGAAATCCTCTCAGTTCTCGTACCTACCACCACCTCCGCTGGTACGAGAAACTGAGACGGACTTGGGGACGAAATACATACTCCCAGATTGTCATCCACCACACAACCTGGGATTAATAGTTTTCCGGCGACTTCTTGCTCAGTACAGTACGGGATGGACACCCCTCAATAAAATGTCCCTCTCTCCCGCAGAAGAAACACCTTCTTGTTTTGCGGCGCACCGCCGATCCCCTCCTCGGAATGATGTCCCTCCCAACTGCATAGGTTCCTCGGAACAAACCAGGGGAACCTCAATATTAGGGACTTTAGAAGGAGGTGGAGTCATCACAGGGGGGGGAGTTATCCCACACCTCTCCCGAAGCCGTTTATCAATGCGAATAGCAAGAGCCATAGCGGCCTCCAGTGACGGGGGAGAATCATACTGAGCCAACACATCTTTTAATTTGTCAGATAAACCTTGACAAAACTGGCTCTTAAGAGCCGGGTCATTCCACTGAGTATCCGTGGCCCACCTACGGAACTCTGAAGAAAATTCCTCCGCCGGACGATCTCCCTGCTGTATCCTACGTAACTTCATTTCAGCAAGGGAGACCCGATCCGGGTCATCATATACCAGACCCAGGGCTGTAAAAAATCGGTCCACTGACTGGAGAGCCGGGGAGCCCGGGGGGAGAGAGAACGCCCAGGATTGAGGGTCCCCTTGTAAGAGCGAGATGACAATTCCCACCCTCTGATCCTCACTCCCCGACGACTGCGGCCGCAGCCGAAAATACAATTTACATGCTTCCCGGAAAGTAAAAAACTTGTCCCGCCCACCAATGAACCTGTCCGGGAGAGCTACATTAGGTTCAAATCTGGTTTGCTCCCGGGGGTACAAAACCTTGGATTTAACGTCCGTCAGCTCCATGGACAAACTCTGCAACTGCTGAGCTAAATGGGCTACTGGATCCATGGTGGCTGGGGAGAATCTTTAGAGTGGCCGGTGAAAATGTCACAACGTATAACAGATATATTCAAAGATAGCAACCTATATCTAATGTGACATCATTCTAAATTTCATATAATAGAGAAAATCAACATGTATGCATAGTATCTGCCAGCAATGTCTTACCTGACATAATATCCTATGTATTGTGGGTCAATACTGTGTACGTGTCACGCTGTCTCTGGATAGAGGTGGACCGGGGTCTATGCTGACCCTGAACTGGGGTCCTGACTAGTCCCTCTACCTGGAGGTACTGTGAATGGTACAGAGGTCCAGGCCGCCAGCGTAACCCTGTCTCCTGTAGATCCTTGACCACTGTAATCTAGTCCTGAGAAGGACCCTGATTACCACCACAGGGAATGGGCAGGTCACAGCTTACACACAGTCTAAGACAAACGAGACAGACAAGGGGTAAAGAAAACACAGCCTTGCATACAACACTTCCACTACAGAGGAACACAAAAGGTTAAGGAGATAAACAATAAGCGAGGAGAAGAAAAACCACAACAGGCACTCTTAGCTTAAGTCTTCTCAGAAACGATCCGCTTTGCTCGTCTGAATGAATGCTTTCACCGGCAACTTCCCCAGCAGACCAGCAGGTATATGAAGGAAGCTAATTAACAAAACATCAATCGCAGCTGGGCGAGGCTGGTCAGCCCAGCACCGAGAGAGAAAGAATTAACTCCCTCAGTGCCGAAAAACACCCAGCACCAGAAACTCAGCTGTGCGAAGTCAGGGTGTGCAATCGCGACGATCTCTGCAGCGACACACCCGTGACAGATAGATTACACCAAAATGATCTAACAGATATCTAAAAATGTCATTAGCCAGGTTTTGGAAGGTTGCTGGAGCATTGCAGAGACCAAAAGGCATTACAAGGTATTCAAAGTGCCCATAACGGCATCTAAATACAGTCTTCCATTCATCCCAAGAGCGGATCCGAATTAGATTATAAGCTCCTTGAAGATCCAACTTAGAAAAGTTTTAGCATATCATACTCTTTCCAGTAGTTTGAGAATTAATGGCAAAGGATAATGGTTCCGAATGGTTATCTTGTTGAGCTCCTGATAATCAATGCAGGGTCTAAGAGTTCCATCCTTCTTTTTTTACAGAAAAGATAGGTGCTCCAACAGGTGATGAGGAAAGGCGAAAGAAATCCTTAGGCAAATTCTCATCAATGTATTCCTTCAAGGCTTGCAGCTCTGGCGCTGCCAGTGGGTAGACATTTTTGAATGGAATAGCTGCCCCCAGAAGTCAATAGGGAAATTGTAAGGTCTATGAGGAGGAAGCTGATCTGCCATTTTCTTTTCACAAATATCAGAGAACTCATTATAAATAGATGGTAGCATAGATACCTCAGTGGTACATTCCGTATCCTGAGAACTTGCCTGGCTCGTTACTGGTGTCTCCCTTGGTGGAAAAGTGATCTCCTTGGTCTCACAGTTGATAACTGGATTCTGTGACTGCAGCCAGGGAATTCCTAAAATTAAAAGGAAATGTGGTAACGAAATTAACAAAAAGGAGAGCATTTCCTGAAGATTGGGTAAAATGAAAACCTCCAAAGGTACTGTCTCCTGATCAACCGGTTCTGAAACTAAAGGGGAACCATCCACAGTTTCCATGGTTACCGTGGTGGCTCTCTACTGAGTCTGTGCCATGTTCCTTGACAAAGGTTAATTCCATAAAGTTACCTCCTGCCCTGAATCCAACATGGCTGCACAGGAGATCCATTGTCCCGACAAGCGGATCTTTTTTATTTTGTTCAAAGTGCATCTTGTGCATATAAGGTGTGTGACCGCCCTGTTTCTGAGCTGAGAAATCAATCCTGTCTTGCCTATGCTTCAACTGATGTGTTCAGTCCCTCTGTCCTTGTTCACATTTACGTCACTTGATAAGTGAAAAGGTTTTTAATACAAGAGTTAGGATTGTCTCACAATGGTTGCCTTGACGTGGCGGGATGGCTTGTATATTCTTATGATCAAAATTATGGTTACTAAATACCCTTATAATTATTACTACCTTCATGCATTTTTTGCAAAAAACAATTATTTTATTTTAGGATATTTGTTTTTGTGTCTGGTTTTCTCTGTGTAATGGTCATGTGCTGATATGCATTTAAATTTTGCATGCACATTAACTTACTTTTTCAGCTCAGATCTAGTTTTTTATTTTATTCAAAGTGCATCTTGTGCATATAGGGGGTGTGACCGCCCTGTTTCTGAGCAGAGAAATCCATCCTGTCTGGCCTATGCTTTAACTGGTGGGTTCAGTCCCTCTGTCCTTGTTCACATTTACGTCACTTGACAAGTGGAAAGGTTTTTAATACAAGAGTTAGGACTGTCCAACAAGGGTTGCCTTGACGTGAAGGGATGGCTTGTACATTCTTTTGATCAAAATTATGTTTACTAAATACCCTTATAATTATTACTACCTTCATGTATTTTTTGCAAAAAAAAAAATATTCTATTTTAGGATATTTGTTTTTGTGTCTTGTTTTCTCTGTGTAATGGTCATGTGTTGATATGCATTTACATTTTACATGCACATTAACTTACTTGTTCAGCTCATATCTAGTTTTTGATTTTTTTTTAATTTTTTAGTTTTTTAAATGTACCTTTAGGGCTGAAAAGTCCCGATCAAGTCCAGCACCGCAGCCCACACAGAACACAGTCCAAGAAGGTGATAACAATGTCATAATCTCTTACTGACCACAGCAGTTCCGGAGATGAGTAGCTCCACACTAGAAGTACGGACAATGAGTTACACCAGCCAGGATCAGGAAGCCGCACAGAGAGCAGAAGGCAGCTGTCAGTGGAGAGGCAGCGCACTGAGTAATGAGTAGCAGCAGGAACTCCAGAAGCAGACCAGGAGGAAGCTCGGAAGCCAGCAGCAAAAAATACTCAGGCAAGGAGGATCTCCTGAGCCGGACTTAAATAGCTGGACAGACAGGAAGTTCCAGAACAGGGCGAGGTACAAGACATCATCTTGGGCAAGGGCAAACAGGCTCAATGGAAAATCCAAAATCCTTAAACAGATTAGTGTGCTCAGAAAACTTTGACCAAGTATTCAGACTTTAATTAGCCTGTTAAGGTTATGGCTTTTTCACTATCGTTGTTAGGAAAGGCCATGTTATGCAAGTTTCACAGCTTTATAAAATATAATTTTCCTCCAACCTTGTGCCAAAAATTAGCAGCCATGGGCTCTTCTAAGCAGCTGCCTAGCACTTCGAAAATGAAAATGTTGGAGGTCCACAAAGCAGGAGAAGGCTATAAGAAGACAGCAAAGCATTTTCAAGTTGTCCTTTACTCAGTTCGAAATGTAAGTAAGAAATGTCAGCTGTCAGAAACACTGAAAGTCAAGATAAGGTCGGGAAGACATAGCCAAATTTCAGTGAGAGCTGCTAGTAGAAATGATAGGCAAATCAGAACCCACGCTTGGCTGCAAAAGACATCCAAAAAGAGTTTGCAGACTCTGGAGTTGTGGTGCATTGTTCTACTGTTCAGAGACACCTGGAAAAGTATGGCCGTCATGAAAAAGTGATCAGATGACAACCTCTTCTGCATCCTAACTATAAAATTCAGCCTTAGAAGTATGCAAAAGAACATTAAAATGCCTGATGCATTTTGAAAACAAGTCCTATGGATTGATGATATTAAAATAGAACTCTTTGGCCACACTGCTCAAAGGTATGGGTGGATAAAAAAGGGCACAGAATTTCAGGAAAAGAACATCTCGCCAACCAATAAACATTTCGGTGGATCAATCATATTTTGGGTTGTGTTGCAGCCAGTGGCATGGGGAACATTTCACGGGTAGAGGAAAGAATGGATTTAATGAAATTTCCAAAAATTCTTCATGCAAACATAACACCATCTGTAAAAAAAGCTAAACTTGAAAAGAGGATGGCTTCTACAAATGAATATTATAAATAATGATGCTAAATACAAGTTAAAATCCAAAATAGACTACCTTTATACGTGCAAGCTGAAGGTTTAACAATGGCCCTTATGATCCCCTGATCTGAACATTATTGAAAATCTGTGGCTAGACCTCAAAATATCAGAATATCAGTGCATACAAAAAACCTTGTTTGCTCTTTGGTGTGGTTGCCAGATAGCTTGATTGTTTAGAAAAATTAGTTTTATTGTCATTATTTTAATGTCATGGGACTTATCTTTTAATAATTTTTTTAAGTTGAAAAAATCAGCAATTCTGTCTCTGTTTTTATTTTTACTTTTTACAGTGTTCATTGGAATGTTGTATGACATGCAAGTTTTATAATTTGAATAATTATAAGCACGGTATTACCAGATATGTATTTGTATACTATGTTTCAATAATAAAGTCCTTAAAAAGTGAGGAAGGGCAATTTATTTTATTGTATATGGATTAACCTTTTTATTTTTTCATTTTTTTTTATTTTTTATTTAGATCCTTTGTAGAACTTGAAGAATCTACAGTTTGTTCAAAGCTTCTGTATTGTAGCACATTATACTCATCAGATTTTCATTGAAACAATATTCGACACTGCTGTTGGTAAGACCTAATAGGCTTCAGTGGATGGCAAGCCCAAAGGCTGCTGTTAGAACTTGAGTTAACACAGCATCTAGATGATTAAGGATGATTAACTGTTGGGATTAGTGATATCATCAACATCGCAGTTGCAGCATAGTATTAGCTGTATGCAACACAAAGCACCAGATAAAAACTGCAAAACGTGAATGCTATAATTATTAGTATTTCTTTTTAGAGCCTTGATGATTCCATGTTGCTCTACATGTGAAAAAGATTACCTACATACAGTACAGACCAAAAGTTTGGACACACCTCATTCAAAGATTTTTCTGTATTTTCATGACTTTGAAAATTGTAGAATCACACTGAAGGCATCAAAACTATGAATTAGCACATGTGGAATTATACATTACACTTTACAAAAAAGTGGATAACAACTGAAATTATGTCTTATATTCTAGATTCTTCAAAGTAGCCTCCTTTTGCTTTGATTACTGCTCTGCACGCAGAAAAGTTGTACGGATAGACTCTACATGCCTGGTTCCCACTGTGAAGCATGGAGGAGGTGGTGTGATGATGTGGTAGTGCTTTGCTGGTAACACTGTTGGGGATTTATTCAAAATTGAAGGCATAGTGAACCAGCATGGCTACCACAGCATCTTGCAGCGGCATGCTGTTCCATCCGTTTTGCGTTTAGTTGCACCATCATTTATTTTTCAACAGGACAATGACCCCAAACACACCTCCAGGCTGTGTAAGAGCTATTTGACTAAGAAGGAGAGTGTTGGGGTGCTACGCCAGATAATCTTGTCTCCACAGTCACCAGACCTGAACCCAATCGAGATGGTTTGGGGTGAGCTGGACCGCTCACCACTTCAATTTTGAATAAATCCCCAACAGTGTCACCAGCAAAGCACCCCCACACCATCACCCCACCTCCTCCATGCTTCACAGTGGGAACTAGGCATATAGAGTCCATCCGTTCACCTTTTCTGCGTGCAAAGCAGTAATCAAAGCAAAAGGTGGCTACTTTGAAGAACCTAGAATATAAGACATATTTTCAGTTGTTTCACACTTTTTTGTAAAGTGTAATGTATAACTCCACATGTGTTAATTCATAGTTTTGATGCCTTCAGTGTGATTCTACAATTTTCATAGCCATGAAAATACAGAAAAATCTTTGAATGAGAAGGTGTGTCCAAACTTTTGGTCTGTACTGTATAAAATAGTAAAGTGCAAATGTGCAAAATTGCACAAATGTGTTTAAATGTGTCCACAACAAACACAATAATCTAAAGTAATAAAGTGCAAAAGTGCCTGATGAAGGCAGCGTGCTGAAATGAGCGTTGGGGAGGGTGCCCATCCAGGAGACCAGGAATATACAGTTAGGTCCATAAATATTTGGACAGAGACAACATTTATCTAATTTTGGTTCTAGACATTACCACAATGAATTTGAAACAAAACAAATCAGATGCAGTTGAAGTTTAGACTTTCAGCTTTCATTTGAGGGTATCCACATTAAAATTGGATGAAGGGTTTAGGAGTTTCAGCTCCTTAACATGTGCCACCCTGTTTTTAAAGGGACCAAAAGTAATTGGACAATTGACTCCAAGGCTATTTCATGGACAGGTGTGGGCAATCCCTTTATATCATTCTCAATTAAGCAGATAAAAGGGCTGGTGTTGATTTGAGGTGTGGTGTTTGCATTTGGAAGGTTTAGCTGTGAAGGAAACATGCGGTCAAAGGAGCTCTCCATGCAGGTGAAACAAGCTATCCTTAAGCTGCAAAAAACAGAAAAAACCCATCCGAGAAATTGCTACAACTTTAGGAGTGGCAAAATCTACAGTTTGGTACATTCTGAGAAAGAAAGAAAGCACTGGTGAACTCATCAATGCAAAAAGACCTGGGCGCCCACGGAAGACAACAGTGGTGGATGATCGCAGAATACTCTCCATGGTGAAGAGAAACCCCTTCACAACAGCCAACCAAGTGAACAACACTCTCCAGGAGGTAGGCGTATCAATATCCAAATCTACCATAAAGAGAATACTGCATGAAATTAAATACAGAGGGTTCACTGCACGGTGCAAGCCACTCATAAGAATCAAGAATAAAAAGGCTAGGCTGGACTTTGCTAAAAAACATCTAAAAAAGCCAGCACAGTTCTGGAAGAACATTCTTTGGACAGATGAAACCAACATCAACCTCTACTAGAATGATGGAAAGAGAAAAGTATGGCGAAGGCGTGGTACAGCTCATGATCCAAAGCATACCACATCATCTGTAAAACATGGCGGAAGCAGTGTGATGGCTTGGGCATGCATGGCTGCAGTGGCACTGGGTCACTAGTGTTTATTGATGATGTGACACAGGACAGAAACAGCCGAATGAATTCTGAGGTATTCAGAGCCATACTGTGTGCTCAGATCCAGCCAAATGCAGCCAAACTGATTGGTCGTCGTTTCATACTACAGATGGACAATGACCCAAAACATAAAGCCAAAGCAACCCAGGAGTTTATTAAAGCAAAGAAGTGGATTATTCTTGAATGGCCAAGTCAGTCACCTGATCTCAACCCAATTGAACATGCATTTCACTTGTTAAAGACTAAACTTCAGACAGAAAGGCCCACAAACAAACAACAACTGAAAACCACCACGGTGAAGGCCTGGCAGAGCATCAAAAAGAAGGAAACACAGTGTCTGGTGATGTCCATGAGTTCAAGACTTCAGGCAGTCATTGCTAACAAAGGGTTTTCAACCAAGTACTAGAAATGAACATTTTTTTACAATTATTTAATCTGTCCAATTACTTTTGGTCCCTTTAAAAACAGGGTGGCACATGTTAAGGAGCTGAAACTCCTAAACCCTTCATCCAATTTTAATGTGGATACCCTCAAATGAAAGCTGAAAGTCTGAACTTCAACTGCATCTGATTTGTTTTGTTTCAAATTCATTGTGGTAATGTCTAGAACCAAAATTAGATAAATGTCTCTGTCCAAATATTTATGGACCTAACTGTATATTTACTACTCTGTACTGTAAGTTACCTTTTGCTATTATGATTGTATTATATCTGTCGGTTGTTATGCTCATTCCTGTTCACTTAACAAAGGATAAGGATACACTGACATCTGGTGGTGTATAAGTTTTTGCATTTGCACTCTATGAGCATAACAACCGACAGATATAATACAATCATAATCGTAAAAGGTAACTTACAGAGTAGTAAATATATATTCCTGGTCTCCTGGATGGGCGCCCCCCCAACGCTCATTTCGGCATTGTGTTTGTTGTGGACACATTTATACACATTTGTGCAAGTTTGCAATTTGCACTTTACAATTTTATATGCGAAAAAAAAATTTATGCATGGTTGCCATATGCACTATATATAACATTTTGATTTTGCAATTGTGCACTACACATATTGCATATAATTTTTGACACTTTTTTGATGTTTTTGTATATGTTTTACACTGAGATATATCCACATCTACGTCATATATAATGGACTAGCTGTAGTACCCGGCTTCGCCCGGGTTAATGTACTTAACTGTGCCCTCATCAGGATAGCAACATAGAAGGACAAAGCTGTGGCTGCTACTATATATATATATATATCCTCCCACATACAGGTGATGTGACTTACATCAGTCATTACACCAACATTGGCCAAGCATAGTAACTGAAATCCTATTACCTCACACAAGCTTTCTTATACTGACAATGTCCTCTGTTGCCTATAGTAACCAAACAGAGCTCATATTAATGACCTATGGCAAAATAGAAGCTGAGCTGTGATTGGTTGCTATAGGCAGCCTGATAAATCCCCAGCCAACAGAAAACATTCCCATCTGGCAGTATATATTACCTCACACACAGGGTCGGATTAAGAACATGATGGGCCTGGAGCTGAAGGGGCGGGGCAAGGGGTGGGGCCAAACACGGCAATTCACAAAGGCCAAAATGTAACGTAAAAGATATAAACAAAGTAAATATATGATACATGCCTAATATAAATACAGTGGATATAGAAAGTCTGTTATGTTATGCTTGCAAATTCCTCAATTGTAGAATCAAGATTAAGCTCATTGAGCAATCTATTTTCAATACATAACAGAGAGAGGGCATTTAAACGCTCCTGGCCCATTCTAGTATATAGCGCAGCATTGAATGTCCCATAGTAATATAGGGCAACATTGAGAGGCCATTCTAGTATATAGCGCAGCATTGCATGGCCCATAGTATATATAGCGCAGCATTGAGAGGCCCATTTAGTATAAGCGCAGCATTGAATGGCCCATAGTATATATAGGGCAGCATTGAGAGGCCATTCTAGTATATAGCGCAGCATTGAATGGCCCATAGTATATATAGCGCAGCATTGAGAGGCCCATTCTAGTATAAAGCGCAGCATTGAATGGCCCATAGTATATATAGGGCAGCATTGAGAGGCCCATTCTAGTAACATAGCGCAGCATTGAATGGCCCATAGTATATATAGCGCAGCATTGAGAGGCCCATTCTAGTAATAGCGCAGCATTGAATGGCCCATAGTATATATAGGGCAGTATTGAGAGGGCCATTCTAGTACATAGCGCAGCATTGCATGGCCCATAGTAATATAGGGCAACATTGAATGGCCCAATATATATATATAAGCAGCATTGAGAGGCCCATATAAGCGCAGCATTGATGGCCCATAGTATATATAGCGCAGCATTGAGAGGCCCATTCTAGTATAAGCGCAGCATTGAATGGCCCATAGTATATATAGCGCAGCATTGAGAGGCCCATTCTAGTATATAGCGCAGCATTGAATGGCCCATAGTATATATAAGCAGCATTGAGAGGCCCATTCTAGTAAATAGCGCAGCATTGCATGGCCCATAGTATATATAGCGCAGCATTGAGAGGCCCATTCTAGTATAAAGCGCAGCATTGAATGGCCCATAGTATATATAGCGCAGCATTGAGAGGCCCATTCTAGTATAAAGCGCAGCATTGAATGGCCCATAGTATATATAGGGCAGCATTGAGAGGCCATTCTAGTATATAGCGCAGCATTGAATGGCCCATAGTATATATAGGCAGCATTGAGAGGGCCATTCTAGTATATAGCGCAGCATTGAATGGCCCATAGTATATATAGCGCAGCATTGAGAGGCCCATTCTAGTATAAAGCGCAGCATTGAATGGCCCATAGTATATATAGGCAGCATTGAGAGGGCCATTCTAGTATATAGCGCAGCATTGAATGGCCCATAGTATATATAGGGCACATTGAGAGGCCCATTCTAGTATAAAGCGCAGCATTGAATGGCCCATAGTATATATAGCGCAGCATTGAATGGTCCATAGTATATATAGCGCAGCATTGAAATGGGCCATTCTAGTATATAGCGCAGCATTGAATGGCCATAGTATAAAGCGCAGCATTGAATGGCCCATAGTATATATAGCGCAGCATTGAGAGGGCCATTCTAGTATATAGGTCAGCATTGAATGGCCCATAGTATTATAGCGCAGCATTGATAGGCCCATTCTAGTATATAGCGCAGCATTGAATGGCCCTAGTATATATAGCGCAGCATTGAAGAGGCCATTCTAGATATAGCGCAGCATTGAATGGCCCATAGTTATATAAGGGCAAACATTGAGAGGGCCATTCTAGTATATAGCGCACATTGAATGGCCCATAGTAATATAGCGCAGCATTGAGAGGGCCATTCTAGTATAAAGCGCAGCATTGAATGGCCCATCTAATATATAAAGCTGAATGTATGTATGTGTGTATGTAGTGGGTATGTTTGTCCGGGATTGGAATCCGCACCGTCGCACTTACGGGCATGAAATTTTGCACGCCCGCACGTCTCGACCCCGAAGCGTCCTAGGCTATGTTTTGAATCGAAATTTTAACCCCGCGCGTTCCAAATCGCCAAACAATTTTGGCCCTATCTACATAATGGGGAGAAAGCTGAATGCTTGTGTGTATGTCGGCATAGGAATCTGCATTTACGGGCATGAAATTTTGCACACCCCACACGTCTCGACCCCGGGAGCGTCATAGGCTAGGTTTTGAGTCAAAATTTTAACCCCGCGCATTCCAAATCAGCAAATAATTTTGCCCGGGATAGGAATCTGCACCGTTGTACTTACGGGCATGAAATTTTGCATGCCCGCACATCTCAACCCCAGGAGCATCATAGGCTATGTGTTGAATGGAAATTTTAACCCCCGCACGTTCCAAATCGCCAAACAATTTTGGCCCTATCTACATAATGGGAGAAAGCTGAATGCTTGTGTGTATGTCCGGCATAGGAATCTGCATTTACGGGCATGAAATTTTGCACACCCGCACGTCTCGACCCCGGGAGCGTCATAGGCTAGGTTTTGAGTCTAAATTTTAACCCCGCGCATTCTAAATCGGCAAATAATTTTGGCCCAGGATAGGAATCTGCACCGTTGTACTTACGGGCATGAAATTTTGCATGCCCGCACATCTCAACCCCAGGAGCATCATAGGCTATGTGTTGAATGGAAATTTTAACCCCCGCACGTTCCAAATCGCCAAACAATTTTGGCCCTATCTACATAATGGGGAGAAAGCTGAATGCTTGTGTGTATGTCCGGCATAGGAATCTGCATTTACGGGCATGAAATTTTGCACACCCGCACGTCTCGACCCCGGGAGCGTCATAGGCTAGGTTTTGAGTCGAAATTTTAACCCCGCGCATTCCAAATCGGCAAATAATTTTGGCCCGGGATAGGAATCTGCACCGTTGTACTTACGGGCATGAAATTTTGCATGCCCGCACATCTCAACCCCAGGAGCATCATAGGCTATGTGTTGAATGGAAATTTTAACCCCCGCACGTTCCAAATCGCCAAATAATTTTGGCCCTAAACTACATAATGGGAGAAAGCTGAATGCTTGTGTGTATGTCCGGCATAGGAATCTGCATTTACGGGCATGAAATTTGCACACCCGCACGTCTCGAACCCCGGGAGCGTCATAGCTAGGTTTGAGTCAAATTTTAACCCGCGCATTCCAATCGGCAAATATATTTTGGCCCGGGATAGGAATCTGCACCGTTGTATTACGGGCATGAAATTTTGCATGCCCGCACATCTCAACCCCTGGAGCATCATAGGCTATGGTTGAATGGAAATTTTAACCCCCGCACGTTTTGGTGTGGATTTTTATGTGCAGAATTAATTTTTGTTAACATAGTCTATTTGTTACAGCTAACAGCAGTTATTAATTAACCGGCGAAGCGGTACTATCAGCTAGTAGTATATATAGCGCAGCATTGAGAGGGCCATTCTAGTATATAGCGCAGCATTGAATGGCCCATAGTATATAAAGCGCAGCATTGAGAGGCCCATTCTAGTATATAGCGCAGCATTGAATGGCCCATAGTATATATAGCGCAGCATTGAGAGGGCCATTCTAGTATATAGCGCAGCATTGAATGGCCCATAGTATATATAGGGCAGCATTGAGAGGCCCATTCTAGTATATAGCGCAGCATTGAATGGCCCATAGTATATATAGCGCAGCATTGAGAGGCCCATTCTAGTATATAGCGCAGCATTGAATGGCCCATAGTATATATAGCGCAGCATTGAGAGGGCCATTCTAGTATATAGCGCAGCATTGAATGGCCCATAGTATATAATAGAGCATCATTTAGGCACAATGTGCCCATTGAAGTTATATAGCGCAGCATTGAGGAGGCGCCATTCATAGTATATACCCGCAGCGCATTGAATAGGCCCATTAGAATATATATTATAGCGCAGCATTGAGAGGCCCATTCTAGTATATAGCGCAGCATTGAATGGCCCATAGTATATATAGCGCCAGCATTGAGTAGGAGGGGCCATTCTAGTATATAGCGCAGCATTGAATGGCCCATAGTATATATAGGGCAACATTGAGAGGGCCATTCTATTATATAGAGCAGCATTGAATGGCCCATAGTATATATAGGGCAACATTGAGAGGCCCATTCTAGTATAAAGCGCAGCATTGAATGGCCCATAGTATATATAGCGCAGCATTGAATGTCCCATAGTATATATAGCGCAGCATTGAGAGGGCCATTCTAGTATATAGCGCAGCATTGAATGGCCCATAGTATATATAGCGCAGCATTGAGAGGGCCATTCTAGTATATAGCGCAGCATTGAATGGCCAATAGTATATATAGCGCAGCATTGAATGGCCCATAGTATATATAGCGCAGCATTGAGAGGGCCATTCTAGTATATAGCGCAGCATTGAATGGCCCATAGTATATATAGCGCAGCATTGAGAGGGCCATTCTAGTATATAGCGCAGCATTGAATGGCCCATAGTATATATAGGGCAGCATTGAGAGGCCCATTCTAGTATATAGCGCAGCATTGAATGGCCCATAGTATATATAGCGCAGCATTGAGAGGCCCATTCTAGTATATAGCGCAGCATTGAATGGCCCATAGTATATATAGCGCAGTATTGAGAGGGCCTCTCAATGCTGCCCTATATTACTATGCGCCTCTCAATGCTGCCCTATATTACTATGGGCCATTCAATGCTACTGATGGAATTTGTCAGAAACCACACACTTTACAACACAAACCTGTGCAGAGACTTCAGGATTCTCCATCTGCTTTCACTGTAATATGGCTGGGATTCTTGTAACAGCACACACACCTCTGCCTGCCTGTCTCTAACTCTCTCCTCCAGACAGGGACCGTCACTACAACGTGACACTGAACACAGGCATGATGCCAATAGGCAAAGATGTAAGAAGACAGTGCATGGATGAGGGCAAGTGAAAGGTGAGCTGTGACTGGCTGCTCTGTGGTCACATGTTCTGCCTTCATTTACATCATGCTTCTGTATTGGGTGAATGAGATAACACTGTGCTGCTGCCGACTCCTCTCCTACAGTACTTTCAGCGGCAGCTTTCCTCTCTCCTCCTCCAGCACACCGTCTCTCCTGGCTCCTCCCTCCCCCTCCAGCACACAGTCTCTCCTGGCTCCTCCCTCCCCCTCCAGCACACAGTCTCTCCTGGCTCCTCCCTCCCCTCCAGCACACAGTCTCTCCTGGCTCCTCCCTCCCCCTCCACCACCAGGCTGACGTCAGCAGCACAGGGAAGGGAGGAGAGCAGAGAGCAGCCGCGGATGGCCTATCTCTAACAAGGGGCCTGGAGCTGCAGCTCCATCAGCCCCTACGTTAATCCGGCCCTGCTCACACATACAAATAATATACAGCTCATGTGACTGACATGTGGCTTATTTCCCTATATGGTCATATTAATGTCCTGTCGCAAAATAGAAGCTGAGCTGTGATTGGTTGCTATAGGCAGCCTGATAATTCTCCAGCCAACAGAAAACATTCCCCTCTGGCAGTATATATTACCTCACACATACAAATAATATACAGCTCATGTGACTGACATCTGTCTTAATTCCCTATATGGCAAATTTATAACAAATTGGTCTTGTAGTTTGGCTGGTTATTAATCAGATATTTATTTTTAAAAGATAAAAATACCAGACGTGTGTGTGTTTTTAATGCGTGCAATTTTGAACACGTGGGGTTAAAATGTCGACTCAAAACACAGCCTATGATGCTCCCGGGGTCGAGACGTGCGGGTGTGCAAAATTTCATGTCCGTAAATGCAGATTCCTATGCCGGACATGCACACAAGCATTCAGCTTTCTCCCCATTATGTAGATAGGGCCAAAATTGTTTGGCGATTTGGAACGTGCGGGGGTTAAAATTTCCATTCAACACATAGCCTATGATGCTCCTGGGGTTGAGATGTGCGGGCATGCAATATTTCATGCCCGTAAGTACAACGGTGCAGATTCCTATCCCGGGCCAAAATTATTTGCCGATTTGGAATGCGCAGGGTTAAAATTTCGACTCAAAACCTAGCCTATGATGCTCCCGGGGTCGAGACGTGCGGGTGTGCAAAATTTCATGTCCGTAAATGCAGATTCCTATGCCGGACATGCACACAAGCATTCAGCTTTCTCCCCATTATGTAGATAGGGCCAAAATTGTTTGGCGATTTGGAACGTGCGGGGGTTAAAATTTCCATTCAACACATAGCCTATGATGCTCCTGGGGTTGAGATGTGCGGGCATGCAATATTTCATGCCCGTAAGTACAACGGTGCAGATTCCTATCCCGGGCCAAAATTATTTGCCGATTTGGAATGCGCAGGGTTAAAATTTCGACTCAAAACCTAGCCTATGATGCTCCCGGGGTCGAGACGTGCGGGTGTGCAAAATTTCATGTCCGTAAATGCAGATTCCTATGCCGGACATGCACACAAGCATTCAGCTTTCTCCCCATTATGTAGATAGGGCCAAAATTGTTTGGCGATTTGGAACGTGCGGGGGTTAAAATTTCCATTCAACACATAGCCTATGATGCTCCTGGGGTTGAGATGTGCGGGCATGCAATATTTCATGCCCGTAAGTACAACGGTGCAGATTCCTATCCCGGGCCAAAATAATTTGCCGATTTGGAATGCGCAGGGTTAAAATTTCGACTCAAAACCTAGCCTATGACGCTCCCGGGGTCGAGACGTGTGGGTGTGCAAAATTTCATGCCCGTAAATGCAGATTCCTATGCCGGACATACACACAAGCATTCAGCTTTCTCCCCATTATGTAGATAGGGCCAAAATTGTTTGGCGATTTGGAACGTGCGGGGGTTAAAATTTCCATTCAACACATAGCCTATGATGCTCCTGGGGTTGAGATGTGCGGGCATGCAAAATTTCATGCCTGTAAGTACAACGGTGCAGATTCCTATCCAGGGCCAAAATTATTTGCCAATTTGGAATGCGCGGGGTTAAAATTTTGACTCAAAACCTAGCCTATGACGCTCCCGGGTCGAGACGTGCGGGCGTGCAAAATTTCATGCCCGTAAGTGCGACGGTGCGGATTCCAATCCCGGACAAACATACCCACATACATACACACATACATACATTCAGCTTTATATATTAGATATGTGCGTCCCTTTTCTTGTAGGATACAGATATATATTGTAATTGTACTAAATTCATTACTTTATTTATTTCTTGACCCTTTTTCATTTTAACCTGGTAAACTAATAAAATTATATATTTTCTGCACTTTGGACTTTCACTTTTTTCTTGTATTTTTAGGTGTTTTTTTCTGATTGTCCAAATTATATTAACTCCTTCCCGACCTGTGATGCCTATGTGGTGTCATGGGGAGATCTCCTTCCAGCGAGTCGGGTGACCGGGGTCACTGAAAGGTCACCCGACCCACAGGTACAGGAGGACTTGTACTTCACCCTGGGGGGTGGCTTTGCTCCCCCCGTGGCTACGATTGCTCTAATTGGCTGTTAAAAGTGAAAAATATTTTACCAATGAAACTTGGTGAAATATTACAATCCAGCCATGGCCAATGCTGCAATATCATCTGCTATGGCTGGAGACCATGATCTGCCACCCAACGACTGATGGGGGGCGGTCTGCCCCAGACACCGACTGACAACGGCGATCTACTGCCGCTGTCAGTATTTGCACTCCCAGCCCTCCCCTTCCCCCTGCCTTCCAATCTCCCCCTCTCCCAGGTACCGATCTGACTCCCGGCGTCGCTCTCGGTGTCCTCTGTCTTCCTCCATGGGCGCCACCATCTTCCAAAATGGCCGGCGCATGCGCAGTGTGCCTGCTAAATATGCCGGCCGGCAGATTTAATCATTCATTCCAGGTACATTTTGATCACTGTGATAGACCCTATCACAGTGATCAAAATAAAAAGATAGTAAATACCCCCCCTTTATCACCCCATAGGTAGGGACAAATATTGAAATAAAGAAAATATATTTATTTTTATTTTTACTTTAGGGTTAGGGTTAGAATTAGGGTTGGAATTAGGGTTGGGGTTGGAATTAGGGTTAGGGTTGGAATTAGGGTTGGGGTTGCAATTAGGGTTAGGGTTGCAATTAGGGTTAGAGTTGGAATTAGGGTTGGGGTTGGAATTAGGGTTAAGGTTAGAATTGGGGTTAGGGTTATGATTAGGATTAAGATTAGGGTTAGGAGTGTGTTGGGGTTAGGGTTGGGATTAGGGTTAGTCTTGTGGTTATGGTTATGGTTAGGGTTGGGATTAGGGTTAGGGATGTGTTGGGGTTGGGATTAGGGTTGGGACTAGGGTTAGGGGAGTGTTGGGGTTAGGGTTTTGGTTTGGGGTTAGGGTTGGAGTTAGAATTGAGGGGTTTCCACTGTTTAGGCACATCAGGGGCTCCCCAAAAGCGACATGGTGCCACCATTGATTCCAGACAATTTTGCATTCAAAAATTCAAACGGTGCTCCCTCCCTTCCAAGCCCCAACGCATGCCCAAATAGTGGTTTACCCCAACATATGAGGCATCAGCGTACTCAGGAAAATTTGCACAACAACTTTGGGGTATAATTTCTCCTGTTACACTTGGGAAAATAAAAAATTGGGGGCTAAAAAATTATTTTTGTGGAAAGCAAATGATTTTTTATTTTCACGGCTCTGCATTATAAACTTATGTGAAGCACTTGAAGGTTCAAAGTGCTCACCACACATGCAGCTATGCTCCTTGGGGGTCTAGTTTCAAAAATGGGTTCATTTATGGGGTGTTTCTACTGTTTAGGCACATCAGGGGCTCTCCAAACGAGACATGACACCCGCAGACCATTCCATCAAAGTCTGCATTTCAAAACGTCACTACTTCCCTTCCGAGCCTCGATATGTGCCCAAACAGTGGTTCCCCCCCACATATGAGGTACCAGTGTACTAAGGACAAACTGGACAACTTTTGGGGTCCAATTTCTCCTGTTACCTTTATAAAAATAAAAAATTGCGTGCTAAACAATCATTTTTTGAGGATAAAAATATTTTTTATTTTCACTGCTCTGCGTTATAAACTTCTGTAAAGCACTTGGGGGTTCAAAGTGTTCACCACACATCTAGATAAGTACCTTAGGGGGGTCTAGTTTCAAAAATGGGTCACTTGTGGGTGGTTTCCACTGCTTAGGCACATTAGGGGCTCTCCAAACGCGATATTACATCCACAAATCATTCTATCAAAGTCTTAATTACAAAATGTCACTACTTCTCTTCCGAACTCTGACATGTGCCCACACAGTAGTTTTCTCCCACATATGGGGCATCAGTGTACTCAGGACAAATTGGACAACAACTTTTGGGGTTCAAATTCTACTATGACCCTTGGAAAAATAAAAAATTAGGGACTAAAAGATCATGTTTGTGGAAAAAAATATGATTTTTTTATTTTCACGCTCTGGCCTTATAAATTTTAGTGAAACACCTGGGGGTTCAAAGTTCTCACCACACATCTAGATAACTTCCTTGAGGGATCTAGTTTCCAAAATAGTGTCATTCGTGGGGGATTTCCACTATTTAGGCACATCAGGGCCTATCCGAACGCGACATGGCATCCAGCCAATTCTGCGTTGAAAAAGTCAAATGGCGCTCCTTCCCTCCCAAGCTCTGCCATGCACCCAAACAGTGGTTTACCCCCACATATGGGGTGTCAGCACGCTCAGTACAAATTGCACAATAACTTTTGGGGTCTTATTACCCTTGGGAAAATAACAATTGAGGTGAAAAGATCATTTTTGTGGAAAAAATCTGATTTTTTAATTTTACTGCTCTACGTTATAAAGATGTGTGAAGCACTTGGGGGGTCAAAGTGCTCACCACAAATCTAGATAAGTTCCTTAGGTGGTCTAGTTTCTAAAATGGGGTCACTTGTAGGGGTTTCCACTGTTTAGGCACATCAGGGGCTCTAAAAATGCGACATGGCGTCCAATCTCGATTCCAGCCAATTTTGGTTTGAAAAAGTCATATGGCACTCCTTCCCTTCCGAGCTATGTGCCCAAACATTGCGTACCCTCACATATGGGGTATCAGCATACTCAGGACAAATTGGACAACAACTTTTGTGGTCCAATTTCTCCTGTTACCCTTTGGAAAATAAAAAATTGGTGATTAAAAATAATTTTTGTGGGAAAAAAATAGGATTTTTTATTTTCATGCCTGGGCATTATAAACTTCTGTGAAGCACTTGGGGGTTCAAAGTGCTCAACACAGATCTAGGTAAGTTCCTTAGGGGGTCTAGTTTCCAAAATGGGGTCACTTGTGGGGGGTTTCCACTATTTAGTTACAGGGGGCTCTGAAAACTGAACATGACACCATTAAAGTCTGCATTCCAAAACGTCATTACTTCCTTTCCGAGCCCTGTTGTGCGCCCAAACAGCTTGCTCCCACATATGGGGTATCAGCTTACTCAGGACAAATTGGATAACAACTTTTGGGGTCCAATTTCCTTGTAAAAAATCAAAAATTGGGGACTAAAAAATCCTTTTTGTGGAATTTGTTTTTTTTTTTGCATCCAGGCATTATAAACGTTAATGAAACACTTGGTGGTTCAAAGTGCTCACAACAGATCTAGATAAGTACCTAAAGGGGTCTAGTTTCCAAAATGGTGTCAGTTGTGGGGGTTTCCACTGTTTAGGCACATCAGGGGCTCTCCAAATGCAACATGGTGTTCAATCTCAATTCCAGCCAATTTTGGTTTGAAAAAGTCAAATGGCCCTCCTTCCCTTCCGAGCACTGCCGTGAGCCCAGACAGTGGTTGTCCTCCACATATGGGGTATTGGTGTACTCCGGAAAAATTGCAAAACAATTTTATCTTTCCATTTTCTCCTTTGCCCTTGTAAAAATAAAAAAAGTTTGTAAAAGATCATTTTTGTGGCTAAAATTTAAATGTTCATTTTTTCCTTCCACATTGCTTCAGTTCATGTGAAGCACCTGAAGGGTTAATAAACTTCTTGAATGTGGTTGTTATGTTTCGGTAACTGAGGAGTGCAGGTAAAAAAGGCAATACAGCAGAGCAGTTGGAATCTATGAGATTGCAGTACCCTGACTAACCACCACAACTAGAGGCAGCCGTGGAGCGTTCCTACGTTGGTCCTAGACGCCTCGTCACAGCCTGAGAAACTAACTACACCTAAAGATAGAAATAGGAAAGCTATCTGCCCCGGAGCAGATCCCCAAAGAACATAGAAAGCCCCCAAACATGTAATGGCTGTTAGACAAGAAGAAATACTGACACAGACAGAAAATAGTATGAGCAAACGTTGGGGCCCAAACTAACTAAATAGAAAAGGATAGGAAGGGCACTTACTGCAATCCCAAAAAACCCTGAAAAGCACCAACTCTACTAATTTCAAAAACACCTGAGATCACACGACCTCTACCACCTAAATTAGTTCTCTGGTGTAACAAAATCAAAACAGCAGCCACTGAAGAAACTGGAAAAAGCAAAAGTACAAACATCAGTGGCTGAACTAAACTGAGAGGGCAAAAGCCCCCGGAGGGGACCCTGAAGGCCCCCACAGAAGTGCAGGACAAAATGCAAAAATAAAGCACAAAAACAAAAAGAAGAAAATGTCTTATCTGTTAGCAGGAGATGCAGACACAACACAGCAGGCTACAAGGGAAACAGGAATCATGGAGTGAGACCAGAACAATTGATCACCGGCAACCCTGATGGGAAGGCGACTCCCTTATATAAGACCAGTCAGTAACACCTGATTCCCACTCCTCACAATTTTCACTGGACAGTCCAGTACCGCTTGTAACCACCAGAGGGAGCCTCTGCTCAGAACTCATTTCAAGTCCATTCACAACAGTGGTTTTGATCAGCTTGAGGGGTGCAGTTTTTAGAACGGTGTCACTTTTGGGTATTTTCTGCCATATATACCCCTCAAACTGACTTCAAATGTGAGGTGGTACCTAAAAAAATGGTTTTGTAAATTTTGTTGTAAAAATGAGAAATCGCTGGTCATCTTTTAACCCTTATAACTTCCTAACAAAAAAATTTTGTTTCCAAAATTGTGCTGATGTAAAGTAGACATATGGAAAATTTTATTTATTAACTATTTTGTGTCACATAACTTTTTGGTTTAACAATAAAAATTCAAAATTGGAAAATTTCCATTTTTTTCACAAATAAACCGCAAAAATTCTTGACCTAAATTTTCCACTAACATGAAGCCCAATGTATCACGAAAAACAATCTCAGAATCACTAGGATCCGTTGAAGCATTCCTGAGTTATTACCTCATAAAGGTACTGGTCTGAATTGCATAAGGTCAAAATAGGCTGGGTCATGAAGGGTTAAGGTCCATGTTCACAGTAGTATAAACCTAAGTGTGTGTTTTATTAATATTACTTCTATTTTGATTTAATAGAGTTAATAGATTTATACAGAAAATCCCCATTGTTTATGATACTCTGCGCTTGGGTCCGCTTCTCTTGTGATTTGTCTCTCCATTTAAAATCAACATACATTTAAAACTAAAAATAAATGTTTATGGGGAAGCTTGGAAAAATAATTGTCAACCCAACAAACAAACTGTATTATGTACATGGCTATGGACTCTGCTCACATCTTTGTTTGCATCTCTGTTAGAAGGCTCAGTTTGAGATTCAATGACTATATATCTTAACAAGTGGAACAACATCTAAGTATGTATTATATTCTTTGGCTGAATGTTTGAAAAAAAATGAAATGACTTAACTGTGATCAAAAGGATCCATTGAGTTCCATTTGTGTCCTCCAAATGACAAATCTGTTTTCTGCATGAATTATGTTTTTCTGTTTCAAAAACAGAACAGGAAAATTGATTTATTAATTGATGAATTATAAATATGACTATAGACATTAAAGTGTATTGTATTAAAATATTTATTTAAAGAAATAAACTTAACAGCAACATTCTATAGCAGATATCTAAAATAAGATATCAGTAAAAAGTCATGTAATAACGAATTGTATTCTAGATTTTTTTTAACTATATTCAATTACAGCTTAAAAAACAAAAGAGATAACCAATAATTGATGCTAATGAAATATTATGTTCTTTTTTACTTAAAGCATTTTTCAGAAATCAACATGACAATCCAATATAGGATTGTTCTTAAAATTGTGGTATTTACCTGATTAGCTAAAGAACAAATTAGGTCAATTTGTTTTACCACTGCTTGAGTTCTTTAATTGGTCTCAGTAATAGGTAACTGTAAACACAAACAGTTTAAAGGTACTGCCACACTAAACAATCCCGCTAGCAATCACGATAACGACGCATACTAATGCGATCGCTAGCGGGATTGTTTCTATATCGCTAAATGCGGCCACATTTAGCGATATAGTTAACGACGCTATCGCCGTTAGCGATCTTCTTAACGACTTTAGCGGTACAAAAGTACCGCTAAATCGCTAAGAAAAGGTGCCACACAGCGATTAGATACTCACCCAGCGGGAGCGCCAGCGATGAAATAGGGTCCGGAACGATTCCAGCGACGAGCGAGATCACAGCAGGAAGCTCGTCGCTGGAAGCTGCCGCACTGAACAATATCGCTAACGGGATCGCTAAATAGTGACGTTTTTTAGCGATCTCGTTAGCGATATTGTTTAGTGTGGCATACCCTTAAGGGCAAACAGCTTGGCAATTACCATTTATAATCCCTTCAGAAAGTTTTTCTTTGTTTTCCTTTTTTCTTTTATTTCTTTTATGTATAGGTGAAGAAAAATAAATCTACTTTATGTTATTTTTACTTTCACTAGCTATATTTCACAAGGACTTTTACATGTCCTATAATTATCTTACTAATAATATTCTAGTAACTGGGCTATGAGTAAATTTTATTTTTACACATGTACCACTTTCATATCAAGTAGCAATTATACTGCATATACATTAAAACAATTTTAACACAAAAATTCTACAAAAAGGAAAAAAAATCTGAGTGTATAAAATCCATTGAAAGTTTCAAATAACATAAACAAAACTAAATATGTGAAATTGACAAACATAAAATGGAAGGTTTCTTCAAAGTCTGTATATAATGACTGATAGGGCAAAAAGATCACTAACAGAGAATGAGAAAATAACAAACAGTATAAATACTAGATTATATGCAGGTGTGTGACCTTGTGACACTATCCAAATATGTATAAAGAAAAAAGGGAGATACTGAACTCCACACATTATGCCAATAACCTGTGGATTTTCAGGGGTATGTCAAATGCATATATTTGATATGATATTTACACTACATGTTATTTCATCATTCTTTATTAGTGATCCTTTTGTTCTATGGCTGCCTTTTTATACACTACTGATTTATACGTTCTCCCATTAATACTTTCTTTGTGCATCATCAATATTTAGATTTCTTTATTTGCTCTATATTTATGCCTTTATACGGTTTACTATACTACTTGATTGTATATATAGAATTATATATTCAATTATAGGGAGTGTGCTGGGTTTTCCACATATATTGTATGTAGGACACTCTATTCTTTTTTGTGCAAAAATATTTTTTAATCTATTTTAATTGGTTTTAATGTATTACTGTTTTTTTGTTTATTAAGTATGATTACTAGGGATGAGCGAACACTAAAATGCTCTAATGCTCGTTACTCAAAACAAGCAATTCAATAATACTCGGATGCTCATTTCGAGTAATGAGTATAATGGGAGTAAACGGGAAATCCAAGTATTTTTCCAGCAGACACTACAAGGAGGTTTAGGGGCAGTGAAAATATTGAAATGGAAGGAAAAAGTGCTTAATGCAATGAGAACAGCATGGGGAAGATTTCTCGAAGCATCTCTGTCTCCTGTATCACTGCTGAGAGCAATGGTGTTACTCTATTTTAAAGACAAAGAATAAAACATTCGAAAATCGAAAAGAAATTGTAGTTTACAGAAAAAAAATGTTAAGAAACTTGCATTCCTATATAATGACTTGTAAATTGTAAGCTTGCGAGCAGGGCCCTCATTCCTCTTGGTATCTGTTTTGATCTATCTGTTTATTGGTTTGCTGTAATGTCTATTGTTTGTACAAGTCATCTCTATAATGTAAAGTGCTGCGGAATATGTTGGCGCTATAGAAATAAAATTATTACTATTATTATATAAGGCAGCATTTAAAAAGGATTTTAAAAAGTAAGTTCACCTAAATTGAATTTTGTATAAAAAAAATTGAAAATTTCAGTGTGAATTATGAAGAAAGCAAGAACTGCTAAAAATTAGATGGAAGAGGGACACAGATACACCATTCATTAGACATAAAAGAGTGCCTCATACACATTATGTTCAAATTGTTATGGAATGTTACTCGTTGACTCATAAAGGCTATGCACTAAGTGCAAAAGCCTGCCAAAAATTAAAAGCAGTACCATCCATACACCCTTGAAAGAATCAACTATAGTGCCTCATTCAAATTTTGTGAACAAAGTGTAGTTGTGGAACTCCTACTATCATAAAAGCTCTGAACACAGAACAAAGCATGACAAAAATTATAAACTGGGTTATCCATATACCCTTGAAGGCACTAGCTATAGTGCATAATTTATAAATTAAGAAAGTGTAGTTGAGGTACTCCTCAGCTCATTAAGTCTCTGAAAACACAACAAAGCCAAAGAAAAATATAAGGAGGGTCATCATATACCCTTGAAGTCACCAAATGGAATTCCTCATAAAAAAAAGAAAGTGTAGTTGTGGCACTTCTCATTAAGGCTTTGAACACAGTGCAAATCCAGAAAACATTTATAAGTAGAGTCATCCAGTCATCCACAGACCCTTGAAGGCAACAATTGGGGGGCACCATTCAAATATTTTGAAACTGTAGTTGATGTACTCTTACACTCATAAATGCTTTCCAAAAAGTTCAAAGCCAGGAAAAAATGATGAGCGTAATGCAGTCATCTATAGACCCTTGAAGGCAACAACTGGCAGGCCTCATTCAAATGTTGAAGATTAAAAACACTTTATGTGCTGCATTCATCTGGTAGTGTGGAAAACCAGGTGTGCCTAATCTGGTGTGCCTAATCCAGGCTTTGCTCATTTATATCAGAATGAGCCTGTCAACATTTTTTTGTTGACAGCCAAAAGCGTCTGTCTTTAGTAACCCCATCGGCACTAAAATCCTGCTGAGACAAGATGATAGCAGCAGGGCAGCACAACACCTGCAAGGGATAGAGCGAAGGTTCATGCCAGGTGTCCAGCTTTGAGACCCAATAGTTGAAGGTCACAGAGGAGACCATCTTTAGAAACTTTTCACTCCTTGTCAAAATACCTGGTCATCACTGCATGGACACTGGGAAGGTGTCATGAAATTGGCCTCAAACTAAGGTATATGTGGTCCATGGCCAGATCACTGACCTTAGAATAAAGAGGACAGTCATTATAATCCAAGGCCCATTGGCCAACATAACAGTATGCCCAGTAGTCCATGGCCACAGTCCCTTGTCCGTAATTTAAAACAGGCATATAATTAATACACTATAGAGGTATGCAGTCCATAGAGTCCTGACCTGTCCTTATCATCACATGACTACTCCCCTATTTGCTGGTAACAGTAGCACAGTCCAAGGGGACAGAAGGGGTCTCACGTCCTTTAAGGATTCAGAGTCCCTTATTCCAGCAGAGGAATGTGCAACATGCGCAAAAAACAAAGTGGGAGAGGAAAAGCATAAACTCTTTTGGCCATCCTGGCCAACACTGGGATCCCTAGCTCACTTTAAGGCCTACTTCCCTCATGAACGCAGAACAGTTCCCCAATAGTTCATTTCTGTGCAATAGGCATAACTGCGCCTTACAGAGAGAAATCCTTTTTAAGTGTCCTATTCTTCTTCTTTCTCCGGAACTTTTTTGGAGAATAATTCCATCGCTATGTAACATTTACCATATTACACTGTATGAATGACTAATTGAATCCAGAAAAAGATATTGAAATTTTATTAGGTTAATGCCACCGTTATGTAACACTAAATACGTTTGTGGAGGTTAATGCAACAGTAATGTAACACTATGCATATTGCACTGTATGATTGACTAATTAAATCCAGAAAAAGATAGAAATTTTTTTTAGGTTAATACCATCGTTATATAACACTAAACATGTTTGTGGAGGTTAATCAATAGTAATGTAACACTAATCTCGTTGCGCTGTATGAATGACTAACTGATTCCAGAAAAAATGTTCTTCAAATTATTTTTATTAATTTTTAAAGGGAAGGGTTACAATACACTCATAAGCAAATATACATAGAAATAATATTTGTAACAAGAAAAATGGGAGGAAAAGGGAATGGATAAACAGAATGCAGATAGGAGGGACATAGGAGGGATACAAGAACATAAATTAAAACATATACATTCATAAATTAAGGATTTTATTTAGCAGGACAAAAGAATGACAAACTTGATTAATAAACTGATGTGATTCTGGCGTCTAGGATGCTCTTAATCATAGTCTATTGTTACTGTGTTGCACCAGCGGGAGAAATGCACCCACCTTTTTTGCCTCCTTGTCAAAATACCTGGTCTTATCTTATAAGCGTGATAAGCTCCAACCACCCCTATTTTTATATACATAAAAGGTCAACTGAACCTTTTGCACCTCATGCAATATTTGCAGAAAAAACAACTTAAAGTCTATTCAATCTTAAAATAAATGGTATAGATTTACACTATCCATAGTTTAATCATGTTTTGTTTTTAAGAACTCCTATTTATGAGGATATATCGAATTCCGTATGGACCATTTCAAGTTGTAACCTGAAAGTGAGCTATTTCTGATTGCATATGTATATTCAAACATATTATTGTTCATAATTCTGTCTATAACTTCTGTAATTGAGGGAATACATGTTTATTTACATTTAGACAGCAATAACAGCGTTGTTATAAAGAAAATTTCTATTATTATAGATTTTATTTTAAGTGGAAAATCAGCTATTCACAGATATAGGATGGTTAATTGAGGAGTAGGTGGAATATCTATGTTACATATTTTATTAATGAACTCAAAAACCTCTGTCCAAAGAGAAGAGATTAACAGAAAGTTCAACAATGTATGTAAAGGAGTGCCTTTTTAGCTAAAATCTCAAACATAATTTTGATTGATTGGGAAATATTCTATAATGTTTTGCTGGTGTATAATTCATTTTATCATGGCTTTATAATATGATTTGTGTAGGTTTGAGTTTAATTAATTTTTTTATAGCTTTTTGCTGTTTATCAAGCTGAAAATTTGATGCCTTTGCCACTCCAGCATATATTTCTGTTCAGAGAATATGACATCATTGTTGAACCAAAAAGAAATATGTTTAGTATTCCATGTAGATTTATTGTCTGTATTAATAATGAAAGAAAAAACTTCTTTAGGAAGCATTAGAGGAAATTAACATTTGTTTCTCAGGTATTTTCTCATTTCTAAATATGTAAAAAATTCAATCTCTTGAAGGTGGTATTTTATTTTGAGATATTGGAACGGGCATAAAAGATTTTTATTTGTTATCACTCAATATCTAAAATTACCTTATTTCCCACAAATTATAGACAAAATGTGGAATTTCCTTTATAAATATAGAAATAGGGAATTTTTCAAATCTAATTGGTATTAAGTTGGACTTAGTGGTTTTATATAGAGTTATCCATGTTAATAATAAAGAATCATTAATTGGCAGAGATGTAAGATTTGATGAATGATCCTATAAGTGTGAAAACTTAGTATATGTATAGGTATATTCTTATTAAAAGAGTTTTCCAACTCCATTCTACTGGGTTTATTCAAAGATTTTGAAAATACATCTTTGCTCTGTATAATAATGTTGGATAAAGGATATGCATCGCCGTTTGATACACCTATACCACCTTTCAATTTTTGCTTAAACAGAATATGTTTGGCAATCCTGGGAGATTTGGAACTCCAAATACATTTGGATAGTTGTTTTTGTGTTTTTTTAAACCAAATTCCTGGAATAAGTAAATGAGTTTTGGTAGTCATTTTGTAGAGAATGATCTTTCCTAACCAAGAGGTTTCTATTTTTTCACTTTTGGATAGTAATTTTGCAGCTCTTCCAAGATAGCAGTTTTCATCTATTATTTTGATTCTGGGATTTGTTAATGATATATTATGTTATACCCATGAAAAAGGGGATTTATTTTTAATATTATTGGATAATTCAGTATCTATGTAGTAAGCTAAGACTTTTGATTTACTAGTGTTTATTTTATAATATGATGTTTTGGAGAATTTTTCTATTATATTACATATTTCATGGATGGAGTTAAGTGGGTCAGTGAAAGTTAAAATGATGCCTTCGGCATAGAGACCTACCTTATATTGCCTAGAATTAGTGGATATGCCTTTAATAACATTATTTATTCTAATTGTTTCTGTTATTGGTTCTATACTAAGTGAAAAAAGGATTGGGGAAAGTGGGCATCCCTGTCTTGTTCCATTTGAAATTTTAAAATTTTGGAAAGAATATTATTGACTGATACGTTGGATGTAGGATAAGAATATAAAACCATAAAGAACTTGGCAGTTAAATCTGAATTTAGATAATGTTGCTTGAAAATATTTCCAATTCAATTGATCAAAAGCTTTTTCAGGATCTAATGCATTATTGTGGGCTGGTATTTTATCTTTTTCAATATACAGGTGCTTCTCACAAAATTAGAATATCATGAAAAAGTTAATTTATTTCAGTTCAATATAAAAAGTGAAACTCATAAATTATATAGAGTTATTACAAACAGAGTGAACTATTTCAAGTGTTTATTTCTGTTAATTTTGATGATTATCGCTTACAGCCAATGAAAACCCAAAAGTCATTATCTCAGTAAATTAGAATATTTTATAACACCAGCTTGAAAAATTATTTTAAAATCCGAAATGTTGACCTACTGAAATGTATGTTCAGTAAATGCACTGAATATTTGGTCGGGGCTCCTTTTGCATCAATTACTGCATCAATGTAGTGTGGCATAAAGGCGATCGGTCTGTGGCACTGCTGAGGTGTTACGGAAACCCAGGTTGCTTTGAAAGCAGCCTTCAGTTCATCTGCATTCTTAGGTCTGGTGTCAGCTCATCTTCCTCTTGACAATAGATTCTCTAAAAGGTTAAGGTCAAGTCAGTATTCGGGCCAATCAAGCACAGTGATACTGTTGTTTTTAAACCAGGTATTGGTACTTTTGGCAGTGTGGACAGGTGCCAAATCCTCCTGGGGGAATGAAATTTCCATCTCCAAATAACTTGTCGGCAAAGGGACGCATGAAATGCTCTGGAATTTCCTGGTAGATGGCTGCGCTGACTTTGGTCTTGATAAAACACAGTGGACATAAACCAGCAAAAGACATGGCTCCCCAAACCATCATTGATTGTGGAAACTTCACACTAAACCTCAAGCAGCTTAGATTATGTGCCTCTCCACTCTAGCTCCTGACTATGGGACATTGATTTCCAAATGAAATGCAAAATTTACTTTCCTTGTGGAGTGTGTCAATGACTGTCTTCTGCTCATCAGTCAAGTCAGCAGTCTCCCCCATGGTTGTGTAGCTTACTGAAAAAGACTAAGCGTTAGGGACTGCGGAACGCACCAAATAAATAAAATAATAGTTGCGTTCGCAGCCCGGGGTCCACCGTGCAGGCAAGCCTGCTGCTAGTAAGATGACAGGATATGGCAGTATAAGAGAGCTCTGTAACTTCACAGAGTCGCAGACAAAGACGCTGTGGCACTATATGGCGGTATGAGCGAACTCTGTTACTTCACAGAGTCGCTGACATAGATGCAGAAATAGAGACTGTGTCCTGTTAACACCACAGGGGAACACAGATAACTGCTGTGCGGATAGCAGTCTGTGGTCATGCAGTCAGAAACGCAAACAACCAACTCCTCACCGGAGTAGCGGGTATTCTAGAGGCTATTTCAGCCAAGCCCTGAATACGTGCATACAAAAACTCCTCACTGGAGGTGCCGGTATTCTAGGGGCTTATTTCAGCCGAGCCCTAACCGCATGCGTGCATGATCACACTGGCGCAAAGCACATAACAGAATTTATACTAGCGCATGGCCGTGCGGCCATGCAACCCTTTTATAGCAGCAACTACAAGACTGTTATGATTTGGTAGCTGAGGAGAGCAGGCAAAAAAGGCAATACACCAGAGAGGTTGGAATCTATTGGATTGCAGAACCCTGACTAACCACCACAACTAAAGGCAACCGTGGAGCGTACCTACGTTGGTCCTAGACGCCTCGTCACAGCCTGAGAAGCTAACTTCACCTAAAGATAGAAAGAGGAAAACTATCTGCCCGGAGCAGATCCCCAAAGAACATAGGAAGCCCCCAAACATGTAATGGCCGTTAGACAAGAGGAAATACAGACACAGACAGAAAATAGTATGAGCAAACGTTGGGGCCCAATCTTCCTAGACAGAAAAGGATAGGAAGGTCACTTACTGCAATCCGAAAAACCCTAAAAAAATACCAACACACTAATTGCAAAAACACCTGAGATCACATGACCTCTACCACCTAAATTAGTTCTCTGGTGTAACAAAACTAAGCCGCAGCCAAAGAAAAAACTGGAAAAGGCAAATGAACAAACAACTGGCTGAACTAAACTGAGAGGAGCACAAGCCCCCGGAGGGGACCTGGCAGACCCCCACAGAAGTGCAGGACAAAATGCAAAAAGCAAGCACAAAAAACTAAAAGAAGAAAATGTCTTATCTGTTAGCAGAAGATGCAGGCACGAAACAGCAAGCTCCAAAGTGAACCAGGAACAAAAGTTGAGACCAGAACAATTGATCACCGGCAACCTGATGGGAGGGAACCTCCCTTATATAAGACCAGTCAGTAACACCTGATCGCCAATCTTCACAATCTTCATTGAATAGTTCAGTACTGTTTGTAACCACCAGAGGGGCTTCTGCTCATAATTCATTTCTAGCACATTCACAACACAAGACCTTCTAGAAAAAGACCAATGAGAAACTGTTCCAGAACACAAACAGTTTCAGGACCTTCATGGCGGACCAATAGGAGTTGCTGCAGTACCTGAGCATGTGACCCTTGGTCTCCAATGAAAGACCTTGCCCTGGGCATGCTCAGAAGGGGAAAAGCAGGACTTAATCCTACAGCCGTCTGCTGGCCGCTGACCAGTACTGGCTACAATGACAGAACCTGGAGCGGCAGCAGTAACCCTTTGTACCATATCAGGCTGTGCAAGACGCTGGGACTGACGTCTCTGCTGCGAAGGTTCCACTGTGGCCGGAGATGGGTGGGAGACCGCAGTGGGAACTGCTCAAGATTTCCCCTTTGCAGAAGCGGGAACTCAACCTCTAACACTAAGGTACCTTTTTAAATGCTAAAGAAGACTTTGCAGGTGTTTTCTGCTAGTTTTTCTAATTTACTGAGATAATGACTTTCATTGGCTTGAACCCATAATCATCAACATTAACAGAAATAAACACTTGAAATATATTACTCTGTAATGACTATACAATATATGAGTTTCTCTTTTTGTATTGAATAACTGAAATAAATTAATTTTTTGATGATATTCTAATTTTGTGAGAAGCACCTGTATGAAATTAGATCAATAGTTTGTCTGGCACCATCAACGGATTGTTTGTCTTTTGTTATAAATCCCACTTGATCTGTATTAATTAAGTTGTGAAGAAATTCTGAAATTCTGTTTGCTATAATCTTGGCGATTATTTTAACCCTTTAATGACCAAAGGTATTTTCTTTTTTGCATTTTTGGTTTTTGCTCCCCTTCTTTCCAGAGCCATAACTTTTTTATTTTTTTTTGTCAAAATAGCCATGTGAGGGCTTGTAATTTGTGGAACAAGTTGTGCTTTTGAGCGACATGATTAGTTTTAACATACCGTGTACTGGAAAATGGCAAAAAAAATTCAAAGTGTGGTAAAATTGCTAAATGCTCAAACTGACATGACATTATGATTTTTCAGGTTATTATGAGTTCATAGACACCAAATATGTCTAGTTTCTTTTTTATTCAAGTGGTAAAAAAAAAACAAACTTTGGTAAAAAAAAAGTGTCATTTCCCGATACCCATAGCATCTCCATTTTTCAGGATTTGGGGCTGGGTGAAGGCTTATTTTTTGTGCATCGAGCTGATATTTTTATTGATATTATTTTGGTGCTTATATGATCTTTTGATCACCAATTATTGCATTTTATTGCAATGTAGTGACCACAAAAAATGTATTTCCAACATTTTGAATTCTTTCTCGTTATACTGTTTACACCGTTTACCGATCAGGCTAATTTATTTTTATGTTGATAGATCGAACGATTCTGAATGCGGCGATACCAAATATGTGCATGCTTGATTTTTTTTGTTTTATTTTAAATGTGGTGAAAGAGGGATGATTTGAACTTTAATTTTTTTTATTTTTTAATGTTTTTAAAAACATATTTTTTTACTTTTTTCATGTTTCAATAGTCTCCATGGGAGACTAGAAGCTGCAGTTGTCTGATTGGCTCTACTACATACCGGCGATGATCTGATCGCCCGTATGTTGCAGAAATTCTCACTTGCTATGAGTGCCAACCACCATGTGGCGCTCATAGCAATCTGGCTATGACAACCATAGAGGTCTGCTGGAGACCTCCAGTTGACATGCCAATCCATCGGTGACCCACGATCACGTGATGGGGTCACCAATGGTCAGGATTTCCGGCGTGCTTACCGGAAGCATGAGTTAAATGCTGCTATCAGAGATTGACAGCGGCATTTAACAGGTTAACAGCCATGGGGGTATTGCAATTCCACCCGCGTCTGTTAGAGGCACATGTCAGCCGTTCAAACAGCTTACATGTTCCGAGAAAGATGTGGGCTCAGCGCCAGAGCCCACATCAAAGGGAGGGAGTCCAACGTGGACATACTATTATACCCAACATTGGAAAGGGGTGAATCTCAGTATTTAATAATGATATTGGTCTATAGTTTAGTACTGAAATAGCATCTGATTGATGTATATGAATAACTACAATTGTGGCTTGAAGATTTTAAGGTGTAATTCAGAAATTGGTTGGTTAAAAAATGTCATTAAAGGTGAAGTAATTAGATATTTAAATGATTGTACAAGGAGTGATAGTAGCTAGCAAACGCATCCAAAATATCCTTCAGATTAGAAAGTAAAGTGTTAGATTTTTGAATACATGAGACTTTTATTTTTATAATATTCAAGAACACATATGTGATCGCTAGCCGCATGTTACTTACAAACCAGAAAATAAAACTTGACAAAATAAAAAAGTAAAACAAATAAAGAAGATGTAAAACAGTCTTCATCTGATACAGTTCAGATCACCTATGTAAAGGACTATCCTTTATGTGTGGGGAGAAAAAACTTCAGCCTACGGCAAAGTCCGACATGCAATTGTGGATAAGAATACAAGTCCAGTGGATAATAAGAAAGTTCTCCTTAGGAAGGAAGCTAGAAAGAAAAATATGTCAGTATAAGAACATTTAATTGTTAGTTACCTTGTTATTTTTGACCCATAGCTGGGTTATTTCCTTCTTCTTTATCACTTAAATGACTTTGTATAAATCTTTGTCCTTCTATATTCTGGATCAGGAATGATTTCCCCTTGAAGAATATTCTAAGTTTAGTAGGGAATCCCCATTTGTAAATGATGGATTCCTGTCTCAGGATATTTGTAATTTCAACAAAGGATTTACTCAGTCGAAGTGTCTCTTTAGAAAGGTCTGCGAAGATTTTAACAATCCTGAATGGTGTAGGTGGATTAGGATTTTTCCTCATGCAATCCTTAAGTCTTTCTTTTGTTTGATAAAAATGAAATCTTGTTATTACCTTTATAGGTGTTTACTTAAAGGAAATCTGTGAGCTCTTTCTATTCTTAATTTTAAAGCGTTGGTTGATAGTAGTGCTTTACAGATTAAGTCTTTGATGAATGATGGCAAGTTGTTTGGTGTAACACTTTCTGGTATCGCCAAAAATTTAGCATTATTTCGGTGGTTTCTATCTTCATAACTGGAAATTTTTAATTTAATTTGGTTTCCTTCTTCCTTTGATGAGTGGTGATCTTTTTCTAATGAGTGTTGCTTAATAACTACTTCCTTCACTTTTTTCAGTTTCCGTCACTTTAATCTTTTTAAAGCTCATAGATCCTTCCAATGAGTCTATTTTATTTCCCAAATTATATTCCACTTGTTTTACTAGCAATGCAAACTGTTCCAAAATATTTCCCGTAAAATTTGACTTCAGATGATTTGTTACTGGAACTAGAGAGGATTTTTTCCCTTTGGTATTAGTTCTTTATGGGAGAGGTTGTAAATTTTGCTTCTATCTAGGGCATTGCTTATCTTAAGTTATATTGGGAAAGTAGTCATCTGAGTCTTCTTTTGTCTGCGAATCACATATAATGCATGTGTTTTGCTTTGAACAACCGACATTTCCCATTGTTTTCCTTTCTCCTCTCTCACTAGTTATATCTTCATAAGAAGATATAGAATTCCATTTTTTGCTTTCCCAGGAATTTGTTATTTCAAAGGAATTATATTTCAAAGGATCATAAGATTATTATTTTTATTATTATTACACATTTTTATAGCACCATTTATTCCATGGCGCTTTACATGTGAAAAGGGGCAAATATAGACAATTATAATAAACGTGAGCAATACAAGGCACACACAAGTACAGAAGGAGAGAGTACCCTGCCTGCAAGGGCTCACAGTCTACAGGGATGGGTGAGGATACACTAGGAGAGGGTAGAGCTGGTCATGCTGTGGTTCAGTAAACTGTGGATCACTGCAGGTTGTAGGCTTGTCGGAAGAGGTGGGTCTTCAGTTTCTTTTTGAAGGTTTCCATGGTAGACGCGAGTCTGATGTGTTGGGGTAGAGAGTTCCAGAGTATTGGGGAGGCACGGGAGAAATCTTGTATGCGGTTGTGGGAAGAAGAGATAAGAGGGGAGTAGAGGAGGAGATCTTGAGAGGATCGAAGGTTATGTGTGGGTATGTACCGGGAGACCATGTCACAGATGTATGGAGGAGACAGGTTGTGGATGGCTCTGTATGTATGTCTCTGGACGATAGGAAGCCAATGAAGGGCTTGGCAAGAGGAGAGGTTGGGGAATAACTGGGAGACAGGTGGATTAGTTGGGCAGCAGAGTGCAGGATGGATTGGAGTGGTGCCAGAGTGCTAGAGGGGAGGTCAGAGAGTAGGAAGTTGCAGTAGTCGAGGCGGGAAATGATGAGGGAATGCACTAGTGTTTTGTAGTCAAGGAATGCACGGATCCGGGAAATATTTTTGAGTTTGAGACGGCAGGAGGAGGCAAGGGTTCGGACATGAGGTTTGAAAGAGAGGGCAGAGTCGAGGATCACCCCGAGGCACCGAGCATACGAGACTGGGGAAAGTGAGCAGCCATTGACATTGATGAATAGTTCTGGTAGGGGGGGTAGAGTGAGATGGGGAAAGATGATGAATTCTGTTTTGTCCATGTTTAGTTTTAGAAAGCGAGCAGAGAAAAAAAGCGGAAATAGCAGAGCGACATTGTGGGATTTTGGTCAATAAGGAGGTGAGGTCAGGTCCAGAAAGATAGATCTGCATGTCATCGGCGTAGAGATGATACTGCAAACCATGAGATCTCCCTGATTTTAAGGAAGATGCTCTACTTAAATTCTGGTTATAGGAACTCTAAAGCTTTAATAGTAGGTGTTTTAAATGTTTGGGATGAATTTTTCCCTTTGTATTGTTGGTTTATTCCCACTTGTGGTTTAATCTGTAATTTTGTATTATGATTCTTATTTGTATTTGTGTCAGTCAAATTTACATATCTGTTTTATGTGTATATTGTTTCTTAGGAATGGCCCCTTCTTTTTTCCTCATTTCTGCCTGCTTTGTATTAGATACAACCTTACCTTTATAAACTGCTATGATACTGATAACTGCATTTATTGTGTTAAGATTTGCAAGTTTCCTAGAGCTTGTCGACTTAAGGTTCAGTGTAATTTACCTTGTTACTCAAACTTGTCTGATCCCTTGAAGAAATCTTTAACAGCTGACATCTTCTATTTTTCACTGGAATCCTGGTTCCTTGTGAGTTAACAGGGATTTATCCTCCTAATTGAAACCAGAGGACCCAGAGCATTGCCATTCATGGGTCTTCATGTTTGCTAAGCTGAGCTGTGGTGTGTCTGCTACGCTGGAAACAGATAAATTTGCTTCTCTTTGACAGCGCGAGAGTCCCTTTATTTGAATTGCTAGAGAGACTACGGAGTGTTGGCAGCTTGTATCTCTGTGACAACTGAGCCACAATTTGGTTTGGGAATTCTCCTCACCGTGGGAGCTTCTCCTGAGTAATAGGCAGGTATTAGAGGCTTTTTCTAAGTATGGAAGTTCTTCTTCTTGTCTGGATATGCAGTGCTGGAACAGTCTGGAGATCATGGATCCTGTGCAGTTATGCTGGTCTTGCCTGTCCCTTGAATCCTCTGTGCTGTTAAAGCTTATGTGACAGTTTCTCCTGAGTCCATCATAAGTAAAGGATACTTTCCTTTATCTTGAATATCCTTTTTCTTGCCTGTGGTGATGTTGATTTCACTGTCTAGGCCGGGGTGGGGAATCTTTTTTTTGCCAAGGGCCATTTGGATATTTATACCATCCTTTGGGGGCCGTACAAACTCCACCCACAAAGTACATCCTAATTTTAGCACTGGTGTCAGGACATAATTTTTTATTGCATGCCCTCAGTGTTCAGTAGTGAACGCTGAGTGTGTGTGTTAACAGAGCAAGAAAAAATTAATGAGCTGGTGGCAGTCAAAATACAGCTCCCTGTCCAAGAATGTGGTCCCTGAGAATCTGCCCAAGGGCCTGATAAAAGGTCATCCAGGGCCGTAAATGGCCTAGGGCCTGAGTTTCCCCACCCCAGGTCTAGGCAGTGGGGATCCTTGGTAGGAGTGCAGAGCTTGATTGATGGCTGAATCCTCTGTGATGTAATGAAAGATGTGACAGTTTCTTCTGAGTCCAGTAAAGATGGAGGGGTCTTCTTTTAAGCTTGAGGATCATTCTTCTTGGTTGTAGAGCTTATACTTGTGGGGTCTGGAATTCTGAAGTCCATAGCAGATAGATTGTTTTTAGCTGCAGCTCTTACTGGGTAAAGCTGTGTACCGAGAAAGACTCAACTGTTTTACTGAAGTTATTTGCTGAGAAAAAATCCTGTTTTTTCTTTGTTTTTAAGAGGCATAATAAAGTCTAAAGTTTATTCCATGTATTCCTGATGAATACAGGCAAGTTTAGGTCCAAGTTGTAATTGTAAATCCACGGCAGGAGTGTTCAAGTTGCTTTTCCAGGTCTGTTCCTGGAGAAGCTAAGATAAACACATCCATGTTGTGTGAGCCCTGAGAATCTGCCCAAGGGCCTGATAAAAGGTCATTGAGGGCCGTAAATGGCCCAGGGGCCTGAGTTTCCCCACCCCAGGTCTAGGCAGTGTGGATCCTTGGTAGGAGTGCAGAGCTTGATTGATGGCTGAATCCTTTGTGATGTAATGAAAGATGTGACAGTTTCTTCTGAGTCCAGTAAAGATGGAGGGTCTTCTTTTAAGCTTGAGGATCATTCTTCTTGGTTGTAGAGCTTATACTTGTGGGGTCTGGAATTCTGAAGTCCATAGCAGATAGATTGTTTTTAGCTGCAGCTCTTACTGGGTAAAGCTGTGTACCGAGAAAGACTCAACTGTTTTACTGAAGTTATTTGCTGAGAAAAAATCCTGTTTTTTCTTTGTTTTTAAGAGGCATAATAAAGTCTAAAGTTTATTCCATGTATTCCTGATGAATACAGGCAAGTTTAGGTCCAAGTTGTAATTGTAAATTCACGGCAGGAGTGTTCAAGTTGCTTTTCCAGGTCTGTTCCTGGAGAAGCTAAGATAAACACATCCATGTTGTGAAAGCTTCAGGCCACTCCCCCCAGAAAAAGATTTTGAACAGCCTTTGTGAGTTTGATACCTATGTTACACCGTATGGATTACTAATTCAATCAAAAAAGTTTTTGAACAGCTTTTTGCAGTTTTATATACCACTGTAATGTAACACTAACAACGTTAAACTCTTTGGATGACTAATTGAATCCAGAAAGATTTTTTGAACAGTTTTTTTAGATTAATATCACTCTAAAGTAATACTAACCACATTACACTTTATGGATTACTAATTCAATCCAGAAAATATTTTTTGAAGATTTATTTGGAGTTTAATACCACTGTATTGTAACATCATGTAATGTATGGAATACTAATTCAATCCAGAAAATATTTATTGAACTTTTGTTGGAGGTTAATGCCACTGTAATGTAACACTAAGCACTTTACACTGTATGGATGATTAATTAAATCCAGAAAGATTTTTTTAAACAATTTATGGAGGTTAATACTTCTGTAATGAAATAATAACCACAATAAACTTTGTGAATGACTAATTGAATGGAGAAATATGTTTTGAACATTTTTTGGGAGGTTACTAACACAGTAATGTAACACCAGACATGTTACAATGTATGGACTACTAATTTATTGCAGAAAGATTTGTTGAACTTTTTTAGAGTAACGCCAACCATATTGTAACAATACATTACACTAAGGATGACAATATGACAATATAGTCAATTTTTTCACCCCCAAAAATAAATTTGGTCATGTGCAGCAGCTATATATTAAACAATAAAACTGTAAAGTCCTAAGCCCTGCCTAGAGGCTGTGCCTAGTTGAAATGCAGTATGTATCTGATACAAACAGCAAAGCACTGGATTAGCCCTTAGAAGGACTTTTAGTATGATGGTTCAGCATCAGCACTAGTATCACCACTACAGGACTCTGATCAGTTAAACTGTTCACATTCAGGCCTGGATAACTGCTCCCCCTCTCATCATAACTGTCCCTGAGCTGTGTATTGGCATGTACACCTCTTAATGAATTACAAGCATCCTGACTCCCACACACCTCCTCATCAAAATTATGAATCAGGACCAGACTGGTTATGATAACAAGCAAAACAAAAAAGGCAAAAAACTTCTTTGAAAAATTCCATCAAGAGCACTATTAAAATTGCTGCCAACAGAGCTAAAGGTGAGGAGTATGATTGACATCTTTTATGACTGGTGGCTGTTAACATTATTAATCTATTTAAATATGATCTGCTTCATCATTCACTATATCATAGTAGAAAAAAATATGTGATCATTCTTTTTAAGTATGATAAATACTGGAATTTCTGTAGGGGTTCTGAAATTTTGTTTCATTTAAAGGATGATAACTAATGAAAATGCAAATCACATACATTTTCTTTCAAAGGGGCTAGTTAAAATGGTTCAAACAATCTTTAAAATGAGATCTCTGGAACGAAGGCTTGGGGTGAAATATATTGATTGACAAAGCTGTCAGTTAGACAGACCCTGGAGAAAGAAAAAATTGTCTTAGAGACTTCAGTAACATATATAACATACTAATCAAGTCCTTGAAGCAAAATAAAGTTGATTTACATCTAATATAGAATGTTTAATATGTATATGTACAGATTATACACACAATAATAGTTTAATAAACCATTGATAATGACCGTACTACATAAATTAAATCTTACATGGAAAATAGTGAATAATGCATGAGCCTTTTTAATCAGCAATTTAAGTAACACATGTAATACATATTTTCTCAATGATTAAATACTTTTTGCTTGACATGACTGCTCAGAAGTGCACAATCCATCAATCATTGTAAATATGCACTTCTTTGAAGACATAACTATTTAAACCAGATCATTCTTAATGGACATAATTGGCAGATTGCTAACATGAGCATTAAATCTTGCCCCACCTTGCTTGCCAACTGGTGCTTGCTTTACAATAAGTCTTCTGTATGATGCTTATGATAATTGCTTTACAATATGTCTTCTGCATATTATATTACTTATATAATATTTAAATGATGTTTAAAGTGTGTTTAAATATGAGTAGAGATGAGTAAATACATTGGAGTGGAATTGAATTAAACTCAAAAATCTGTATTTGCCAAATTGAGGGTTTTTTGTAATTTGCTTCAGCAAAGCTTCAGTAAAGTTTATGCTGCTTGCTGCCATTTTTCTGAACTTTAAATGGCCATCAAAAGGTTAAAACATTTAAAAAACACTGCTCACCTCTCCAGCTCCTTGGCTCCTCACCATCACCCACCTGACCCTCCTCACATCTTCTGATATTCGTCTCTCATGCTAAAATTTGCAAGGCCTTCACATTGAGCCAGAAATTTCCCGCTCTAACAAGTCCAAGGAGGGTTTTGAGCATGCTTTTACTAGGTAATTGGCCCCATGTTTTTTATGCATGACATTGTAACCTTCTTGCAAAGAAAAATCCCATTCTCATAAGAGCCCGAAGTTCCTTTCAGTGTTAAAGGCCCAAAAATTACAGGGTGAAAGGGTTCTTTCAGAAGAAGCAATAAGGACAAGGCCAGCGATGGTGAATAGACATAAGTTATTAGTGAGTTCAGGAATTTTTTTTCACATATTACAAAATTATGCCCTAGGGTCTGCACCTCAAGCCATAAAAAGGTACATTAAATTTGCCTAAAATACTTTAACAGACATTACTTTATTATTATTATAATTTTTTATAGCGCTATTTATTCCAAAGGCGCTTTACTTGTGAAGAAGGGCAAATATAACAAGTACAGTAAACATGAGCAATACAAGGGACACACAAGTACAGAAGGAGAGAGGACCTTGCCAGCAAGGGCTCCACAGTCTACAGGATGGGTGAGGATACACTAAAAAAGGGTAGAGCTGGTCGTGCTGTGGGTTTAGTAGACTGATGATCACTGCAGGTTGTAGGCTTGACGGAAGAGGTGAGTCCCTTTAGGTTCTTTTTGAAGGTTTCCATGCAGGCTCAAGTCTGATGTGTTGGGATAGAGATTCCAGAGTATGGGAAGGCAGGGGAAGCTTTGTATGGGGTTTGGGGAAAAAAGATAAAAAGGGGAGTAAGGAGGGATCTTGAAGGATCGAAGGGTTCGGGGGTA